>CM040630.1:59141041-59615421 GCA_022818045.1 Neotoxoptera formosana | reverse complement strand
GTATAATCAATGGTATTACCCACCCACCACATAATTCACTATGGCAGTCGCCATACTTGGATATAGGGATCGGCGCCACTGCACACAGGTGAAAATTGGTAGGTGGCGGAATAAATAGGTTGTTTAAAAACTTCCTGTAGGTACCTAATCTCAGCGAAAATCGTTCGCTCACCTATCGGCTAAATAACTGTTTTCGAAAAATAACCTGTTCTTAGTTCTTATATAAGTTAAATATTAAAATATCTATATCATACATCATAAATCATAATATATATTAATGTATATATTGTATAATGTCCTACATTCGTCCTTCGTCGACCGAAATATAAAAAATAACCGTTCTCCGACAATTCCTGTTAGGTCAGAGACTCAAAGATAAGATTGTCAGAATTGTTTATTTTATTTTACACGCAGTCGGTTGTAGATTAAGTTACGAAACAACTGCAGCAAATTGCTTTTATAAGCGTATTTAGTTTTTTTTTAAATCAACACTCAACGGGTCAATGATCGGGTCGATCGAGTTATGACTTAGTATATCCGAGCCTACGAACTAGTTTTTATAAGTAAATACGCGTCAAGCGTGTATAATTGAAATTTAAATAAAAGTTACACAAACAAAGAATCGTTTTTTTTTAACTAACGCGTGTGTAATGGATATTATAGAATATAATTTTCGGCTATAAATTATAACGATATAAAATGATAATTTATTTTCCATTTTCATAGTATTGAGTAAAATACTAAAATACATCATTAAATGAACAACAAAATAACACAATAATAGTTATAACTTATAATAAATATTATGACAAAGTCATATTATGTTTAAACTTTTGACTCTGACCGGAGCGAATGAGCGATAAAATTATTGGTTTTATACCTAATGTGTTTTTAATGTTTTATTTGTAACTGACGTAGTGACGTCATCGTCACTTTTAATAAAAAATATACTACAATTTTCAGCTTAGAGCGTGATTTTAGTAGAAAATTTAATCTATTTGATACTTTGAAAGGTCAGGAGTAAAATTTCTCGAAATAATCCGGAAAAACAGAATTTGTGAAAATGATGCATATTATTTCCGTAAAACCAGTTTTCAAATCAAATCGATTTCGTCTTTATTAGACTTGATGTGTTCAATACATGACATCATTTTTTAAATGCTTTGCTCTGATTAATAGATAATTAAAATTGTTTTCTATTTGTTATCTCAGTATATATGTGATGAAAATATAATACAAAATCTCATATAAGTTGTTCTAATGGAAATTAAATACTATTTAAAATAACATCTCTCATATAGTCTTATCACTATAATATATCCACTATGCAGGATATGCACGTTTAACAGTCAAGTTACACTGTGCATTTAAGTTTGTATTTTATAAGTTCGTACCCGACATCGACTACTCGATTAATATGTGTTTATTATCGTAGCCACTTAGTGAATTCAATTTTATAATATAAATAATATAGAGATGAGAGGCTTGATTTGCAGTCAGGTGTTCAGCCAGTTTAAACAAGTTAAAGCTAGTTTTACGATTTTTATAACAAATCCTTTTTGTATTTTTTTAAAATTATAATGAGTACACAAATATACTATAGGTAGTGGTTGAATATTTCACAAAATATGCAGGAAATCTATATACATAAAAACAACTTTTCACACTTTTTTGAAATTTTTGAAATCTTAAACATTTCAAAATTAGATTTTTAAATTATGAATATTAATCATTTTTTAAATTTTAATAATATTGAACATTTAATTTAATTTAAAATTATAAGAAAGTCAATTTCAAGTAAACTTATAACGAATTCAAATATGTTTTCAGAAATTACCTATATTATATGTCCAAAAAAACGGTTGTTATTAAATACCCTTCAAGACCCATTAGTAGCCCATTAGGCTCCCATTTTGTCTAAACGGCTCCCGTCTTTCAAAAAGATCAATTCCCAAATGGCTTCGGTTTTTACAACAAAAATTCCTTCCCACTACATTCAGGCTTAGGTATAGGATTGTCTAAAAAGAGGTGTGGATAAAATGTGTATTGGACTGTGTACTATAAGTAAATTATAAAATTATATAAAAATCTTATTCCGTGAATTACATTGAATTAAAATAATATTAAAATTTGATGTTCAAAAATTAAAAAAAAAAATGTATGTAAATGTAAAAATATAAAAAATCATACATAGGGTAAATTGTTCTGGGCACAATTTTTTTATATACTCCATACGTGTTAATACATTTGAGGACACTTTCGGTAATCCGTTTTAAAAATTAATTTTTAATCTAAAAATACGGCATACCGATCACCGGTATATCGACCTCAAATCGGTATACCGGTATTAACGTCAGCAGTTTGGGAATTTACCTTTTCGCAAAACCTTTTTTGACGGGAGCAGTTTGGGATGCGCCGACCCTTCATAATAAAGGCAATATTCGTGATTTAGGTACAAACGTAAATTTATATTATACATTGGTAATACAATTGTATTATACGAGGTATTATACACATGGTATTCAATTATTTTATACAGACGTTCAAAATATTAGTTGTATTATTGTTTTTAATAAAATAAAATATAATTCACTACGAATTTTAATTCCATCATTTTAAATTTAAATTATTCGTAGTCACTAGGTATATGAAGGTATCATGACTTTAAATAAAAATGTACTCTATAAATATCCATACGGATTTTTAGAAAACGCCTTTACGCAATATTAAAGGAATTACAAAATGAAGATTTTTTAATTTTTAGACTGCCAAGAGATAAAAAAAAATTACCCGATTATTGCACTTTTATTTGACTGAAGGTCTGAAGATAATTAAAGAAAATTGAATTTATAAGTAATTATACGTAAGAAACATGAAGAGTATATTATGTAAAAAATAAAAGGCCAGTACTTAAGTGTTTGGTCATAATTGTAAAATAGGTATCGGGGCTTTAAAATTTAATTAGAATGTAAACACATTGGAGAAGAATGCAGCAGTGGGTAATCCAATGATGACTTTTTTTAATGCACGAAATAGACCCGCCGCTTACGTTTTCATTATTAATTTTAATATATATTATGTTTTATTTTATTTTCGAGCAATGTAGTTGTTCGTGTTATAAAATATCCATGTGATAGGTATAACTAGGGCTGACGGTATTTTCAGTATACCGTAAATACCGGTATACCGGTCTTTTGAAATTATTTTGCTAAACGGTATACCGTAAGAACCGAATGAACGGTTAGAACCGAAAATTATTTTCAATACTGTCAGCCCTAGGTACAACTGGAAGGTATATTGCATAATATAAAACAACAACGTACAATTGTGCAGGATAAGCTATTCTTATTATATTATAACAGCGCGTGCATCAGCAGATAAGTGATAACCCTAACGATCTTTAAATATATTATTTTATTGAACTGAATATATAAATCAATAATCGCTAATCAATAATAATCGTATTGTATTCATCGACTCATCGTCCGGTTTTCTTCCTTTGCAACGCATAGTTAACAATTATTTACTTTAAAATTTAAATCACAGTACAATCTGAATACATAGGTAACAAATCTATACACATTATAATATACGAATTCGGTATAATTATACATTGTATTAGATAAAATCAATTTCATATTCCCAATTATTAATAATATTATAGATTATCCGTGGCCAATGGTTTTATAGAGATATTTACAGAGGTCATCGTTTAAAAATTAAATGTTGAATTTTGACTTATTAAATTTAATCATCATTCGTTATCGCTGTGGTCGGAGAATGGTCTTGTTTTTTGTTTTGAAATATTACTATTAGTAATATTTTGAACAGACTTTTTTGTTATCAAGTTTGACCCTGATTAGTAGATTGTACGTGGAATATAATTATTGGACTTATTTATGTAGACATTATCTCTGACGATGAAATTAATTTCGATATATTTTATTGTTTAAATTTCTAGCCGAGTGAAATATGTATGTCATATACATGATAAATATTAATACAATGAGGCCCTTAAAGCGATGACGTTTGTATAACAAATCATTTATCATTTGTCACGGGAGAAGTATTTTAATTCACATCTCACGGCGTGAAATTGATTACCCGAGGTTGTAATATGAATCGGTGTAATTCTCAGATGTTACATCATAATATCCTTATATCCCCCCTCCCTCTTAGAAGGTACGACAGCTGTTGGAAATGTATCTGTATAATATTTTATACTATATTATGTAAGCGGCGATGTGGCTACAGCCTACAACCAAGTTCACGACTTACATAATAGCATTGAGTGTAGATAGTACTATCTATACTCAATGATAATAGTCCTACAAATGGGATCTAGATTCTAGACAGAGTATGATTGAGCCTGATGCCCTATGATTGCTGCCCTGATGATTCTATGGGCTTGCTTATACCCGTATTTATATGTGGCTATAGCTGTATCATAGTTTTAGATTCTGTGAGATACGAACAATGTATTTATTTTACAGTGATGATCGATGAGTGTTGTTTTTTTTGTGCCTGTCAACACATTTTGGAGCTGTAAAAGTGCTTCGATTTTCTTCATCAGCATATTTTCCTGTAGGAATGTGAATCTAATTGGTACTTTGAGGGGTCAAAAATCCTAATTTTCAGACAGGACTAAAAAAAAAAAATGAAGGAAAAACGGGAATTTTTACGCAAAGCCAATTTTTGTCGATTTCGTTTTTTGGTGTAGGTACACAAAAAATAATAACAGTAGATACACGACATACCTATATTATTATCTCTAAATGTTTATACTACCATTTTATATACACCATACAATTTTCAATACATTTTAACTCTTGCTGAGCTATTAATAGGCATAAGACATTTTCGGTTTATATATTTTTTTTAGTGTAAGTTTACAATAGTTTTTAACAAGCGTCCAAAAGTTAGAATTTCGACAAAATACAACAAAATAACAAAAGTTTGGATTTTTTTTTATTTAAAATTTTATAAACATTATTTTGTTGTTTGAAAAATGAACACAAGATTATTTATATAAGTTTTTCTACTTTTCACAAAAAAATTGTTTTTTGGAAAATCAAAATAATTTTTTATGAGCGTTTAAATTTAGACTTTGGTATTTACCCGCAAACTACCGATTTCTCAGGGATGAAAGACTTTCTTATTTTGTTGTAATTCAAAACCGAATAAACGTAGACACTTGAAATTTTCATTGAATATTGAGATTATTATTTTCTACACGCCATAAAAATATAATCAATTTTTTTGAGCTAATTGTAAGCATAAGCAATTTTTGAATTTTTTTTAGTTTCTTTTCTATATAAATATCAATTAAAAATTGTTGTCGGGTTCAAATGTTAACAAAATTAATCAAATTTTAAAAAATCTAATAGGTAATTTGAGGGTCAAAAGTGAGTCTTTCCAGACAAAAACCAAAAAAGGTGGGATTAATGGATACCGTTCTGCTGTACGCCTGGACAGTAGGTGTCTAGAGAGACTACTTGTTTTTCTTTAACTTGAAAATGTTACGAGATGTCCATAGGACCTTGAGTTTTGTGACGTATCGAGTAGCGCCTTGTCATACTTTCACAGTCAAGGTTACAACATTCTCGTTACATTTTATTTACCTGAAGATATTTTCAAAAATAGTTATTTTATTTTATTAAAGCATAACGATAATTAAAGGTATAGTGAACTAGAGCGGTGTACGAATGCTTAAATAAAGTAAATCACTTCAAAACCAAACAACCAAGACCAACAAATTCTAATAACACAATCGTTCTTAACTCGTTTGAAATACACGGATTCCGAAAAAAAAATTAAATTCTTTACTTGGGCCCTAAACTACTTGCATATTTGTTCCTTTTTTAGATTCCATATATAGGTATGTTACGCCGAATTTATGAAATCAGCAACGCTGTTGCCGACAACGTGAAATCGGCAACTTGAAGTGCATAATATACTGCCGATTGTGTAAAATCGGCAACACCCTTCTTAAAAAAGTTATAACACTGAATTCCATATAAATTAATGTGTATATTCATGATCTTACTTAAAACACTGGAAATATAATAAAATCTAATTGTAATAATAAATTATGTGTACCTGCTACAATTATTGCTGCGGTTGACCAATTCATCTATGATGAAAGTCCGTTGTTGCTGGATGAAACTGTGTCAAGTGATAAAACCAGGGCCGTATTGAATCATAGGCACTGTGCCTAAGTCCTACATGATATTTTTTATTATTTTTATGATGAGTTAATATACAATTTGTACAGCATAATATGAGTAGGTAAAAGTTGTATTTGCACTCAATGTTTATTATCAGAATTACCTAAGAATCAGATTTTTGAAAAATGTAAACGCTTGCAGAGTATATTTATCGATTTTTGGGACATCTTGTATGCGAAATTGAAAGTTCAGTTTTGAAGAGGGTTAATTTAATGTTATTTATGCATTAAATCTTTAAATATACAAAAATATTTGTTGAAATTATCAAGACTGATAAGAAAGTCAGTATTACATAAGTGATTTAAATTTTGATTAGTTTATACTTTAATTTTGTAATATGTAATTATTTAAAAAAGTGCTAAATATTAATTAAGTTAAAAAGAATTTAATACAATTATCAAGATTGATTGAAGTACCTATCTCTATGTTGTTAACATTTATGTTTACTATAGTTTTATTGAATTTAAATAAGTTGGCTATGTCTTAAAATATATAGACAATTTATAAGACCTTTTATAATAATTACAATACAATAGTTATTTGTAGGTACTTGGTTAGGTACTAACCTCTACCACTATTTGTAATTATGTCATAATAATGTGTTACCGAATACATGCAATCAGCAATTTTTCTACCTATTTCATGTAATACGCAAATTTCATAAACTCGAGTACGTTTACGAGTATAATCCAAGTTAAAATAAGGAGCAATACCAACAATGTTTCTAGGAATATTCAAGATAATTGTGTGAATTTGACTGCCATTTTTAATGATAATAATGTTTAAAAAAATGGGACACAATGCTTGCCACCTTTTAAAGGCAAAACTTTTGTTCAAAGATAATATTTAAAAACAATATATGGTTTTAAAATTGACTAAGATATGACAATTTTCAGTTTATTTTTATGAATGTCTATTTTAAATAATAATTTTAATAAATAAAATACATGCTAGTGAAAATATCAAACAATGAATACAAATTTTAATTATATTATATAATATGGTAATATATTTTGAATATGAATATTATATTATATTGGGTTTCATTGATATCAGATTTCATAATCATTTTACTTATATTTCCACTATGTAACAATTATTTCCATATAGTTTGTCTATATAAATAACTATGGATAATTAATGTATACTACACCTATCTTAGTTTCTATTTCAGAAAACTTGTATGACTTGTCTATCGATTCAACTAGAGTATTCTCTTCCATGGATTTAAAAATCAAGCTATAAAAATAAGATATAGATGGGTTTTGTATTTTTAAGTTTTGTTTAAAAGCATAATTTACAGTAGTTTAAAAATGCATGAAAATTAATAAAATTGATCAAAATTAATTTATGATATTTAGACAAAAAAATCTATTAGTTCACACGATCATTTTGTCTGCATGTGATAACGCCCCGAGCTCTTTTGTAGATAGTCGTGGTTCATACTTGCGGCTTGTTGTCGTTTGCAATTTGAGTTTGATTTTGAACATTACCGGCTAGATAATGTATCTGATATTGTTTTAGAACTTGTTTGTGGTTTCTTACTATTTGCAGCCTAAAAAAAATTTAATTTAATGATATTTAACACTTAAATATATAGATAGTCAAAACAATTTTAGAAATAATAATTTAATGCTTTTATTATAATTTTGTAAGAGTAATAAAAATAACTTACTGTTTTGTCTGGCTCACGAGGTAAAGGTACAATTGTAGATGGTGGTGATACTGGCACAGCTAAATTTATTAGAAAATGTTCAACATTTTTCAATTTTTATATTTTTTTAAATGTTTATATAATTATAATAAAATATTATCATACTTGATCTAGATTTTGACATTTCATCTATTTTCTTCAAGTTTGCATCATTTACTTTTAGAACTATCATTTCACATAGATCATGAGCACTAACTATTTCGGTTTTGTCAGATCTAGTTACAAAAAAAAGTTAATACACAAATTATACAGTATAAGGTTCCGGTAGAAGTTAGCCAGCAGTGCACTTACAATAATCTGAGCTCTTTAAATTATTTATTTTGTATTATTATTCAGATATAAACTGGTTAGGCCAAACAGGAAATTTATCATTTTATTAAAAATTTTAATTGTCGGAAACGGTATAAATATCCTATATTATTGTTATTTTGTTCAGCCAAGAGAGCTAATATTTATACTATATATTTTTGTGTTTCTGTAAATATTATATATTTTTATCCTTCACCAATAATACAGCAATATACCGTTATCATTTATTTAGTTGTTCTATTTCAATCATACTTTTAAGGACAAACACAATCAAATACTTTTACCTACTCACACTACACAAACACTAGCACTTACATGATTTCTTCTATGCACTTGTCCACAAATTTCTGATGTGGTGTGTCAAGGCCCTCTGTCATGACATATAACAACCCGATAGGTGGGAATACGTTTTCAAGTAATTTTTGGTAAAAAGTAATATCAGGCTTGTTGTTGCTTTGCAATTCAGGAGGCAAATCTATAGAGAGTCCTGGATTGGTCAATGTCCTGGAAATAAATTGAACAAAAATGAATGATAAATATATAAGAGAAATATATATGTATTAATAAATAATTAATGTTTTATCAAATTATTAATTTGAGTTTGATTTTAAACATTACTGGCTAGATGGTAGTTGGCTGGTCGAAGCTTTAGGAAGTTGTTGTGGTGATGGTTGACTCGTAGCCTCTTTTTCACGTTGTGCTGCTAATACCGATAAAATAGATTTTTTTTCACTTAGCATTGAATTGAAATCATTTTGAGTTGGAAAAATAAATTCTTCTAATTCTGGCCCAGCTAAATTAAAAAATTAACAACATTTTAAATTTATACATTTTTTTCAATGTTAAAATAACAATAATAAAATATAATTAACATACTCAGCGTTTTTTTTCCCCTTAAATTTGAATCAATTTGATGAAATAGATTGGCTCTTTGGAATCTAATTATAAAACAAAAATGAATATACAAATAACAACTGCGAGTTTTTTAAATTATTTATTTTGTATTATTATTCAGATATAAACTGGTTGTGACAAACAGGCAATTTATTTATTATTTTACTACACATTTTTAGTAGTTGGAAAGGCTGTAAATATTTTATATTATTGTTATTTTGTTCAGCCAAGAGAGGTAATATTTATACTATAGATTGTTGTGTTTCTATAAATATTATATATTTTGTACCTTTACCAATAATACAGCAATATACCGTTATCATTTATTTAGTTATTCTATTTCATTCATATTTTTAAGGACAATCACAATCAAATACTTTCACCTATATACACCTCACAAACACTAGCACTTACGTGATTTCTTTGGTGAACTTGTCCAAGTATGGCTGATTTGATGTGCTACGCTGTTGTGCACAGGCATTTAATACTTCGATAGGTGGGTTAACGCCATGAAGTATTTTCATGATCGAGTTATCACCAGGCTTGTTGTCACTTTGCAATTTAGGTTGTTTATTTATAGAAAGTATATGCTTCTTGACCAGTGTCCTGGAAATAAATTGAACCAACTTGAATAATAAATATATATGTAATAATAAAATATTATTGTTTTATCAAATCATTAATTTGAGTTTGATTTTGAACATTACCGGTTAGATAATGTATCTGATATTGTTTTAGAACTTGTTTGTGATTCCTTACTATTTGCAGCCTAAAAAAAATTTAATTTAATGATATTTAACACTTAGTCAAAACAATTTTAGAAATAATAATTTAATGCTTTTATTATAATTTTCTAAGAGTAATAAAAATAACTTACTGTTTTGTCTGGCTCACGAGGTAAAGGCACAATTGTAGATGGTGGTGATATTGGCACAGCTAAATTTATTAGAAAATGTTCAACATTTTTCAATTTTTATATTTTTTTAAATGTTTATATAATTATAATAAAATATTATCATACTCTGTGGTCGTGGGCTCATAGCAGCTAATGCGCATTGGTTTTCTTGTATCTTTTGTTTTATCTGTACTAATGTGTCTTTACTATTAACTACTCGAGCTATGTCAAATCTAGTTACAAAAAAAAAAAAAATAATACATAAATATATACAAAATAAACTTAATATATAAGTAAGATAGTAAATCAAGTTGGATATAAATTGAAAATAGTAAATATCAAACTTTATATAATAATACGCAATACGCATTATATTAGCACTGTCTGTTATAGATATTGGATATATATATATGTATATCATTAGACACCCGGTCTTGATTAAATATCTAGTTTCCAATAAGAAATAACAATCAATTATAAAATAGCATTAAGCATTTTATCAAAATTAACAATAATTTATGTTCATCCAACATAATAGAATAGCAGATTATGATCCCTAATAACACAGAGCTCCTTGGTTATAAATGGAAGGTATCCATAGTCCATACTGTGTTCTTTATGGGTAGATACTAATTTATTAAAATTTAATTTAAAATCGGTTCCAAAAGCTATGTAGTATAATATTATATACTTGTCATATACGGTATATTATAGACAGTTTTCAATAAATGTTGTATTAAATAAGTTTGGTATATGGGGAAGTATATTTTAACAGTTAAGTAATTAAAGTAGGTGAGGCTAACCAGCAAAGATTTGTACTGAGGCGACACTAAAATATTACTATTTGATACCGCTTTACATTCAGTCTCGCTATGGTCGTTAAACTTAACAAGTGAGGTTGTACGCGATTGAGGGAAGACTAGCACGTGATATGTGTTTTATTTATTATTTAATGTTTGATTTTAAAATCAATAAAAGTGTTTCGGACTAAAAACTGTTTTAAGTTTTATTGTAATAGTTTAACGTTTTTACCTTTTAAACAAAATACTGTCAATTACATTGAATTTGAGTCAAGGAAGTTGACTTAATCTGAATTGTGCAACAATATATAAACTCTAAAGTAATTTTGCTTTAGAAAGAATCAACGTACATTTGACAAGTGTTTACCACCTTATCTTAAAGCTAACAGCGTTATTCTAATTAATTTTAAATTAGAAAAAAAAGTTATTGGGGGACAAAAATCTATTCTAACAAAGTTGGTTTCTCACAATTTTATGACTCAAAAGTTTAATTAAATATAGAGGAATTTAGGGCTATATATACCATGACCATCTAATTCAAACACTGACTATTAATACACATCTTGCTTCTTAATTGTTTATAATAGTGATTAACCAAAATTAATGTTTGTCATGTATGAAATTCAAAAGTGTATCTATTCCAATTTTCTTTTGTTTGTCATCATCCTGCCACCAGATGACCGTTCGTTGTAATATGATCCTTTTTATAAACAGTTACAAAACTTTCAATAAAAGTAAATAATAATATTATATTTTAGTATAAGCATTATAGTTAACAATCAATTGCATAATTACACGTAATCAAACACATCAAGACAAGACGATTTCCTAAAGGTCCCAAATTGTCATAAATTCTATTTGTTTTAACGAAATGCTTAAGGTCTAAAAATTGAATTCTTGTATTAAATAAGCATTCATAGAAATAACTCATTCAAATAAATCTTTATAAATTAAATATTTTAAACGTTAGTAAGAAATATTGGTAGGTACGTACTTAAAATTATACATACAATTTAGTAATAAGACGACAATATATTAACATGATCTTTATGTAAAAAATACAATTTTAAATACTTTAAAAAAACATTTACCCTTTTTCCATTAATATATCACATACTAGTTGGTGTAACGTTTAGGGGAGGGACATAGGGGCCATTATATTATATTCACAATGATACTAGTCTAAAAAAGCAACATATGTTTAATTGGCATTTAATACAGATAATTATAACGAATATTTAACTAAGATAAGTTTAATTTTTGTTTAAAAACAGTATATCAAGATTAAACTCAAATCGCGTGAAAAAAATATTGTTTAAAAATAATAGGTAAGTTATAGTAGGTACTTGAGAGTGTTATACTCACCGATTAGTCTCAGGGTTCTCGTCAAATGAAAAGGTAACCGTCACTAAACGAGAAGGATCAGCGTCTGCAGGAATGTCTTTTTTCACAGCATCTTTAAACTTTAGTAACTGTTCGTACGTCATGTTATATTGTGCGTCTGGAAATAACTCCAACATTTCCAATACATTTACATCTAAATTCACGCTTTCATCATCCGCCAAGCTCAAATGGATCTTAGAGCAACGTTCATCATCATCGCTCATTTTTCAACTGAAAATAATCAAAACAATCATACATTAATCACGAGTCAAGACACTAACAATAATAACCACAACATGTACAGAATCACGAATAGGGTTGCGGCACCTTTGTTTACATTTAATAATATCAAGTCTAGACGTCTAGTACGGCTGATATTACGGTTTGACGCATGTCCGACGCAAATACGCGATAGGGTCACATACACATAATATACACGACGGAAAGGCGGACTTATATACTTTTTGCCCGCGTACCCGGGCTCCGTGAACCCGTGTATTCTAATACCCGTGCACGACCACGACCTCTAGTTGTTATTATATATCTACCAGTCGCGCCGCCGCCGATAAAACACACAATAGAAAAAATGTCAGGTGGCAGGTAGCTGGAAACCCTAGATACTATTATTATTATTATTTATAATAAATTATTATAGTATTACAAATTACAATTGAAACCGTTCATAACAAAATAAATAACATTAAATATTATAAAATCACTTTCATGAGTCATGACTGTGTTGAGGAATCTGGGTTTTTCAGTTATGATTTTATTTTGCTTCTGGGCTAGGGTCCCTCCGTTCACATAACGCCATAAGAAACTACGTTTCTACCGGGTGTCCCATGACAGCATTCGACTTTTTTAAATATTTACTTAAGTATTAGTTATTAATTATTTTAACTTTTTGCTAAAAAGTCAAGGCTAGATATAGACCTGATATTAGTATTAAATCAATTATTGAAAATAGTGACTTATTAGCATTGCCATGCTCTTTAAGTTATAATCTTAAAGCTGAATTAAAAACTGAAATAAGTAGAACCCACATTAAATTCAATCATAGACAGTGTAGAAGAAGAATTAATTTATGATTTGAATAATCCATTTTTAAACAACAGGAACTTAATACTTCTTTTTTGAATAATTCTTATTCTTATTTCCCTCTTAATGAAAATGAAATAATATTTTTTAATAATTTTATATGTGTAACCAAAGAAAAATTAAAATTTGTTTTTAATAAAAGTTTAAATCAGTCAGATCACTTTTGATTAGATTGTAGATTATATAGAATTTCAGCTAGTAGCAAAGCACACAAAATAAAAACTTTAAAAATATTAACTTGTGAAAAACAACAATCTTTGGCCATACGTTTATTAAGTTCTAAATCTTTAGTCGGACAAGCTGCAATTAATGCTTCATATGGAAATGAAACTGAAAATGATGCTTTTGAAGCCTACTGTAAATGTTTTAATGTTACAGTAATTAAATGTGGTCTAATAGTTCATATAAAGTATCCGTGGCTTTGTGCTTCACTAGATGGGATTGTAGTTATTGATGGTATACCTAAAAAAGTGCTAGAAATTAAATGTCCAATAAGTTGCAAGGATAAAATTATAATTGATCCTATTTTAAATGTTTCTAATGTTAAATATTTACAGTTAATTAATGCGAAAGTAACATTAAAGAAAAGTCATACATACTACACCCAATGTCAAATACTCATGTTCACCTCAGGGTTAGATGAATGTGATTTATATATTTTTAATTTTATTGAACCTGTTCTCATAAATATTATTAAAGATGAACACTTTCTAATGAATACACTTTAACTAAATTAGAAATGTTTTATTTTAAATTTTATTTACCAACTTGTGTATGTATAAAAAATAATTAATATAATTAGTTTTATTTAAGTTATAATGTTGTACTTATATTTAAATGTATGCTTTACTTTTATTTGATTGTGTTATTTATACTTAAGTTTAATATTATGTTGCTTATGTAATTATGTACTATAATATCAGTAATCTCAACTCACTAGTCCATTTTTAAATAAACTTATTAGTTATTACTTATTATTAATGCACAGGTGGTAAAATAATGAAAGCTGAAATTAAAGCATAAATAACAAATTTAATAGTATACATGTTTATAAACAATTACATTGTTAAATATTTTTTTTGTTAAAAATAATAACATTAAAGACAAGAATATATTTTTAAAGATTATTCTAAATATGATTGTTTTATTACAGTAAATTTATAAATTATAATTATATTTTTCATTATATATTCAGTTATAAAAAAAAGAACAATAAAAGCAGATTGAATTTAATATTGGTACATTAACTATTGTTTTATTATTGGTGATTGCATATTAGTTATAACACAGCACATATGGACAATATTGTCAATGTATGGTAAAAGATCAATAGTGACTTTGTTAAGGATACCAAATGTTTTTACTCCAGCAAACAACTGTTCAATGTGAACCCTAACACTGGCAATGTTATAAGTCTCAAGAACTTCACTCTCTGTGAATTTAGTATTGTATAAAAAGGGAGGTATTATTAAGATTGCATTTTGCTGATCACAATTAGTTTTAATCCCGAGAAAACCTTTATCGGCCATTACTTCATCACCAGGTTCTAACAATGATAAAAAACCACAATCATTGGTTATGAAGGAGTCACTGGATCTTCCACCATAACATTTGGAGACAAAACTCACCATTCCATTAGGCGTTATTGCTACTAAAAATAAAAATAAATATTAGGTACATAAATAAACGGATATATTAATTAACTATATACTCAAGTCTATTCACAGCTTTAATCCATTGTAATTTTAGTGTTGTTTGATAAGATCAATTTGGAAACTTGTAAAATACCATAGTATTTGATGTATTTTTGTACGTGTTGTTGCAATTAACAACACAACAGTTTGAATTGCTATTTCTTTTAGTATTCATAGTGAAAATAAAAAACAAAATTATAAAATAATGTTATGTGCATTGAAAAGAGCTTAATGTATAAATGTATAATACTATAATATATTGTGTATAGAATTTATTGAGCATGGTAAGTATAGGTAGTGTATTAATAGTAGAGTAATATGGTATAGTAATAGACCTTATACTAAGTATACCTTAGTATAAGGTCTATGTGTATAACTCATGTGTGGTCTCATATAGTCATAGTGGATACTGCCGATAGTGCCCGTAAATACCACCCCGAGCGTTAGTAGTCATCATGCACGGTGCCTATATAGTATAATAGTATAATATAGTACTTCAGAACTGCGATATAATATAATATAGAGTTAAGGTGATTTGTACGCCAGCCGCCAGGCAACATTAAAATATTTCTTCGGACTAGTTATATACTACATCAAATTTGTTAAAAATGCAGGGCAGATCCTCAAACCGTTGTACGACCTTTTCAAGGTCGAAGTTTAATGGTATGGTTACCAGAAACTGACGAAGCGCTCAATAGCATAATATAATCGAGATTGTCAATTTTATATTTTATATCATATTATGATCTATGTTATATCACAGTATACAACAACGAAGAAAAAACAGTTACGTACTCACCACGAGATTTTACAAACGCTGAAGGGAGTTCAAAAGTATTAGACTATTACACTACTGCACGCAAATTTACTCCTGAAACAGATTACATTTTAAGGTGGAAGTGGGTATTTCACTAACCATTAAAAATACAAGGATAGAAAAATTATTTTGCTATTATTGTTTTTGTCTGTAAAAATTATTTTGATCAATGTATCAAAACCTGCGGAGGCACTGAAAATCAAGATTAAGAAAAAAATAATTAATATCAAAATTTTATAGTTACCCGACGAATGAATAACGGCACTTGTTTACAAAGATCTGCGGCGATTGGACCTGCGTGGTTTCAATCAGTGTAATAGTTGTAGCAGAGTACAACTTTACCAAATATGTCAGCTGTAAAACGTAAGGAGAATCGGAAGACAGTTAGAAAACGATAAGTGGGATAGAAGAAGAGAGCAGAAACTACAGGCACTAGAACAAAACTAAATTAAGATACTATTGATTACGTTATTTAAATAATGAAAAACGCGGCGGCGGCGATGGTTAAACCATTGTCGAGAGTAGAAAACTGTCTGAATGCAGAGAAAACGAGACGCGGGTCAACCAGACGGCGGTTTGTAGTGTTTGTACGGAACCACGGACTAAGATGGTATGGAGTGGAAACGAACTGGCGGGCGGGTGACGGGAGCCGGCCGCTTATGGAGTGGAGTAGGTCTGTGCGAGGGGGAAATGCGGCAAGTGCGGATATAGCGCTACCACGGACTAGGATGGAACTATTACTATTATTTAATATTTGTATATTATGTATTAACAAGTTATGAATTCTTCTTTTTGTTTGCATTATTATTTTTTGATCGTTGTGTAAAACGTTTGTATATTGACACTGGCACATCCTCATCTTTATGTAATATGATATTATAAAAGTCAGTACTTCAATTTTATGTATACTAGTATACTACATGGAAAAGTGTTGATTAGTTTCAATTTTTTGTTAAAGAAATCATTAACTGTCTGTTGAAAAACATCATAATTGTTACAACATTTTTGAAATTACTCCTCTACGTTCATCAACAAATTTAATAGAAACATGTTTGGATGAATTAAGCTGGAATTTGATTTTTTAAGATTTTTCTTATTACTTATTATTGAACAAACGACGACGAATGGGGGTAAGTGTCTAATTACAAGAGTATAACAATATTGTATACAATTATACGAGTACTAAAACCAAGTCAAATATGATGAATAATAAACACGTAAATAAATAATAAATTACAATAATATTCATACATTGGCGGGAAAATTCATAAAATAGATGGTTCTCATATATTATGAACATAGATAGAGCGCGAGTCGCACTTGCCCCATATTTCACCCCGCACAAGCCTACTCGTAGCCTTAAGCGGCCCGGTGATTAGGCTTTCGTTTCCAGTCTGTACTAATTTGGGGAAACAACTATTAACAGTGAATACTCAATTACACTATTACAGACTACAGTCATAAACTCATAACATTTTAATACGTTTTATAGTAAATTGTCGACGGACGGTTTATGTGCCTATATAATATAGTCAATTATACAGAGTGTAACAGAAATATATGACAGATTTACATGTAAATCTTACACAAATCTGTCATATCTTTCTGTTAGTTGTTACACTCTGTATAGTCCTGATAAAAGAATAATACTATAAATAAACGTGTTTACACGAATCGACTATCGAGTATCGATGTATACAGCATAAGGACATATTTTCCAGGAAAAACCTAAGCCCCCAGTATTCTAAAAATAATCAAAATATTATTCATCAATGTATGTGTCCGCCGCGCCGGTCCGCGTCGTCGCGTCGAACATACGATAAACTGTTGACGATTATGATAAAGTAGACGAAATAATAGAATTATTTGCAAAACAAAAAAAATGAAGGCTGGAGTTTGTTGTATAAAATATTTTATTAAATAAAACCAAGTATAATGTGTAAATACAAGACATTAATTATTGACAAACTTACAGGTTCCTGGTTAGAATATTCTCTAAGTCCCCTTTGCAATTTAGTAATAGCTGAAAAAATATCCCCCCCCCCTTTGTAAGTCTCTGAAGCCGCGCCTGCCGCCGGCTGCCATACAAAGAGGTTAATATATCTATATTTAGAGCTTATTGACGATCACGACGATATTAGAATTATTTTAATAGGATCAATAATATGTCCAAAGTTATTTATAGGAACAAATACAGAAAGTTCCACGAAAATAGTATTGGCTTGACATATATACGCTACCGTATGGCCGCCGGCGGGCATATGGCGGTTAGGTTTTATATGAAAGATTATATCACGGAGAAGGTAATTAAAATAATTATTTTTCGATTTACATAGTTCAAGTTCGTATGCACCGACGGCATGATGACGCTTATGCCTTCAAGCCGTTAGTGCGTACCAACTACAAACAATAGTAATGACGGTAAAAATAATATTGTATCCACTCGTGGCTGTGTAAACCGGCCTAAAAGTAATTACTCGTGGGAACGTCTTCCCCGAGTTCCCCCTATATAAACACGATACTGGTTGTATGTGTACGGCGTACAACCAGCTTTGGCGATAGAGAAACAGGTTTTCGAAATAATAATGTCCGTGGTAACATTTTTTCTGATGGTCTAGAGCAGTGTTTCTCAACCTTTTTTTTACGACGACACCATCCTATTTGGATCAATAAAAATCGCAACACACTTCAAATAATTAACGGATTTTCGAAAAAGTAACAATTATAAACCTATTTAAATCATTACGTCAACCATTACCATTTTATTACAATATAAATTAACACATTTTTTGACAACACACGACGTGGTGATACGTGACACCTAGTTGAGAACAACTGGTCTAGAAGATTATAATTGTAATAGATGTTCAATCTTTAAAATACCCTAGGTACTAAATCGTTTTAAACCGAAAGTAATAAACGAGCATGGATTTATGTACACAGTATGATCCTTATTCGACAATGAGAAGTCACCAGACGACTCCACAAATGTCAAGTGTTTATTAATACTGAATTTAACTGTGGGTTATTTTTTTCAAAAAAATAAATACCGAACACATTATTCAAACATTGTGTAAAAGGGAGAAAGAAGGTAACCGCTCTGCTCACTGCTGTACAGTATGTTTCGATTGTACCTCGCCATACATAGAGTACCTAAGTCAGTGAACACTGTATGCTCATTAATTTTGAATTCAATGATAAATCGTTGCATACGATAAACGATTGTGAGCAAAGACGATATGTCAGCCTGTATAATTATATTAATAAGTAGATTTTATCATATTATACATTATTTATATTGCTATTGTATAGTCATTTATTTTACTATTAGTATAATAAGACAATTTGAATTTTTTTTTTCGAAAACATTGAATTAATTGTATTATTATAATTTATAATAGTACATTTGTCATTTATATAATTGTATATTTAATATTATTAACTTTTGAACCAATATCGACTTACCGAAGAATGGTGTAAATACGTTCGTGGTATAAAATAGTCAATAGCATAAAATATTTTGAAAATTTCGTTGTGATATTGTGTTATGAACAAATATAATAATATTCGTAAAAATTACAAATCCCCACAAAAAATATTTTTGAATATCAAAAAAATAACTAAAATTGATATTCTTCGTTTAAATACCTATCTAATTTTGTCCTAATTTTTTTTCAAATGTCAATCAAAAAAATTAATCTTTTATATTTTTAACATATTTTGGTTCCAGTCTCCAGAATAAACTATTCTGAAAAACTTTTTATTAAAATGTCAAGCTTTTATACTGAGCAAAAAGTTTCTTTTGAAATTTAAAAAAAAAACTAAAAAAAATTAATAATTATGTATGTTTATAAATAGCTAAAAATATTCAAAATAATTTGAAAATTATATCATAGGAAGAAATTTTCATATAACGTTTGCTGAACATTTCAAGTATCAAAAATAAGAAAAAAACTGGTTTTGCATAATAATTTCCGCTTTTCCCTAATTATTTTATATCCGTTCTCCCAAACACCTAACAACCGACCATTTTTCTAGAAAATATTGATCCAGAGACTGCGTAGTGCATGAGCGTTTCCCGTCCGTTGTTATGGAAACATCCTCGACAAATCAATAATAAAATTGCCAAAATAAACATTGTTCATCGCCGCTCGGCGGATATCGATGTTTGCATCACTGCTTCACCTCACCACACACCCTCCCTTATGATCATCGAGCAATGGAATGTTTGTATACAATAGCTTTGAAATGCGTCATCGTCGTGGGAGGTTATTAGGGTCGCCACCGCTCAACCCTCTTCAAACCCGGCCAACGTATCAGCTGCCGGTCTTCGTCTGTACGCACACAAAAATACTCATATGACGCATTATATCTTGTCGTTTTTATTAACATTATTAAAATTATTTTAATTATTATTAAGACCGTCGCTGTGACTTAGTGGCGTATTTAAGGGAGGCCAAGGGGGGAAATGGCCCCGAACAGCACTTTTTTGAAAGCAGCAAAATTTAGAGAGAGCTTTTTTTTAAAAATCAGATTTACAATAACTTGTCAACAAAACGTTCTACCAAAATCATCAAAGCTATTCTGTGCCATCAATCTCCGCGTCTAATAATATGCGTTCGTATTGGTTTATCGAATACGGATACCTAAATTAAACATTTCTTGTGAGCCATGAATCATGATGTTAGTAATAATATACGTAACATAATCCTGTTGTCAACTGCTAAGTGATAGTGTGATACCGAATTCCCAAACGTTAATTTTATATTTTTTCTTTGCGTCTTGTTTGACTATGAAAGTGACATTATTTTTATTAAAAAGCATGTTAAAATCTTAGTTTTTAAAATACAACTTACGAGTATATAGTAGGTACTTACTATAGTAAAAACTAAAATTCAAATTGTAAACGTTTTAGTATATTGATTTGACAACGGTTAAATTGACACTATATGATTAAACTATGATAAATAAACCATTCATATTTAAACTATGGTGAAATAATAATTGAAGATTTGCCAAGATCAAAAGTGCGCCGAAAAATACTACTTTAATGATGTTTGTTTTTCTTTAAATGTATAAATGTATTATATTAACTTTTAATATGTTCACTATGACATAAATATACCTACATTTTAATATTCATTAGGTAATACCTTAAACCTAATAAAAATTATATTGATATACAGTATACTAACTACATACATCTAACATTTCCACAAATAGTATTTGCAAATTTAATAGTATTACACTATGTCACTATTACCCATCACATGATTTAATAAGTCCGTGCAATATGTATAAGTAAAAAAATGTAAAAAAATTTCGTTTGGTCTAAAAGCAGGAAAATTGAATACAAGTTTATTCATGAATTGTTAGAATAGCAGCTCAAAAATACTAAAAATACATAAGTACGGTTTTTTTAAAAGATTTTAAAGTTCATATGTTCACCATAATTCATCAATATATCGAACATTTGCAAATTGGTTTGTATTTAAAATTAATTAAATGTTCGATTCTTATATCTAAGAATTGGAAGTTTGAAACAAGGTTTCTCGTAAGTAGTTTTTTTTATGGGGGAGAAAAATCGCTACCATAAAAAAAACCCGGTAACGAAGGAATGAGGCATAATGCATAAAGAAATGTGTACCTAGCGCAGCAAAATCCTAAATACGCCACTGCGCTGCGATCTTTTGTCTAATTTTCTCAATAATATTTTATTATATTATCTCCTTTTGTACATAGCGAGTCTATCGACAAATTACAATGGCCAAAATATACATTCTACATCGCCGCTCGTCGCTCGATGGATACCGATGTTGGCATCACTGCACCCCCAACACCCACCCACCCACCCTCGTGATCATCGAGTCTATACTCTATAGTATGTTTTTACTCTTGGCTTTGGAATGCGTCATCGTCGTCGACGGCGGCGGTTGTTAGGGACACCACCGCTCAGCCCTCTTCAAAATAACACCCGGCCAACATTTCAGCTGCCGGTCCGTCCGGCGGTCCCCCGTCTGTACGCACACCAATACTCATTACTCGTATAAGTTATAACGCATTTTCTTGTCATTTTTATTATTATCATGACCGACGATGCGTAGGTACATGCTATATTTTTTCTAATCGTCTGTTTAATATTTTATTATATTATCTTTTTTATTCATCGAGAGTCTATCGTGTAAACCACCTATAGTGACTACGGTATACGATACATCCACTCTCCACATATCATATTTACTTAAATTTTCGAAACTAAGAGTATTAAGAACGGAATTAAGATAAGAATATAAGCCTGATATATTATTATTGTATTGCATCACAAAGTATGATGTGATACCTTTTTATTGTTGAATATAAATAAATGACGTAATTTAAACCCGTGGTGACACACTACCCACAGCTTAATTCTTTGATGCTTGGTACAAACAACTAAATAAAAAATTGTCATTTTTGATTTAATACGTTAAAAAATAAAAAAAAAATATAGATTTTTTTTTACAGTATTCTTAAGTTATATTGATAATGGTTATCTTATAAATTGTGTGATATTATAGTGGTTTTTTTCGAATAGTTGAATAATCGTTTGGCACAACCATCTCATGTTTACTCACGATAATACTATTTTTTTAAATATAAAAGTAAAATACACTTAAGTCAAGTTATGATTTTATAACCACTTTACAATATACCTACACATAATCATTAATTAGTGGTATAATATACATATGGCGAAATATGTTTTTATCTTTGTTTAATATGGCTTAAAATATTAGTACCGAGTCAAAACACTTTATTTTTGTATATGATAGACGATAGTCAATTTAGTAAACTTATTTTATTTTGAATTATGAAAATGAAACTTTTTTAACCCATTGGTTATATTATTATAATTATATTACATAATTTTGGTTCAATATTATTGAAGGGTACTTGAAACTTTTTAAGTTTATCAAATTATATGTTTTAGCAAAAATTAATTTAACCTATTCTTTTACTAATAGTAAAATAAATTACTTTAATAACAATAATTATATCATGATTAATGAAAATATTAAGTTTATTTTATTATAATTGTTTGTTAAAATTATTTTTACTAAAGTTTTGAGCAATTTGTTTTGTGTTATTGAAGTATACACCATTGGCCATTTATATATTTTGTTTATATAACATACCTATATTATTTTATTTTTATAATGTAGCTGGGTTAAGTATTGCAATATTTTAGTATGTTGTTAAACCATATGATAGCACTAATCGATAATAGTGGGGTCTCAAAGTACCTATTAAGACTTAAGACATAACTTAGTCTTGGTTGTAGTCCAATATTATTCTCTTAAGTTATAACACCTTAAATTTTTAAATAAGTTGCATTAAATACTACAAAAATACATAATTATTCATTAAAGTATCATATCTAAGGTCTAACCACATAATGTAACGCACTTACAACATTTTTTGTCACGACAACATTTTCAAACTTTAAATTGCTTTTCCCGAAAACTTGAGATTTTTTACTTAAGTTGTTTGTATCAAGGAATTATCATTACCTTATTATTATATTATTTTTGTATACATATTGTGTCTATTATAAAACGTAGTTAGGTTGGTTCAATTTAGACGTGAAGCTAGCCGGGTATACAATACCTATCATCTACTCACTACACGAGTATACCATTATTAACAACTATTTTTTTCTATAAAAAACCGTGCCGTATAATATAGACGTATATATCGACAAAAACGCATTATATAATAATAATAATAAAAAAAAATAATAATAAGAATAATATAAAAAAAATATAATATATAATATTATATTATTATATTTTTTTTATACATTAATATGTATAAAAAAATTTAACGGGCGATGTACATTTATCCACCTCCCCCATCATGAATTTAATATGTGGGTGGCAACCACCGAGCTCATTAGTCTGGAAATACACTTTTCAACAGCCGACCAAAATCTCCCACAGCGCCGCAGGACATGTCTGTGTTTTTTTTTTATTGTACATAATAAATAAACGTTTTTAAATTATAATTTTTAAGTGTAGAACCGTCGTATCCTCAGCCCTGAGCGCAGGCGCAGTTACCTCGGCAACGAACGGTATCCAATCGATCCAAACCCAATTTTTCAACTGTTATCATATACCGTGATGGAGTACGTGCGTGCGTTTTCCCTTTTTGAGTATACCTAAACGAGCGCGCCGCACGTTGCCAGAATCACAAAGAACACGATCTTCACTCTTTAAAGGAGTGCAGCTGCTCACGCAATTAGATGCGACGTTGCCGATTTTGGCGTTCCAGTCCATACAACGAGTTTAAATAAACAACCTGATTGAAAAAACGTCTACTAAACATAATCATGAAATATTTTGTCCGTCAAATATTCAGTAAATAATAGATTAAAAATATCGTTACATAAGCCTAAATATTTATTTTTTTTTTTTTTTACATAATAAACAGGTTTGAAACCATTTTCAAAAATGTATGTACAAATAGTACCTAACATAAATAATATTAACATTTATTTTATTTTTATTTTTTATTTTATTTTTACAAAATAAATGTGTTTGAAACCCTTTTGAAAAATTTAAATATAAAATTAAATAAAAAAATTAATAGTTCAAAAAAGGGTAATTAAATTTACTAAAGCCCTATTTCCGATACCTTATAGCCAAATACTTGATTAAATTTTCTATCGTTTTATTACATACACTGTACCTACCCAATGGGTAGGTAATACCCAAGTATTTAACTTGAATTTTTAAAACTCGAAAAAAATGTTATGTTACTGTATTGAAGTTAGGTATAATTAAGTTAAGCCAATTAGGTAATTAGGTATACCATCCAATTGACCATTAAAAATTGGTTATGTTTTTTTTTAATGTTATCGAAACAATAAATACGAAACATTAATATCCTTGCCTACCTATAAGTATAGGTAACCTAATCTAACCTACATTTCGAGCGTCTATAAGTATATCAAATCAAAACATTTTCGGATACATTAAACACAAATCATAATTGAAAATAATAATAATATATTTATCAAGAAATTAATACTATTCAAAACGCATCCTAGATAAATCTATATACCTAGGTATAATAGTTCCAGGAGCTTCACGCTATTATTATTTTTCAATGTTTTTTTCGTAAACTAATAACGCTGATAAGCTGCAAGTATTACTATGGATTCCGCGGCTGTTCCGAGACGAAGAGTAATGCACTATATACACGTGTTATTTCTTTCTTGGGAGTCGTTAACCTAAACCGGCGGCTCGGTGAACGGAGTATGGACGAGTAGTGGTGTACGGTGGGTCGATGACTATACATTAGCTGCGGAACATCAGGTCCGTCGTTAGATACTTTCCGCCCTAAAGCAAAAATAATTATTACCATCTGTTGCCGATATTTATTTAATTTTGCCTCCTCAATTTCTTTAAAATTGAATGTCACCCTCAAAACAGCATATATAACTTGCTTGCACCTTATACCGATGGGCCTGCGGAAGGCATGTAACCTACAGCATATACAGACCGTAGAAAGCGCTAACAACAACGATGAAGTATATGCGCACATATAATTATAATATACATACAAATTGAGAACGAAATTTCACTGATTTGATAAACCAAATTTTGTTAGCACATACATGATAACATTTAACATAATTAACAACTTTGATTAGGATATTGTTTAATCGTCAACAACATCGACTCGGTGGGAAAGATTCATTAAATGAGTGCGGTAAACAACAAGTGGACGGTAAGTAAATTAGTAAGTAAGTAAGTAAGTAAGTAAGTCGCATACGACCAGAACTCCATAGGTTAATCCAAAACGGGTAAACAATTAAAATACATATTTTAGCAATCTAAATTAGATCTTTTCGTCGGATGCAATTTACGTATATAGGGATGTTTCTTGTAAAAAAAACGGTCTGCAACTTATACATTATTTTGCCGTATTATATAGAATACTAATACACAATAAATTATATAATATATATAACAGATGTATAATGGTATATAAATATACAGGGTGTCCCAGCCCCCAGGTCTATTTGAGTTATTTGCAATAACTTTTTTAAGTCGTTAATTTTTAAACAATTTTCAAAGTGTGTTAAAATTCAAAATTATTTCTTGTTAATCACTGTTACTGCTGTAAAAGTTATTGCATTAGTCAAATAGACTTGGGACACCCTGTATATACATTATTTTAAAAATTAACTATCATTGTTATAGTGTTATTAAAATATATTCTTTTAAAATACCAGATATATGATGTTTTATGTCCCAAAAAAAAGCAAATATTCTTTCAATAAATGTTGTAAAAAAAAAAAAAACCAATTAAAATTATTCAATTTAAATTTATTATTAAAAACAATTCGCATAGTGAATATTGCATTTGTTGGTAAAAATTCCGATTTACGCAATACATGCATTGATGCAGACAAATAATAGGTAATAATATATTAATTATTTTCATCGAAATAAAAATTATTTATAAAATATTCTCATTTATTATTCTCTAACGTATTAAATATCCTTTAACCCCTAAAATATGCTTTTATGCAAAATAATTTTTTTTCCTATGAATTCTATATGCGTTTCATGATTCGTAATAAAATGTTACTCCCATTTAATACACTATAGAAACAAATATATAAAATCGTAAAAATTCGACGTCTAGTAATAACTAATCGCTACTTTAGTAAAGTACGGATGGCCATAAACCGTATGGATATTTACCGTACACCGTTGTCGACATTTGCTTGGAAGAAAAAATAAGATAGCGCGCTCAATCGTACGCCTAAAAAATGTACGACCGATAAGGACCACGCCCAATCGTATATGGCGCCATTCCTTTGTTTACCTAGGTACTTGAGAAGTAGTGCACTGAAGACTGAAACACTGTTAATGTGCTGTATTGCTGTTTGCCTGTAACCTGTATCTTTTTTTTTTGTTAAACCTACGTCTGTAGTTCTGTTTACTCAAAACTGTGTACCTATCGAGTTATATTAAATGTAGGTGTGTAAAGTTTTTCTTTACCACTAACTTCGTTATAAATCGAAATCGTGAATTTGAATTAGCTCCATCATTTTGTTTTTTATACACGGAAAATTTAGGAAAGTATAGTCAATAATCGGAAAAAGTCTAACAATTATCTGTATGACCATTGACCATACAAACATAATACCTATAAATGTATAAAATTGTATCGAATTAATGAGTTTACCGGAATATGCAGTGTTTGTCGTGTTTCCTTAAATATAAAGGTGGTCCAAAAAAAACAACCAGTTACCAATGTTGAACTACTCAGAAAATTGTTGAAAAATGTTAAAACAGTTAAAATTTAGAAAAATAACTATGCTAAACTGAAACTGATGCTTATATACTTAAAATACTTGCTAAGTCAAGTACATAGTGTATTTCAATACTTATCATTTTTGCTGTTAAACTCCAAAATGTCCAACTTTAACAACTATCGCTAACTATAAATAAATATTAATAAATTATAAAAAAAAAATAATAAGTTACAAACAATAAAAACAAGTTATTGTAATTTTTATTTACAAATTAAAATTGTAATATTGATGAAATTAATTTTTTTGAGAAACAGTCTACAGATAAAATACTAATTTTTTTTTATAAGATATAGAGAATAAAATATAGGTACTTATGATCATAGACGACCTAAATTTTTATTTCATAGACCTATGTTGCAAAGTTACAAGTATACATCTGTCTAAGTACCTACGTTGTAGGTAATTTAAAATAATATATTTCTATGTTATGATCTGTAAGTGAACACACGGAACAGCATATGCAGCACTTGCTACACCTAATATTTAATAAATATTGTTTTTGAGGACGGCTAACTGATGGCCACGGTGCTCTTGAGTATAGGCAACTACTTATACAATTAAACATGTTAAATAGTTACATTTTAACTCAAAAGGCTTAGAAATGTAAAAATTCAATAAACTTATACTTACAAAATAGTGTCAGTTTCTCGTGGACCATGATTGATTTAGACATAATTTCATATTGATAATATATTATTAATTAAAAAAAATATTATAATGAATAGTTATAACTTATAATAATGTATTGTCACAGGCTAATATAATATTATAATATACCTAGTATTAGTATATTACACTATTATTTAATATACATACCAGTAACTACTAACTATAGTATAAAAGAAATTTTCCTTTGGTCAAAATAATTAGTAATACAACGTTTCTCACATGTTATTATTGGAATTAAAAAAAAAGATGAATAGCGTAGTTCCACGAATACTTTTTATGGAAGTCGATAATTTAATTTTTGACAAATATGGTTGACAAATATGTTCCGAGTAAAATAACTATTTCACATCAAACTATTTTCTCAAAATGTTATAATTGAAAAATAAATAACTGTCGATAATTGAACTGATCTTAGCTGAATTTATAATAAGCTATTAATCGGATAATTTAAATGTGAATACTACGATGATGTGGCGTTAATGTTTGTATTGTTTGATTGTTTGTGTACATTTATGGGGGGTCCTAGGCAGTAACGTACTTATACCTGAACTTTGGGCGGTGTTTTAATTTTTTTAATTAACATATTAGATGACTTGACACACGAACATAACAAAACATATCGTACATTTTAATAGATTACTAATTTTTATTCGTGATATTATTTTTAATTGACATGTGATAATTAATAAATATGTAATTACTACTTAACCATATGTATAAAAAGAAAAAATGTTAAATTATATAATAATAATAATAATAATAATAATTTGGATACTTATATTTTTTAGAACATTAATTTTCTATTTTTTTTTGAAAAAATATTGACCACTTCACTACGTTTTATTGGTATTTCTTTGTGAATACTTAGATGAGCCAATCCATTTAGACCAGCGTGCAGCGGTTCTTAACCAGTGGTCCGCGGCCCCCTGGGGGTCCGCAATACTCATGTCGGGGGTCCGCGGCAGCCTTACCACCTAACATAAGTTAATACGTGACATGAGTGCATTATTACAATATTTTTGGATTATTATTTTTGTTTCATATAAAATTATAATCTTATATTGTCTGTCGCGGCGGGCCGTGATGTCGTATATGTACGTATATACGAGTGTATATATGATTATCGCGACGGTCGAGGTCAAATTCTGTATTTAATTACAACCTAACCGCGACAGACCTATCTTATCTTTATTACACCGATGACAATGTGGCTACTTACAAATACAACCCTACAACTTATTTCCCCACAACTTATTTATGTGAGTTGTTAAGCCTTCTCCACCCTCGTTTACATTAAGAATAAATTTCGAAACCGACTACAAAACGTAGAATCTGAACTAAGATTAAAGCTTTCAAGTATTGAGCCCGATGTTCGAAACCTCGTAACTGAAATGCAACATCAACCATCGCATTAACACTTACCTATTAATTAAGTAAATAAAAATTAAATTTTAAGAATATTTAAAATAAAATAATTTATATCACAATTTTTTTTAAATTTAAGTGTCTAGTGATGTTAAAGTTTAAAATGAAAAATTAAATAATAAAAATAATTATAAATGTGTATATTTTGTTATGTCTACTTCTATAATTTGTAATATAAAATAGTTATTATAATTTTGGTTATGATAACTTGATATGTTTTGTAAAAAAAGGTATTCGACACAAAATTGGTAGGGGGGTCCGCGATTTCTAAAAATATTTCATCGTGGATCCGTGTTCTATAAAAGGTTAAGAACCGCTGAATTTTAGACGATTTTCCCTCATGGAATTTCTCAAGTATGATTTTAAACGTTAAATGTTAATATACTTAAACAGTTAAACCTTTTAATAAAATAAACTTAAACTTTTTAATACAAATATATAATAGTTCGTATGCAATTGTAGTTTTGTTTGTCACTATAAATTTAATATAGTTCAATGCTTGATAAAATAACATGTATTGCCGTCTCGGTAATACATGAAAACGACGTTAACGATTGTCGATTATAGATGAAAGTGGCTAACACACTAGGTGATTAATCGCACAAAATAAAATACGTTTTACGACGACGGAAAAGATTGTCATAATAATTACACCGATCGTCCACGTCCATATCTACAATATCTTCGTGGAAATACTCATATTCCCGTAGGTACCCACATTAAATAATGTACATTAAGCTGTACTATTCAATAATATTTATAATCAGAATTCAGAATTACATAGAACAATATTACAAAGGTATTTTAAAATGTACACTGTTATATTATAATGGATAATTTGTTATACCTAAGTACAATACAATTAATATACAGGTACTAGAAATTTTAGTTTTCTCATAATAAATTAAATCATCCATTAATTTTTTTTTTTTTTGAGGGGGGGGGGGGTTATTCCCACCCGTTAGTACGCCGCTGGTCCTAGGGTTGCATAAAAAATTGATTAACTTGATGGTTCTATAAAATTTAATGGACCAATCATGGGCCACTAAATCATGTCAAGGGACCTTTAATTCACTATTGATACGTTAAAATATGTTCAGTGATTATTCGTGCGACCCGGTGCCTTTGTGGTGCTACACTGCTGCGTCGGCGTCGGCTGCGGCCGCCACGGCGACATGATCTCACTGTTTGTAAATACAAAATGCGCACACACATGCATGCGCAAGATATATTTAAACAGCGCATGCGCGACTCTCTGTGAGAAACTGGAAATGACGATTGATTCTAAAATTTGGCCCAGAGGCCATTGACCCGATCGTTATTCGTATTTCGTTTTAATACCTTTGGGAACAAATTGAGTTTATACTTTATGCGTTGTAGATTTATCGTGCAGACAATATTCACGAATCAGTATGTCATTGCACGTTATCGTTGAATGGCTTATCAGCGATTACAATCATATATTTTATTATTATTATTAATTGACTTTTGATTTCGAATTTTTAATAATCGCTTTCGTTGTACTAACTACTAGTTATTATTACCTTTGTTTTTCAGTGTGGGGCCTGGGGTATTCCATTGGGGCCAATTGCTTATAATATGTCTAGAACTTTGAAGGGTACGAGGGTACTAAACACCAATGCTCGAGACTTATTAATATGTTTTATATTACATTTAATATACATACTATTATAATTTATAGTTATTAATTGACCCTTTTTATTATTGCATATGGTTGCACACGTATAACCGAATAAATAACCATTTATGACTATAACTGGTTTTTCGCTTAAAAAAAACATTTTATACATTTTACAAACAATTTATTTGTACTGTTTAAAATCTAAAATCACAACTGCATAACTACAGTGGGCGGGAAGCTATCGGATATTTGTAGAGCTCTAACGCTATACAGATACGACTCCCTCTAAAAAAGTATTTTGATATCGCTACTTTTTTTTAAAAGGAAGAGCGACACTCTTTTGCTACATTTTTTTTTTATTTAAATTTTTTCTTATTAAAAATTAGTACCTAGTTTGTAGTTTTTACTGATTTTGCATTTGGCGATTAGACGGGATATGAGTACGTTAGTTAATCGTGAGTTGAACTCTAAAAATTCACTAATACACTCATTATCACAAACAAGTAAGTAGGTAGTAAGTAGTAAATACTTCCAGTAAATTCCGTTCCGTTTTCTGAGATGTATGTATGTGTGATTAATCTATGCGGTACTATGGAAAAAGTTAAAGGCCGGATATTCGAATATTCACAAAAAGCATTCAAATAATCAAATTTTAGATTTTGAGAGGGCGAAAAATGTATTAATTTTACAACAATGTGTTTTCCAATTCATTTTTTTTGTATCTGTTATCGCCTTTTGGGGCAGTAAAATTGCTTTGATTTACTTTTACTCTTCATTAGCATCTTTTATGGTAGGAAAGTGAATATAGTTGGTACTTTGGGGATCAAAATATGGAAAACTTACAATTGTTTTCGTACGCATCAGGAAAAAAAAAAAAAATAAGGAAAACAGGGAATTTTTTAACATTGCATTAACAACATTTACAAATGGTATTCAATACATAGGTATGGAATTGTTGAAAGGTTTTAAAACCTACAAATTCGATCGGATATTCCAACATCCTCGGTAGTATAGTGGTAAGTATCCCCGCCTGTCACGCGGGAGACCGGGGTTCGATTCCCCGCCGGGGAGGAAAAACTTTTTGTAAAGTTTTACTCGATTTGTTTTAATTTTTTTTATATAAGTATCAATGTATTATAATAATATTATATTATATAATTAGTAGTTCTGCTATTTAATAGGGACTGTTGAATGACAAGGTGTACCTCGTGTACAGTTCGAGGGAGATCTCTAAAATAAATGTGTTAAATCATTGCACATCACAAAAAACAATTCTGAGCGAAGAAAACTGTCAGCCCGTAATGACTATTTATATGTATTGCCTATTTTACCTCACTACGATTACCGTGTTACTGATAGTAAAATAAATTACTATAATAGCAATAAAAATGTATAATACAATATCCCAAATTGCCAAATTGATTTAAATAATTGATTCATTTAATGCACAGCTCTCTACAATTTAATAAATAAATAAAATAAATTTATTAATTTTATTACCATAATGTAAATTGTTGCTTTGAATTTAATACAAGTTGTGAATGAAAGCATAATTTACTTATATGCCGGCCCGTGAGAGAATTAACTCATTTGTTCGTTAATCGTCCTCGCCACTTTCGCCAGTTTGGATACGAATTTACGATCGTCAAATGTTCGTCCGGCGTTCGGCAACGACTCGCGTGGCCCGCCGGTTGGATAGTAAGAAGTAGGGGAAATCCGTGAGAGTATTTCACTCGTGGGCCTGAATATATTTGACACTTAAGGTGAAACTAATTTGCATAGCTCTAATTAAATGTTTTTTTCTAATAACTCTTAATAGTGATATTATATTATTTTGCTTACCTAATATAAATTAATTTGTTTCAATACTTTCATTAGACTTTCAAGACTTGTTTAATAAGTTTAAATTAAAACATTTAATAAAATGGGTTGATGACTGTTGTGAGCATTTATAAATACCCAAAATACCGGGTAATTACACATCTCTAGGTACTTTTCCCTTTTTTAATGTAAGTAGTTATTATGCATGGTTACATTATTCAGTATTGATAATTATAAATACATAAATGTTGCAGGAGAAAGTTCGCTATTAAACAGTTGTGTGAATGATTTTGATATAATGGGTGTTTTTATTTTTCATAACATTTATGGTTCAATGCCATTAGTAATTTGTTCAGCTTTTCCCTTTGAAAACTACATAGGTAGGTAAATTAAAAATAATGTTAAGGAAATAACATTCATTTTTAGAAAAGTCATCAAAAGATTGAATTTAATCAATTCATTTAATTCTAACAACTAACACTACAATTAATGAAAAGTGTATTTCTTATTTAATTTCAGTGTACTCAGTAAATTTATGTATTTCTAAAAACTATGTCTATAGTAAAAACTGAAAGAAAAGGATAAAATTGGATTTTGTGGAATTCATCTTCTTTTGTATTAAGTTGGTTTTTTATGTTTTTGCTAAATTTGAATTATTTCGTTTTTTCTGCAAATTGTATTGTAAAAGTACATACATCTATAGCCATTGAAATACCAACTAAGATCCAAGATTTATATTCACCTGTCGGAACTACTCAAATATTTGCTAAGTTAATAGCAAACAATAAATTAAACAATGTGGGTATAATTAACACAATTTTAAATAACTGAATAATTTTAAAATTAACATTTTGTTCTACATAATTTGTGTTTTACTATATTAGATAACTACTTCACTAATTTTATATATATATGGAATGAATAACAAATGTATGATACTATGATGTAAATAAAATATTTTATAAAATCTGTAAAAAAAAAAACTGCTTCATTTGATAAGTATATAACTATGGTTCTAATTGTAAGAGAATAATATTTCACTAAGTATCATTAAATAATTAAAGTTTCAAAAATGGTTTTCAAGACATTCCATCTCCTGGTATAGAGCCATCTTCAGCAAGATCCTCTTTTGGTTCTAAGCAATAACCTTTAATTTTTTTAAAAATAATTGTATTAATTATATAACATCAAATATTTAAATTGTTACTTAAATAATCTGGTTCATCACTTTCGTCATCAATTTCACAGTCAATAATTGGTCCAACGCCTAGAAAAGAAAAATTAAATAGTAGAAGAGTAAGAACTAAGCAAAATTAATTATAAGTAAATTCATACCATATGGCAAAAATATTTTTTCTGGTGATAATCTAGATTTGTTGGTATTTTGAGTACACACACTACAAAATAAAAATAAAAATAAAAATCTAAAATTAATAATTACCTAACTTAATTATTAATGGTTATGCCTTCCCCCCTATGATATCACAACTGAGGAGGAAACTACATTGGTATTACCTTCACCTACCTTATTATATGTCTCAAATTATAAAAACAAAACTATATTATAAATTATCATAATTACTTTTCTACTTTTAAACATTTACTATTTTTCACTTTCAAATTATTCATCCAAAAATAACAAAGAGAATTGTAATTTTGCATTTTATTCTTTTAAAATAAATTTTAAACATATTTTATGTAGTTGGAACATTTTAAAATTAAAATAATTACCTGTTTATGTGACTGCATTCATCAGTTTCGGACATAGCGTCCAAACTGGGTTTTGAACCTTGTTCAACCATAATATTATCTTACTACGTAAAACCTGAAAGAAGCAAGTATAAAACATAATAAAATAACATATGTTTTTATGTTTAATATACTCATATAAACAGTAAAGATTTCATAAAAATGTTTCTGTACATTTTATTTCATATGTACATTATATTTATGCAGCATATTCCAATATAAAATTATATATGATAGGAAAACTTTAAGTAATGATTATAATGCTTCTGATCAAATATGCAATTATTAGGAGGGGAGGGGAGTAATACAGTACAAGCCTAAGTATAATAACACTTCCTCAAATACATAATATATGATAGGTCATTACTTATTATTATAATTTAGAATAAATGATTTGTTTATCTTTTAACTTACTACTACACCTAGTAGGTTATTTAGGTATTAATTATAATTTATTTTTTATTATGGCTTTTTTTAGTAAACAGTAGTAATCAACATAAAATATAGTACAAATTATATTGCAATACTATACTAACTAATAATTATTAGGTACCAGTTTTAGCTAATCCTTTTATATTATAAAGATATTAATAAATAATAAAAATGTAATTTGAAATTATTGTTATGTATTCAATAAAGGTAGAAGACAGGGGCGGACTGGGCCACTGTGCTACTGTGCATTTGCACAGTGGGCCGGTGTCATATTATATTCATCGGGCCGGTACAAAATAACCCAACGTGTATTGAATTTAAAATATTTTTTTTGCAGAACAGTGAGCCGATTGGGTCCCAGTTTGCCCCTGGTAGAAGATGAAACTACACATTTGGTAAAACATTTAATCATTCATCTAATGTGTTTATATACTTAAATAAATCCAATAAAATTGTTTATTGCCTATTTAAACAAATGTTACACGCACCTATTGTACCTATTATTATATTATTAATATTTGATTGTATTTACATGATAAAATTAAATATTAAATATTTTGTACATTAATTTATTTAACAGATTTAATAACAACAGTAAATATAATATCAATTAGCAATACATCACTATTTTTAATATTATCAATAAGCAAATGTTTACATATACACGGGGTCCCATTGCAGTAACAAATTGCTATTAAGATAATTCAAATTTAGAAAAAATACTAATATATTACATGGGGAATCTATAATTAAATATCAATTGTACTTGAGATATTCATATAAGTAAATAGAATTATAGAAACATCTTTAAAGAAAAAAAATAATGTTCAAGTCAAATATAAGCTCTATGTATTGAACAAGTGAATTTGTGCATAAATTATCTATGTTTAATTGCAAAAATTAACCGAATTCAATGTATGATATATTTTAGGAGTAAATAATAAGAAACTTTAAACGACTCGTTTTATTTCTACATTACTTCAAATGGAGTATAATATACAACTACACTAGTGCAGTAGGTATACAGTAAATCATTTACTTGCCAGCTAAATGTTTGACCAACGAGATGACCAAACGTTTGTAGGGTGATAGTAGAAGAAGAACACACAAATACGTTGTTCACGAATTCACGATATTGACATAAAGTTTGACGTGTCTATATAATATCACGATATAATAGTCCGATGATGTACTTATATAAAACAAAATAATACGATAAAGCTCCACTTCGTCTATCAAAATCAGTACCACCCAAAGCTCAGCTGTAAAATGATAAGATAACTTATAATTGATCAGGTAGCAGCTGTCGCCACGATCCATGAGTAAAAAATCAATAGTACCTTACCTTTAGCCTCTGGCACGAATTGAGATGTCTTAATTCATGGCCTATAGGTACTTATATTTAAGCTCATGACAAAATATTTTATATTGTCAATTATTGTCATATATAATTATGTAATATATTTGAGCTTTATCGGTTATCACCTTATCACATAATGTACATAATATTATTGTTAAGAATCAAGCATAATATTGTACAGTGGGTAATATGAGTGTTTTGGCGGAGGTAACGAAGCAAGCAGTTTGCTCACTTTCGCTGACTGTTTACAACTTTGATACTACACGGAGTTTGTTCATCGCCAAAAATCAAATGTATTATTGAGGGTACCAGGAAACGGTAAACAACTGAAAAAAAACGGTTACCGACAGGAGCAAACATTTTAATAAACAGTGAACAGTAACATAAAATTATCTACAAAACGATTTTTAGTAAATCGTTTGCTCTCGGGACCTCCGCGAAAACGAGCATGTTATCTAGGTAATGACGTTGACGATTTACGAACTCACCATTCTACCACAGTGGCACAGTGCCATTCCACACAATATTATTGTTGCACTATAGTTCTGCACCAACGCACCATACGAAAACAACATTTTACCCCGTAATGGAGAAAAATACTTCTCATAATAGCACAGATTATATCACATAATACATATATATTATTATTTTATATAATCTGTGATAATAGTTTGAGCATTCACAACATCAGCGATAAAAATATTGTAGATAGACAGCCGCGCTTAGATCACGTACCAATGATATGATGTACATGATATACACGTATATATATATTATATTATATGTACATGATCTAAGAGAGAGACCATCGGACGAGATAGCCGACTGGCCGAGAGAGAAAGAACTACGGCCGTATAGATTTAGCCGTGGAAAGAACTATGCGTTTGGACGCTATCTACCTTTGTACTATAGGTCTATAGACTATATAGTACATGCTCTGAGGACGTTACAGTGTTTTCTTTGTCACTAACGCGTCCCCATGAACTGTTGGCATGGACACTGTGGTGAGGTAGGCGCTGTCCATTTGTTAATAGCATGAAATAAGATAATAACTATATTAATTAATTGTGTTTAGGTCTATTATAATTTATAATATTATCTTAGTTCATGATACAAATTGACATCACGGACGTATACATATATTTTGTCCGTGATTAACATATTCTACAACTTTTATGAAATCTTCAATACTACTCGATCGATTTTTAATATTCTGATGTACCTAATTCAAAAACAAATAACTGTAGACACTAGAAATTTTAATTGAATGTTTATTTGATAATTTTCTATACACCACTACAAAATTCAAAATCAAAAAATATTTTGAATCTTCTTGAGCTATTTATATTGACATTTGAAATTTGAAAATGATTTAATTTCTATTCTAAAAATCTAAAAAGGTTTTTTTGCTAGATCAAAATTATGTAATATACGTTTCCCAATAAGTTCTATCATAGAAATTTAAAAATATTTAAGATACAAATATGTACAATACTTTTTTATAAGTACATATTTAAAGTTCCAAATTTGTCAAAATCAAGAAAATTTCAAAATTTGTTTGTGGTTAAAAACGTATAAAATGTTCAATTTTAGATTTTAAACAGAGCAAAGAAATGATTGATTTTACAATCTTATGAGTTTTTTAGATTCTGAACTGAGGGAGGAATGTATTGATTTTACAATGATATGTTTTTTTCTGTCAGTGTACAAAATAAGTTGTTAAAATAATGTTTCGATTTTCTTCATCAGTACCTAAATCTTTTCTGGTGGGAAAGTGAATCTAGTTAGTACTTTTGAGTGGTAATTTATAAAAATTCAAAAGTTTTCAAAAACGTAGGGAAAAACAAAAAAAAATTAAGAAAAACCGGAAACTTTTACGTAAAACCGGGTTTTGATAAAATTTTGTTTTTTGGCGTTAAGGCCCCTTGTGCCGGCTATTTATTAAGGAGCAAATTATTGGCAACCTTATTCACATATTGTTTCGGCGTCACATGATCTTGTGGATGTGTTGGAGTGTAAATGGTTATAGTGTGAGAGAACCCTCTTCTAACCGCATATGAACGACGCGAACGCACTCGCAGGTACATGCCATTGAACTAACAAATAACGAATTATTAGTTGCGCATTACGACTGACGTAAATTACTTCACGGGAATATGGATAACTCATTGTCAATTGAATATTTTCAGATAATTTTTTTTTTAATTGATACACAACAATATTCTATATTTTATTTTAAATAATGATATAAAATAATTTGTAAAAAAAGCTTAAGGGGATTCAATACCGACCGGTTTTTCGACTAAAACATACCTATCTTTTGTCCATCAGTCCGATGGACCTAATAATGCGATAACACTTTTAAAAACTTTTTTGAATTCGTTATTATGTCTTCTTGAGATCGGCCATGCCACTTTTTCAAATTTCGGCCCCTAATTTTTATAATATGGATTTAGAAATTGTAAAATTTAAAAACTGTAAGTTTTGATTACACTGAATTATAATTGTAAATTCGAAAAAGTGGCTCGGCCGATCTCAAGAAGACATAATAACGAATTCAAATCAGTTTTTAAAAGTGTTATCGCATTATTGGGTCCATCGGAATGATTCTACGAGTCAGGGTCATTATTCTCGTAAAGTGTGTTTTTGAAGACAAAATGGTATTGGCATCGGGCGCCTTCATAAAAAAAAAACTGACTGTACATAGAATTTTCACCGAATGTTTTTGTAACCATTTTCTATACACAATACATTTTTCAATATATTTTGACTTTTTTGAGATATAAATAATAAATATTCAGGTTTTTTTTTTTTTATTATTGTCGATTATATTTTTTTTAATTTGGTCAAAAAACTAGAAAATTTAAAACAAGGCTCTCCATAACTTGTAGTAAGTGTAAATTAAATACAAAATTAAGTGTAAGTCTATAAAAGTTTTTTTATAAACGTCTAAAGTTAAAAATTCGAAAAAAAAAGAAAATTTTCAGTTTTTTTTAAATTTATAAATTCATAAAAGTTCTTATATTTAAATCTAAGATTTGGAAATTGAACACGAGATTCTCTATAGTATGTTTTTTTACCTTACTAGAAAACCAAACTAATTTTTTATGAGCATTTAAAGTTAGACATTGCATATTCACCCGTAAACTACCTATTTCTCAGGGAATAATTTTCTTATTTTATTGTTATTTAAAAACGACGAACCATAGACACTTGAAATTTTCACTGAATGTCAAAATTATCATTTTTCATACGCCATAAAATGTTAAACTATTTATAGGCATGAGACATTTTTGATTTGTGTTTGTTTTTTCTATAAATATCGATAAAATATTTTTTGTTGGGTCAAAAGGCTGATTAAAAGTTTAATACAAGGTTCCTCGTAAGTTTTTATAATAGTAGTTTAAAAATATTAAAAATAGATAGACATAATATTTTTTTAAAAGCATTTTAAGATACTATACTGACTATACTGAGAGTACCTACGATATTCAAGGTAGGTTTTTAAACTTTATGATACTTTTGCCATACATCACATTTGTAGTAATTTTTTTTATTTGTGAAATCAATAATTGCCACCATAAAAAAATCGGTAAAGAGGGACGGGGGCATTAAAAAAAATATATACCTAAGGGCTAAGGCAACAAAATCCTAAGTACGACATTGCGCTTTGAGCTACCATATTTGTCTAATCGTCTCAATAATATTGTATTATATTATTATCTCCTTTCACACATAACGAGGCTATTGACAAATCAATAATGGCCAAAATGTACATCACCGCTCGACGGATACCGACGTTGGCATCACTGCGCCACGCCCAAAAAACACATATATCATCGGGTTTATACCTACTCCGGCTTTTGAGTGCGTCATCGTCGTCGTCGCCGGTTTTTGGGGTGGCCACCGCTCACACCTCTCCACACCCGACCTACGTTTCAGCTGCCGTTTGTACGCACAAATCAATAAATCTCGTACAACGCAGTTTCTTGTCGTTTTTATTATTATTATTATTATGACCGTCGCTGCGTGGTTGGTATCTTTTTTTATTAGCGTTTGAAATTCATCGTGGATATTCACCCGTAATTTACCGATTTCTAATGGAACAATTTTCTTTTTTTGTTGTAATTCAAAAACGAATAACCATTGACATTTGAAACAGATTTTAAGTGAATGTTAGGATTATCATTTTCTGTAAACCAATAAATCTGAAAAATATTTTTACACTTTTTAAACTAATCATGAGAAATTTTTGATTAGATTTTGTTTTTTATCTACTAGTATCAATGATAAAATTTATAAAAAAATAACCGTTGGAATTTTTTTACTTTTGACCCCTTAAAGTATCAACTAGATTCACTTCCCTGCCAGAAAAGATGCTGTTGAAAAAAATTTGCGCACTTTTGATGATAGACACACAAAAAAACCCACAACTTGTTTAATCAATACATTCTGTATCCGCTCAGAATCTAAAATAGAAATAATTAATGAACAAAACAAATTAGTAATTACATGTTTTATAATATTTATGTATGCATTTTTTTTCTTTGTGTATTTGTCCTTGCTATATAATATCGATAATATATAATTTTATTTCGATATCGTTGGCCAATACTACGTTACCTCTGTACCTATATCTTTACCATAGACATAGGACTGTGCATTTACAAATAAAACCAGTTTCGTCGTTGAGGAAGAGAGATAACATACACTTTAAATCCCATATCATATACACGGGTATTTGAGGTACCTATGTAGGTACTTATTGGAAATATCGTTTTAACTGTGTTGGCAGTTTGGCACTTGGCAGTCTGTGGCCATGGCGAGATTATGGGAAACGCGTTATCCATATATTAATATGTCTATTATCTATACTCAATGCTACGATTAGATGCATATTTCACAGATGTGTTAAATTTGAATTCAATGATATAAATCATTGTACACATAAAAAACGATTCTGAGCAAAGACCATCAGCCTACTTGACTAACTGAGTTCTATAATATGATTGCTATTAAAAAAATTAATTTAACTATTAATAATACAGTAGATTGAATTAATTTTTGGAGAAAACATTGCATTTTAAAATGTTATCGAGTGTGTAAAAAATTATAATATACTTTAAAAGTTTCAAGTACCCACTAAAATTCTTTTTAAATTACAATAAAATAACTAACATTGTTATTCTTTATTTAAATATCTAATTTAATCCAAATTTAAAATTAAAATATCTATAATAAGCAACAAAGTCAATAATTTATTTTTATTTTTTGGTTGTAATATTAAATACTTACGAAAAACCTTTTTTTAATTTTGAAAGTAAGCTATGCGTCACACAGTAATTATATATTACAATTTCATTTTATAATTATGTTTACTTAGCTTTTTTAAATCTCTCTAGTCTCTTAGGTATAGATTATGAATATAACTATTAGATCGCGTTAAGAGTTTATAATAATAAATTGTCATTAGCACTTTCTCCTGCCACTTTACATCATTCGACGCGCAATCATTCTATCTAAAGCCGTACTACAAACCCAAATACACGCCATGCACGCAAGCAATTATAGAAATTGCCTATATTCGACTCCTTTAAGACGAGCGGTATTGAATCCAAATTTGAACTTAAAATATTTATGAAAAAAAATTGTGTTAATATAATTTTTAGATTTTTTGTATTCAGTATAAAATACTTATGAGTAAAGGCCGGATTTTTGTGCAGTTCACACCTAAAAATCGTGCAAAAACAAAATTTTCATTATAATATATGTGCTTCAAATTTTATTTTTTATACTATTTTATTTTTATAATATTATTATTTATTAGTTGAAATTAACTATTATATTAAAGTATAAAATTAAAAAATAAATATATATGATTTAATTTAATTAAAATAATAACAAACTGACAGTATATAGAAAACTGACTTTACAATATTTGATTCAAATTTATAATCATGTACATTTCCAAGTTTTTGTCGGTAAAATTATGTCGTCTGTCACTTAATATGTGTTTTAACTGTGAAAACACATGTTCTACGTCGACACTTGTCATCGGGCATTGTTTGTAGCATGCTTATAATAGCAGGATCTTTTTTTACATCTACGTCCTTTCCGTTTATTGAATCGTTCAACTGAACGATTGAATCGTTGTATAATTTTATTATGTTATCAGGGATTTTTATCAAATACTGATTTGAATTTTTCATAGAGTATTTGTCCCTTTTCATTCTCAATTTGTCTTAAGTCCATCTCTTACTGTTTCTACTACATCTATTTGATAATTTAAAGTAGAATTTTGTTTTTCAAGTTTTTCAAGCAAAAATAATACAAAAATACAAAAATATTTGTACAAAAGTACATTTTTATAAAAAAAAACCAAAACGTGCAATTTTGTGCAAAAACCCAAAAACGTGCAATTTTGTGCAATATAAAACTGTTTTAAAATTAATCTACATCTCTTGATTTGGATTTGTAGCTTGTTTCTATAGAATTTAGAACACGCCATAAAAAGATGCAATTGCACGGGAATCCGGTCTTTACTTATGAGAAACCTCGTATTGAATTTTTAAACTTGTTGACTCAACAACATTTTTTAATCAAATCAAAATCGATTTTTTCAAAAGCTAGTTTTGCGTAAGAATCTCCGTTTTCCTTAATTTTTTTTCTGGTTTTTCCTAATTACTGAAAACTTCTTGGAATTTTCAATTTTGACCTTTTTTTAAAGTAACAATTAGACAATATTTTCAATCAGAAACCACCACTAATATTGAAATTTAGTTATTATTTCAACAACTTATCGTGTACAGTATTGTACACATACACAAAAAAAACACACATCATTGTAAAATCAATACATTTATCGCTCCGTACAGAATCTAAAATATATTGTATTTCTATCAACTAAAAAAATATTTTGAATCTTTAAAATTTAAATGTATTTTTTTTTATACTTTTATTATTATTTAGGTGATGAAGATAATAGTGTAATGAAACGGTTATGTATTACCATTGACTATTGAGTATAGATAGTACTATCTATACCTACTCAATGGTATTACTAAAAAAAATGTAATGTAACAACTATTTATTGCGTAATAACATAAATAGTTTACGAGATTTGACAAAAAAAAGAAAATTTCAAAAGGATAACCGATTCCAGGGTTTCTTAGGAAAATAGTTCAAACCCATTTGCTGTCACTGAGGCTATAAAATATAATTTGCTACAGACTGATAAATATATAAACAAGGTTAATGGTCCTAAAAGCTGATAAAGTAAAAGGGGTGTCAAAAACAAAAATTTCTCAATAGTTTTTAAACGCGTGAAAAAACAAAAAAAAAAATTAAGGAAAAAAAAGGAATTTTTACGCGAAGCCAATTTTTGATAAAATTGATTTTTATTTTTGGTGTAACAGAATAAATAATGACCGTAAGTACATGAAAATTTCACAAAATGTTTGTAAAAGAAATTTCTATACACAATACAATTTTCAATATGTTTTGACTTTTTTTGAGTTATTTATAGGCATAATTAATTTTTGGGTTTTTTTTATTTTATTTTTATTATTGACGATAAAATTTTTTTTGGTTGGTCAAAAAACTTGAAAATGTAATACAATGTTCTTCATAACTTGTTGTACTTAAAATTTTTAAAAAAAGTTGAGCATATGTATGTACTAGTTTTTTATAAGCGTCTAAAGTTAAAATTTCGACAAAATAAGTAATTTTCAAAAAGGAATTTTCGTAGACATTTTAAAATGTTACAAAATGTTCAGATTTCTATAGGCCAAAAAAATATTTTGACAATTTTTGAGCTAATTGTAAGCTCAAGAAATTTTTGGTTTTTTCAAATTTATTTTCTTTAATTATCGTTAACAAAATTTCGTTGGGTCAAACTTCTTGAAAATTGAATACAAGATTCTTCATAAATTGTTTAAACAATAGACCAAAAATAATAAAAATACATAGGGCCAATTTTTTTTTTAAGCATTTAAACTTAAACCTAACCGAAATTCATTATTGAACATTTGCAAATTGTTTTTTAGTTAAAACTTCATAAAATAATCAGTTTTTATAACCTACATACGGATTGAAAATTTAAAATAAGGTTTTACGTAAGTAGTTTATAGTTAACAAAGAAATCAAAAAGATATATTATAATTATATCTTTTATAGACATTTTAAGTCAAAATTTGGTCATCAGAATATCGAACATTTGCAAATTGTTTTGTGGTTAAAAATGCATAAAAATTTTTATATTTATATTTAAGCTTTGAAAATTCAACATTAGATTCCAAATAAGCTTTTCTCACGACAACCATAAAAAACTTTGATAGGAAAACAGTTTAAAAACATTATAAGTGTTTAAAGTTAAAATTCTTACAAAATCCGTCAAAATAAGAAAATATACAAACTAATTTGTAGTGGAAAATGTATAACATTTTGAGAATTATACCATGAAATTTTGCAGTTTTTTTTGATTAGTATTTACAAAAAACGAACTACACTGTAGTAGTGTAGTCTGTAGGTATGTGTTAAATTTGAATTCAATAATATAAAATCAATAAATCATTGTAAGTAGGTACACGAAAAACGATTCTAAGCGAAGACAGTCTGTCAGCTATTTGACTAACTGTGTTCAATGAAATTATTGCTATTAAAATAATTTATTTTACTATTAATTATAAAGTAGGTTGAATTAATTTTTGGAGAATACATTGCATTTACAAATGTTATTGAGTATATGAAATATAATAAATAATAATATACTTTAAAAGTTTCAAGCACCCACAAATAATATTTTTAAATTACAATAAAATAACTAACATTGTTATTCTTCATTTAAATATCTAATTTTGTCCAAATTTGAGATAAAAATGTCTATAAAAAGAAACCATGTTAATATATTTTTTTAGAATTATTGAATATTGGTTACACTATTATAAAAAAAATCTTATTTAAAATTTCCAATCCTTAGCTATAAAAATTGAACATATTATAAATTTTTAACTACAAAATAATTAGCAAAATTAATAGGTTTTGATGAACTTTAAATGCTAATAAAAAAACTAACGGTACCTACCCATCACTTGCTGAACTTTTAGATTCTGAGCCCAGCTTTGAATGTATTGATTTTACTGTATGTGTGTTTTTAATTTTTGTGTTTGTCATCACATTTTAGGGCAGTAATAGTGCTCCGATTTTCTGCATCAGCATTTCTTCTGATAGGAAAATGAATTTAGTCGGTACTTTGGAGAAGGGGGGGGGGGGGGTAAAAATGTCCAATAGTTTCTAAATACGTTAGGAAAAACAAAAAAAAATTTAAGAAAAAACGGGAATTTTTCAACAATCAATTTTTTGACAAAATTATTTTTGATTTTGGTTTAACAAAAGTCAGATATAGAAATCAGAAATGTATCACATAGATACATGGAACTTTCACCGAATATTTATGTAAGCATTTTCATACATAGGAGTGCGCAGACCTGAATTTCGGGGGTGCCTACAATATTTTTGGCCCTCTCTTAGCAAGACAAGTAATTAATCAGTGGTATATAATTATTATGAGTACCAAGTTATATAATATTTTCTTGGATCTAATATCTATTTCTAAGATATAATTGCAATGTTTATTTGTGATTTGTATTTTGTATACTTGTACTTTTGTAGTCAATAACATCTAGCTGATATAATCATAATAAGTTATCCACTCAGTTTTAAAATATTTTCCGGTATTATATTTTTTTATCACATGATTTATTTTTTATCACATATTTTAGAAAAAATTGTTCCATTTTATTCTAGTAACATCATTTAAAATATGGGCTCTTTCACCCTTTCCCTATGCTCTGGAAATTAAATGTTAGGGCCCCAATTACAAGATGTCAAGGGGTGCCCAGGCACACCCGGCACCTCCCTTGCACACGCATATGTTTTCATATAGCATTGTCTATACATCATAACATGTATCAATATATTTTGACTATTTTTGTTCTATTTACTGGCATAATAAATTTTTTGGTTTTTTTTTTTTAATATTGTCAATAACATTTTTTTTTTAATTGGTCAAAACAATTATTGGAAATGCAATACAAAGTGCTTCATAACATATTGTAAGTGAAAACAAAAAAGAAGTTGAGCATTAGTCTTTAATAGTTTTTTATAAGCGTCTAAAGTTAAAATGTCAACAAGATACATGAAAATCAAGAACATTTGCAATTTTTTTTTATTAGGAAATTTATAAAAAAATTTCTATTTAATATAAAGATTTAAAAATTCAACACAAGATATTTTTCTAAAAGTTTTTCTCACTTTCTAAAAAAGAAAAAGTTTATCGGATACTCAAACAAATTTTTATAAGAAAGATTTTCTAATTTTGAAGTAATTCAAAAAAGAATTTCCGTAGACATTTGAAAATGTTACAAAATGTTTAGACTACCAATTTCTATACACCAAAAAAATATTTTGACCATTTTTGAGCTAATTGTGGGTCTAAGAAATTTTTGGTTTTTTTAAATTTTTTTTCTTTAATTATCGATAAAAAAATTTTGTTGGGTCAAACTTCTTGAAAATTGATTAAAAGATTCTTCATAAGTTGTTAAAATAGTAAATCAAAAATAATAAAAATACATAGGGCCAATTTATTTTTATAAGCATTTAAGCTTCAAATTTTGACCGAAATTCATCATCGAATATTTGCAAATTGTTTTGTAGTTAAAAATGTATAAAATGTTCAGTTATTATAACTAAGGATTGAAAATTTAAAACAAGGTAATATGTAAGTATTTTATAGTGTGACCAAAAAATCAAAAAAAAAATTTTTTATAGACATTTTAAGTTAAAATTTGAACATCTATTGAACATTATTAAATTATATTGGTGTTAAAAATATATAAAATGTTGAATTTTTTTAATTAAAAATGACGAGTCCTCTGTTTCTTATAGAACTTTATCTAATATAATTCTATAAAAAAATGACAAATATAAATTCGCTAACTGGCTTAAAATTATATTATTTTTTACGTTTCATAATTTTGTAGATAATATAATATATAGGACATAGGTACCTAAATATTATTATAATAATAATAATACAAATAAATAAATTATACAGAATTAAAATTGTTAAATATAATCATTAGTCATTAGAAAAAATAAAATTATAATTATAATTTTAACTTCAACACTTTCAACTCCAATTATGTTACCAATCGGCTGTAGTATTTCATGACATACAAATTTTAAAATATTTTACTTCTAGATTTATTCATAAAAATAAAAAATCTTAGAACAATACCAAATTAATATGTATTAATATAATTTAGTGTCGAAGTCTTGGGGGCCCTCTCATAAAATGATGAGGCATCTTTAAAGGTAACTAGTGCGACTAGGTAGTTGCAGCACTGCATATGCATTGACTTATCATTGAATTCAAATTTAACACATACCTACAGACTAAAGTGACATTGACTTATATACTTGTAATAACTCCTCATGAGGGAAACTTGGCACCAACTGTATAGTAGAGCGGTTACCATTTCCATCCTTTTTTTTTATTCTTTATGTATTATTATGTTTTCCTAATGTTACCTACTTTTTGATCTATGACAATTGTATGTTATTTATGTATCAATTCTATTACTCATTACATTATATTCATTTTTAGACTAAGTTACCTACAACTTTTGTCATAAGTCTGTACATATTTTTTTATTACCTATGTATTTTGTAAAATGGTAGATGCCAATTAATACCTACAAATAATGAAATAAATAAATCTGACATAAATATTAAAATGACCTAGTTCTGCCCTACGTTCTCCTAAAATTAAACAAATGACTATGGTTAGGTTAGTCTATGAAGAAGGTGGGTAGTATATAGTAAATATTATAGATAATAAAATGAATGAAATATTCATATAGGTAATGCTAATGATTATGATAATCCTTTTACATGTTATTCTTTTAATAAAAATCCTTATTATGATGTTGGATATAAAAAATTAAAAAAAACCTAATAATATAATACACTTTCTACCTACTGAGTACTGTTATGTATATATTATGCCAACATGACATACAACCATAGGTTAATGAAGTCTATAGATTATAGACATATACAATGTATTATAACATTCAAAATATTATACACTAAACATTAACAAGTAACCATATATTTTAATAAATACCTATGCATATACTTGTCAAAGAGTCATGGATAATATTTTTTATTATATGTACATAGGTACTTATAATAATTAATATTATCAATACATATCAATATGGACAATATTGGTTTATTTTCCTACATACTACATAATATATGGGTATTATATAATATAATATATGGTATGTATATTGCACAACTCTTAAATGCCCGATTTTGTATTAATACACTCAATTGTTTACTTTAAAAATGTTGCTGGCTACTAAAAAAAATTGATTTAATTCTTTGATAGGCATATCAATGAAATATTTTCTACTTCAAATATGTAAACTATGACTAACACCACATTCTACCAATCTGTATGGTAATGTTAAAAGGGTGAATTAGTTTGATTATGTTTTAGTTTAAACCACTTCACAGACTACTTGGCTTTGAAGTTTAAACACCCATTAAACGGGATACAATAATTAATAAATATTAACTTGTGCCAAATGCCAGTGGAGTAGAACATTGTACCTATTTACAATTTCACACAGCTGTCTGCCATAGTAAGAAATACTAAATTTAAATTTTTACTAATTTGTTAAACTATTTTTGTTAACTTGTAAGTTAAAGTAATAAATAATAATTATTAATTATTAATATTGTAGAATGTAGAGACTAGAGGTAGACAGTTGTACTGTCTATTAGTTGTAGTTGGAGAATAAAATATGATAATGGAAATAATATGATAACAGATAAGCTAATTTTATCAGTGTTCGTCATCCGTGATAAATGATAATATAATTGATTGATAAAGTAGTAACTAGTAGTGAGTAGCAGCCCGAGCAGCAGCGACATAAACTTAATGATGGTTCGATTAATTCCGATTTTTTACCTGTTAACTTAATTTGATGTAATTTTAACTGTGAAGTATAAGTCTAAGGTATTAGTTGTATTGAATTGCTGTACTGAATTATAGTATTACTTTTAATAGAAACTTACTCATATTTTGTTCGAAATCACTCATGTTTTATTAGTATTCATATGCTATTATATTTTAGTCATCAGAATCAAGTTCAGGTTACACGGTTGTGCCTTTTGGTTAACTTCATTAAAAATATGGACTTCTCAATACATTAATATATTTTAGTTCAACAATTAAGAAAGTATTATTCTTCTGATGTGAGTATTTACCATTTATAACTTGTATATATTGTATTTGACTTAAATTAATATTATAATTTATTTAGACTACTTAAGTTCAATAATAATATATAAAATCCAACTGAATAATATCCTTCTTATGTACCAATTTATGTAGTACAGCAGTCAATATTGACGTGTAAATTAAATAATACATCTGCTATTTATTAAGGTTAAGGATAATACAAAATTGTTACTACTTAACTAATTTAATGAAACATCTATGTCAATGATTACAATGTGTAGTATTTGATATATAATGTTAAGACTTTATTAAATGTATTAATAATAATATTTATTACTTATCCTAATAACCACACCCTTTGATTATATTTTCATATTATGAATTCAATAATTCAATTTTCTAACCGAGTTATAAAGTACAGTAGAGCCTTGGTAAGTCAAACTTCAATAAGTCAAAAACCTTGATAAGTCGAAAAAAATGCCGTTCCTGTGCGAAAACATTTGTAAATTATCGACCTTAATAAGTCAAAAACCTCAATAAGTGGAAAAAATTTTATTTTCCTCGAGTTTTGACTTATGAAGGTTCCATTGTACCTAATATATTATGTAACAATTAACAACTAAATAAAAGTTTTTATTTTCATGATTTGGTAAGTCAAGTTGAATTTAATTTTAATTGCCTTATTTTAATACTCTCATTATTAAAGTATCTAAGTTTGCTGTAAAAAGAATTGAATACAACTTTTTTATCCTCAATTGTAGATGTTAATAGGAAGGACAAATTTTACCTCTGAGATAAAATTATATTTATATCCACATCCATCTTATTTCCCAAGTACAGCCAAAAACTATGTTATGCAATATTAACAAGGCTCGCAAGCTATATAGTTTAGCTAACAATATAAACATAAACAAAGAATAAATTTAGTGTGTATAGTGTATATATCTATAAAGTTACATTTAATAAAAGGACACCACACCCAAATGTGTTGTCTCCATCTTATAAACACATAATATAATTTGGTTTCAGCAGAATCAATTTTGTATTGTTAGCTTTAATATTATAGTGATTTGATTTATTATTTAATTTAAAAATATCTGTAATTGTATATTTGTTTTTACAATATTTTAATTTAGCAAGTTTTGAGTATATAAAATATTATAACATGAAAATGCTCATAACTTGCTTAAAAATGTCAAAATATTGTGAAAGCTATTGTATAAACAAGTTAATAATGTTCTAGTCTTTAAGTTTAATAATAGGTTAATTTACTCTAAGATTGAAACTAAAAACACAAAATTTGTTCATCATTTGTAAGATGGGGAAAACACGTATGAGTATAACATATGTGTAAGTGCATAAATTACGATAAAAAATAAATAAGGTAGTTAAATAATTATGATTTAAAGTACTATAGTCTTTACTCTTTAGTTATTACTATATTTTTAATCACTAAAAAAATCCTTTTTTTATGAGTTATGTTTGATTATTTAAAATGTTCAGTTTATTAAACATTTTTAAAAATGCCAGGTATTCCTGTATAAGGTTTAAATATTTTATGGCAATTATTAACAGTAAATATTCTGAACGTTTTTATAGTTTCAAATAACATTAATAAATTATAATACATACAAATAGTCTTTGCCAAGAGGAATAAAACAATTTATTTTTTGCCGTAGTACTAAAATTGCCCCTTTCCCACTTGAAGTATTGTCAAAACTGCTAATGTGGGTTACAATAGCATATATTAGATTTAACTTTCACCAGATTCTTAAGTTAAGAAAAAAAAAATTAAGTGATATTCAAGTATACTATTAAGTTAAATAAAGATAAAATAATAACAAAGGTAGGTACATCCCACACAACTATTATGCTTCTATTACACAATTAAGTAAACTGTTGCTAGGATATAATTTATTTAACTATATAAATGCTATAATATCCACCAATATCCAATATATATATATATACCCGTATATATATTGGAGGTAACCACATTAAAATAAAATGATGAAATGAAAACTATTTTATACAATTAAGATTGATTCACATCGGCTCCTAGGATATATAAGTCTTTGAGTTTCAATGGTCCATATAAGATCTATTAAGACCTTCCATATTCCAACTTTCTATTCAAATTTTCTAATGAATGATTTCTTGGTCAGAACTATGAGTTCTTTAAGTTATATTGATATTGATATTTGGCCTTAAACACTTAATTTTATAATCTAGTATAATATTATTGTTATCCATTTCATTTATTTTATTAATGTAAAAACTATCTTTTTGTATTATGTAATATTTAATTTATAATGTAAAATTCTAATTGACATTTATATCTAAAAAATAAAATAAAAAAATAATATCAATTCATAAATGATAATATAATAATACGAAAATCAAACTATGATTCTTTGTAAAATGGTACAAAAGTCAATGGTTATAATATTTAGAGCATGACGATAAAAATTCCCAGTTGATAACAATTTCAAGATATTTGAGCAATTTTAGCACTGATTATTGGTCATATTTCAACCTTTAACCTTTACTTGTTTTCTGTTATCGATTCGTTACATTTTACTAACAAAATTTGTATATCCTAAAAATATGTAGCATGTACTTTTATATTAAACATTTTAGTAAAAATACAGAAAAATTAATATAGTAAATGAGTATGAATAATTTCAAGTTTCAACTAGTTAAACCTAATTTTAACTTAAGAATGTTGTAGGTGTATAGGATATTTATTTAAACTGCATTTACAGTATTGTTAATTACGGATACATAAATACTTGCTTATTTTACTAACTATTATAATTTATTAACCTAACAATCAGTTATACAAATTTGTTTTGTATAATTAAATATTTGACTAAATTTGTTTGTTATTTTTTATTATTGAAATCGAAGAAGTTGCTCTGCTATCAATATCATGAAAATTTGCAAATTAATTTGTAGTTAAACATTTATAAAATCTTTAATTTGTATAGCTAAGGTTTGGAAATTTAAAACAAGGTTTCTCATAAATAGTTAAGATTGTAACCAAAAAATCTAAAAAAAATATTTACATAATTTTTTTTATAGACATTTTAAGTTTAAATTTTGATGAAATTAGATATTTAAATGAAGAATAACAATGTTGGATGTTATTTTTTTCGTTGTAATTAAAAAATATTATTCATGGTATTTGAAACGTGTCAAGTATATTATTATACTGTACATACACAATGACATTTTCAAATGAATGGTTTTGTTAATAATTAATTCAACCTACTGTATTACTAATAGTAAAATAAATTACTTTAATAGCATTAATATCATAAAATATACTTAATGTAGGCTGACAGGCCTGTTGATGACAGAATCGTTTTTTTTTTTGTATACAATGATTTTATATTATTGAATTCAAATTTAACACTTCCATTACAGAGACCCACTTAATACCTACTGTACAGCTGAATGGTACCCACTTGCCCTTATTTTGTTTTTTTTTTAATTCAAAGATAAATAATTGTAAAGATTTAAAATGTTCACTTAATATTTATATTTGCATTTAATATACATTATTACTTAATTTATAACTGCATAATATAAATTTCAGAATATTTCAACTATTTTTGAGCTCTTTAAAGATACATATTTGAAACTGACAACTCTTTAAAGTTTATATCCGTTTAATGTATGATACATTTTATTGTGAATTAAAAAGCTTAAATAAACACATTACAAGGCTACTCATAGTTATTCTTACCTCAATTATAAATACATAATATTAAGTTCAAATCTTTACAAATTAGTCAAAATTAAGAAAATATGTTAATTATTTTTTATTTAAAAATAAATACAATTTTTAATTTTATCACCTAAGGTTTGAAAATGTAATACAAGATTCCTCATAAGTATTTTTTACTTTAACAAAGTTTTGCCTTTTTTTGTATACATTTTATATGAGCGTTTGAAGTTAAAATGTTGTGGACAATGGATATTATTCAAACACAAAATAATTATTTCTCTTCAAACTATTTTTCATTTTGTTATTCAATAAATATTAATCACAAAAACTTTAAATATCCCACTATTACTTAAATTATCTATACAAAATACAACTTTCAAAATATTTAGACTAATTTCAAGCTATTTATAGTCATTGCTAAATTTTTTTTTTTTTAATGTTCATAAAAATGTCAATTAATAATGGGTATTGTCTGTCAAAAAACTTGAAAATGTTATGCAAAATCCCATATAAGTTGTTCTTATACAGTTTTAAATTATTAAAAATTCCTAACTATTTTTTAGGTTTTTAAATATATTTTTAGATCACCTTATTTATGGCTTATATCACTGTTGTGTCTGTTGTTTAGTTACCAGTACATAGTTACAACAATTATTGATATTAGATTAAAAAGGTAACAAATCAATCGGATTATTGTTATTTATTATTAAAAAAAATATATAACTGATTTACATACTGTGAAATAATAAAAAAAAATTCTGGGAAACGCTCTCAGAATGGGCTTTCCTAACTTGTTATGTTTATAAGTATTTTTAACTAAATTCATAAAAATTGCAAAACTTTGCAAATCATTTAGTAGCTACAAATTTATTGAACAACGTTTCTCTTGAGCTTTTCTTACAATAACCCAAAAATACCATTTTGTAAATATATATATAATCAAACTGCATATTTTATTATTTAAAATTTGAAATGTTCAAAATATTTTGATTAATTTTTAACTATTATATCATATCAAAAATCCTATTCCCATTAGTAAGAATTAAAATGTAATTCACCCTATTACAGTGCCTATATAGAGCAGAGCAAGATCACAGGTTCTTTTGAAAAAATACTGAGAATTTATAACTTTAAACTAGATTTTATTTTCTAACTGAAATTACATGTTAATAAATGTTTACTGTTCAAAAAGTAATGGCTTAATGACAGATAAAAAACAAAACTTTTAATATAGAATTATGGTATTAGTAGCATTATTTTGACTACTTATCGTGTACACATTTAAAATTTTCATAAGAAATCGTTAGTGGTGAGTTTACAGGTGAATAACCAATGTCAAACTTCAAAAACTCATAAAAAATCAATTTGCCCCAGTACACTTTTTTTTGTAAAAGGTAGATAAAGTTATAAGGATTGTATTACATTTTCAAATCTTAGATATTAAAAGAAAATTTTTTATTCCTGTTTTTCCTCAGCTGTTTTTATTTATTTTGAAGCTTTTGAAAAGTACTATGAATTTTCAATTTTGACCTTTTTAATGTATCAAATTTTTCTATCAAAAACCACCCCAATGTTGAAAATCACATTTTTTTGAACTACTTATTTTGTGTATACATACAAAAAAAAACATCATTATATTCATCGTTACTTTCATCCTGTTCAGAATATAAAAATTGTGCATTTGCTGTGTGCCACTCAAATATTCAATGACCAATGTACAAATGTGCCAATTGACATATTCATATTGTTGGTTTTTTTTTGGGGGGGGGGGCACCCTAATACCTCCTTAGGACAGCCCTATCTCTTCGCTTTGAATTTATAATTAAGTATGAATATTTGGTGGTACATGAACTTTTTCAAGTGTACCAAACAAAATTGTAAACAATAATTAGTATTAAGAAAATATACAAAATATAGTTTTAAAGTATATTATGGCAAATTAGTTTAGTAAATTAAGTCAATACATATTTAATTTTAATAGTCTAATGTATCATACCTGGTAACAAATATGTAGAAAAACTAAAAAATAATATGAGTATCTATGTATTTATAATTTATAATATATTATATTTGCAAAAACTACCTATAACTAGGTCGTTTTTGCGAAACAGATATTGGATAAATAATATTTATTATTTGTTTCTATTAACCAACCTTAAATTCAATTAGTCTAGAAACTGAACTTTAGTGTTGCTAGTATATTTCTCGTTCCTTGTTGTTTTTTTTTTATAACTCAAAACTAGTTATAAGTTTTTTGTGTAATTATAACATTTGATCACAATGTGCCTAGTAGGTATGTAACTATAAGTGTATTTGTCTTATTGTTACTGTCATAAATTAATTAATTGTTGTTTTTTTTACAGTCAGTTGTTGAGTAGTTCAATAGTTGAATAATTGCATAAACAATGGGTGGCAAGACAACAAAGTTATTTAGAAGCTCACCTCAACCAAGTTCCCAAGCACAAACTGATAATGATTCCCCTTATCACGAGCCTCAAGTAAACTATGACAACCATGACATCCAACAACCAGACGATGCAATTATGAAAAATCCTTTAAGTCCATTTGTATATTACAGAAGAGGGTAATTAAAAATTATAGTTTTACCATTTTTATTGCTGTAAAATGTATTCTCTAACTATATCTTCACTGAAGTCATAGCTTAAATTCCAAAAATAAAATTATAATTATAATATAACATCATTATAATTATAATTTATAACTAATGAATAAGTGTATAACATCATTTTATATATTATATTATTTTTTCCACAGATCAATGTATATAGACGAGGATGGTGATATTGCACATGAATTTTATGTAGAAACAAAAATAGGATCAAAATTAACTATGAAACGAATCAGTAACCAACATTTAAAGCCTCAAGTAAGTTGACTGGTTATTTAAAAAAAGTATCTTTACCTCGTTTATTTGGAATTTGTCAGCTAATAGTTAATGGTAATTTAGCTTGAAATTAAAAGAAGCACTTGGTAAAAGTTTATGTTAAACACATTTTTCTATTCATAGTTCATTGTACTTCTTTTTTTCTTTGAGTTATATTTATATATTATATGAGATACTTTTTATTATAATTTAAATATGTACAACATTTACAATCTATACAAAAAATCATACATTAGGCAAATAGGTTCACAGAGAATATACAATATAAAAAAGGACTAAACATTAAGAGCAAGTAAGCTATCTAGTGATAGGACTCTTACATATAATAAACTTATAGAGTAATATACATACAAAAATGTAAGTAGAGAAGGTTTTACCTACAACATTTGTTGACTGGTGATCATATTATTTGGTAGTTAAATTAATTATTTTTAGTACTTATGTAATGTTTTATGGAACCATTTTATTTCAGTTTATTTTTGCTCTTCTTTGTATGAATGTTATAGTTAATAAAAATTATCAACAAAAAATAACTTCTTGTTTTTAATTTAGTATTTATGAATATTAAATATTATTAAATCAGTAAATTTCTCTTAATAGAATAGCCAATGGTCAGTGTCCAGTGTTATATGTTTATAAGCCAATTTTTTGCATTTATTACCATTTTTATTTATTACAGGGTGATGTACCTTTAGATGTGCCGTGCCTAAGAAACGATTATCCAGTTATCTTATTAGACCAGAACAGAATAAAGGAATGATTGGTTTTGCAAAAAAAACATTATCGAGCATATAAAACATCATCGTTCCTATGATATTGTTCTTTCTCCGGTCTATTAAAAATTTAAGTTTTAATAATATCTTGCTATAACTATTACAATTTCATCCAGTTATATCAATAATAAGTTCAGAATATGAAATAGTTTTCTTGGTGTACTGCTTGCAGTTAATGTCTACTTATTATTGGTAACATCAGCATTTATGTATAAATATCTACAATACCTAAAGTAACTTAATTCATTTATGAAAATATTATTCCCATATTTGTGTTCTATATATAATTGATTGTATTAGGTTGTTTAATTTAATATAGTTTGATCAATTGGTTTTTACTTATTCAATTAAATATATAACAAATGAGCGGAATGTCATTTTGTTTAAACTGAAGATTATTTAAAATTTTAATTATTTGATTATTCATTTTCTTTAAATTGCAGTATTTTTTGTAGATAACCTATGACTTTCAAAATAACCAATAATATTTCATAAAGTTAGTTCATTAATTAAATACATTGATATTCAAAAATAAAACTTAGTTAAAGAACTTAATCAATCAATGACTGCAGGAATTCTTTCAATTATTCTTATTACATTAATAAATTATTTTAAAAAAACTTGTTAAATATCTATTTGTTTGGCATGTTCAAAAGGTTAGTAGTCATCACTGATTTAAACTATGATTTATGTTTTTAAATTAACGATTCATATTATAATTTTCTGTACTGGCAATTCAATATGATTATTTTGAAGAAAGAATTACCTACACAATTAATATTATATTTATATTAGTAGATGGATGTAATGTTATAATTTTAGTCATTTTCCTTATATTTAAATATTTAATATATAGTCCATTGTTGTGTTTGTTTGTCTTAGGTATATAAGTACAAAAAGTCTTATTGTTTTGTGTTTGTTTAAATATATTGATATTATGTAACATTATTGTAGCTTCTTCTTATTTTTAATTGATATAGCTTGATACTTAATTACATTAATTTATCATTGATTTTTTTATATTAAAAATGAGTTATCAGAAGGTTGTAATGTAAGTGCTGTATTTGTTTGATTTTAACAGTTAAAATATTGTTTTTACTATCGCTGTTTTATATCTATATACATATTATACAAAAGTTTGAATTGAGATTAAAAGTCTCATTTTATTACATAAAATATTAAATAATGAATTTTAACATTTGATATGTAAATTGTTTACCTACATTATATTTATATAATTATTGACAGTATTATTATTGATTTTACATAACTGTATTCATAATAAAATAATTACATTTGATGATTTGTATTTGATTAGATTTGGTTGTATGGAGAAACATATAATAGCTAAATTCTAAACAAAATCTCTAATTAATTTATGCTTGAATATTTGATTTTTTACAGTTATTAAGAGTAATTTTATTCGATCTTTAAAACAAATACACATACCTACTATATTTCATTCATGTTAAGAAGGAACTTCGGCAGTGATCACTTTTAGTTGGGCAGTGGTCAGATAACACTTGTTTGTCATCCCTACCAGTCAACAATCAGTATATCTGCCGTGTAGTTAAGCTATGCCCCTGCGCACAAATTGGTCGCCAAGGTCCTTCTAAATTGATTGGAGTATATTTTTTTTTTTTTTTTAACAAAATTTTTTATATTATGCCATCTGTTACAATTATTGAACAACAAGCTTAAGTGATAAGATAAGAACAAAAAAAAAAATAAATAAGTAAATAAATAAATCAGACAGAAGAGACTGAGGGAAGAGTCCTCCCATCGGAGGTACTTCATCTTGGACATAAATTTATGGTTTTAATCTTAACAATAGTAATAATAATAATAATAATAATGATATTTACAATAAGTACATAATAGTTATAAAGGTTATAAGTTATAATAAGTAATAAAGATTATAGCTGTAGTAATACATTTTTTTTTTTTTTTATATATTATATTATATAAGCAGGTCACGACACCAATGCCTTTTTAATCTTTTGTGAGGATTTCCTGGAATAGTTTCAGATGATAGTTGGACAATAAGTGGATTTGAATGATGTGTTAGCTTGTTATTGAATCGCTTATAGTGGAGCTTGGCTAATTCAGTGACGGTGGGTATATTGAAGTCAGAGTGAAGGGTATTATTGGAGACATAAAAGGGAGCTTTAGAGATGACGCGAAGAACTTTGGATTGGAACCTTTGTATACGGTTTGTGTTTGATACTTTAGCTGAGCCTTTGATACTTTAGATTGGAGTATACTTAAAAGTATTTTTGAAATGTAGGTACGTCATACTTCAAATAGGAACTTGATATATGTATTTGAGGGACTGTAGCTTATTGGCTCTATATTTTTTCATACATTTTATAATTTACATGAATAAAACATAACATAATATAAATATATAGAACTAATAACTGGTTTCAATAGATTTTCACCATAGATAATAAAAAAATAGATAGTCTATGGCTATGTTAAATACATTTGAGACCGCTGTCTTGGTGGGAAAGTTTAAGGAGAGGAAATTGAGGCTCTCTCATCATATTATCACATAATAAAAACCACCAAAATAATTTATAGTATAACAATTCAACTTTTTATATATTATAATATACTTAATTATATATTTTTAACTACTTAATTTATAATAATTATTACTGATTATATTATCTTCAAAATAGTTTTTTAAAGTGCCAACATGTCACTTTTGTAACATAATTAATTGGAAAAGAAAATGCTTTGGATTATTGGATTTAAATGGATTAAAAATTTATTGAGGTCTCAAATATTTATAACAAGGTGGATTTATAAGGTAAACAATCTAAAGGAAAAATTTGATACTACCAAGGTGTTATTTATCAATTATAAATAAATTCACCTTGGGTACTATAATTTACTTCAGTTATTTTCATGAATAGTATGAAATATGAATGTGGTAGTTTGATTTATCATACAGGCATCAAACACCAACTGCCAACAGCGCACACTACAGGGCTCATCAGTAATAAAAAAAATTCATACCCCTCACCTAGGTGAGAGGGTGTTAGTTTGTCCATCTTATAAATCCACCTTGTTTTATAACTTGGAACGCACAAATTTACTATCTTTTCTATGGACATTTCTTTATTATCTATGATTTCCACCTCAGACTAAGATATATATGTTACGGAAATTTGAACCTCAAATGCAAACAAATCATTCTTTGTGTAAAAATGTTTTTTTAAATGTACAATTACTTATAATTATGTAAAATTGATGGAAAAACAATAAGCAATTATTTAATATATTATTAATAAATTATAATTTTATTATTACTTATTTTTTATATATATTTAAAAACAATGATAATTATTAATTTTGATTATATTATGAATTCTTTAAAACAATCATAACAATTATATACCTATTTTTTTATTAATGTTATAATGATAATATATAATTAATATAACAAATATTTATGGCACAACAACATACAAAATAAATAAATGATTATTTATTTTGTAATTTTTGTGCCATTAATGTTAATTGTTTATTCAATCAATACTATATAATAAGTACTATATACTTATATAATTATAAGTAATGATGCATTTAAAAAGAATTATGTTTGTAATTGAGGTTCAAATTGATCGGGCAGGTCTAAATTGCCTAGTATTTCATACCATAATTATATGTATATTGTATACTAGCTGTCTAGCTGTCCGCCTGGCATTGCCCGTGCAAAAGAATTGTTTTTTTTTTATAAATGTATTTTAATAACAAATATGAAATTTTATATTCATAAATATATATATGAGTCAATTGTAGATGCTACTGGTCACTAGTAACAGAATAAAGTGTATTTAATACTTTTTATAAACTCATTTAACTTCGTTAACTTCTTAAAATATCTATCTAAGTTAAATACCTAATTTATTATTTGTGGGCATCTATGTATCTAAATAAATAAAATATTTTGTCTGTTTTTGTAAATAATTTAAAATGATTAAAAATATTGCAGTTTGTTTTATTTTAATAGAATTTTATATTTTTTGAATGTTGATGTTTTAGTGAATTTTTTAATGAGCTTCAGATCCTCCACTGCACTACAGTTAAGTTATATTATATCTTATAAAATATGATATGAATTTTATAAAAAACCATTTTTTTAATTCATTTTTTTAACTATAAGTATTTTTAAACTATTTTTTTTATAATCTATATGGAAAAAATTGTACTTAATTTCTTTAATAATAATATTTTTTATTCGTTTAAGATTCTGAACAGAACAAAGAATTTATTTTACAACAATGTGTTTTTTTCTGTCTATCATGAAATGTTAGGGCATTAAAAGTGCTTTGATTTTCAGCATTTTTTCTGGTAGGAAAGTGAATCTGGTTGGTACATTGGGGGGTCAAAAGTGAGAAAATCCCAGTACTTTTAAAAATGTCATAAAAAAAAATTAAAATTTTACATTTTTTGACAAAATTGATTTTGTTATATTTTCTTACTGTAACTCAAAAACTAATAATTGAAGATACTTTTAATTTTCACTAAATGTCAATTTAACTTATAATTGCAATAAGATTAAACTTAGAAAATGTGATACAAGGTTCCTTGTAGGTTTAATTAATACCTTAACAATTCCATTTTTAGTTATTTTAACATCCAATATTTTGATAACCGGCAACCAATAATTGTTAATATAAACATAGAAATATGGATTTAACTCTAAATAAATTGTTTAATAGTATAATAATATTTGTGGTTAAAATAACAACAGAGTTGTTGTAATTTTTACAATTTTTGATATTAAGATTTACTACTAACTATACTGAAAATAACAAATGCTACATAATGTCATTTTGAATTATGAAGTTGTTTGTTAAATTAAATAATTTGCGTTTAAAAATTATCTTAATATTCCTGACATGGTTATAATAATAGTATATGCATATATATATATACGGATAATATATAGGAGACTATAGTAAATACATCACCGCTAAAGTGGGAAAATAAATATATTATATGCATACAATGTATATAAGTAAAATCAGGGCCGTAGCTGGAACAAATTTTCGGGGGGGGGGGGGTTGAACCCCCCCCAGATACGGCCTTGAGTAAAATCATTATTAGTTATTAGGTACTGTATCAAAAAATGGGGAATATGCAAAGTTTGTGATAATAAGTGTTTTTGCAGGCTCTACTCAAAACTTCCGATAATAAAATACAGTCCATTGTTCATAATGAATTGTTTAAATAATATATTTTTTTATAACATAATAAATCCCGATAGGTAGGCTAATGGTATAACGCGTAGGAAGGTAGATAGGAAATTCGTTAGGCAGTTAAAGTGAAGTGTGGTCCCGAGTTCAAATCCTGTTGAATGAGAAAAAACTTGTTTAATTTTTCTAAACATTTACAATATTTTTTAAGATTACTTGTTGTTAAATCAACACTCCGATCGACTGCTATTGATATCACATAATTGGTGTAATCGTAAACCAGTTATAGATGTTGAATTAACTCCAAAATAATTAAAAATTACTACCTTTAAAAGAACTTATTTTTACTATACGTCTTATGTTGAATCAACACCAAGTTGCCAGTAAGTGAAAATCTACATGCCATCTTAGTTAATTTAACACCAATGGTGCTAAATTAAATACATTTTTCTATCTGTGTAAACATTAGATATTCACCTATTTTCTCCGGGAAAGATATTCTTATTATGATGTAATTCAAAAAGGAATTTTCATAGACATTTGAAAATTTCACAAAATGTTCAGATAATCAATTTCTATACACCAAAACAATTTAAAAATATTTTCACAATTTTTGAGCTAATTGTATGTCTAAGACATTTTTTGATTTTTAAAATTTGTTTTCTTCAAGTATCAATAAAAAAAAATGTTGTTGGGTCAAATTTCTTGAAAATTTAATACGTTAGTTAGTATACATAAGTTGTTAAAATAGTAGATCAAATATAATAAAAATACATAGAACCAATTTTTTTTATAAGCATTTAAACTTAAAATTTTGACCGAAATTCTTCATCGAATATTTGCAAATTGTTTTGTAGTTAAAAATTTATAAAATGTTCAGTTATTTAACTAAGGATTGAAAATTTAAAACAAGGTTTTATGTAAGTATTTTATAGTGCGCCCAAAAAATCAAAAAAATATATTAAAAAAATTATTTTTTACAGACATTTTAAGTTAAAATTTGGTCATCAAAATATCGAACATTTGCAAAATTAGAAAATGTAAATCTAAACATTTCAAATGTCTACAGTTATTTATTTTTAAATTGCGACAAAATAAAAAAATCGGTCACGGAGTATACGGGTAAATATCCAATGTCAAATTTTAAAACGTCATAAAAATTAGTTTGACTTTCCGATAAACATTTTTTTTTTAAAAAGGTAGAAAAACTTATAGAGAATCTTTTGTAGAAATTTCAAATCGTCAAAATTTCGTGATATTTACGTATTTTGACGACATTTTAACTTTAGACACTTATACAAAACTTTCAGAGACGTACTCTTAACTTTTTTTTCATTTACAAGTTAGGAAGAACATCAAATATTCAAGTTTTTTGACAGGCTGAAAAATATTTTATCGGCAATAATAAAAAAAAAATTTAAAAATCGGAATATTGATTATGCCTATATAAATAGCTCAAAAAAAGTCAAAGTATATTGAACATTGTGCGGTGTATAGAAAATGATTATATAAACATTAGGTGAACATTTCATGTTTTTATGGTTATTATTTCTTTCGTTAGGTACATTAAAAATAAAAATTAATTTTGTATATTTTCTTGATTTACCTATCAAGAATTTGAACTTTAAACGCTTATACATTTTTTTTTACTGTTTTCCGGTGGAATTGTTCGTTATGGTGTTCGTAAGCATAACCTAAGTTGAATCTATATAGTATTATGTTATGCATTTTTAACTACAAAATAACTTACACATTTTCGTGATTTCGATGGATTTTGTAAGAATTTGAACTTTAAACGCTTATAAAAAAAATTCTGACTTACGATTTTTATTTTTCAATAAGTTTTACTTATGATTAACCTTATATTAAATTTTCAAAAACTTTTGATCAATTCTATGGTTTTAATCAAAATTTCTAATGACTAATAAAATTAATAAGTGAATAATTTAGTCAAAACTGATGATTTTCCTGCAAAAATGTCTATTACCTGAATATAATTATATAAATATAACATTTATAAGAAAATTGTCTCTGTCTTACAAGTACGCATAACATAGCAAATTTTACGCTCAGTTGATCATGTTTAGCTCACGTTAATATATAATAGTTGATCCTCTACAGTCTATACCACAAAACGATGCTCAAAACCGATATAAGAGAGTATACAATTGGCGAATAAATAATAAATAAATATCGTTTTTATTTCGGATGACTATTATTATTTGATTTATAATTTATTATTAAAAATATCCTTCGTACTTTTATTATAAAATAATATTATAATCGTAGTAGCGTATATGATTTATAATTTATAATAGTAGGAAGGTAGGCTACTAAACCATTAGAACGACACAAACACGTAATGACTAATATATTATTATAATTTATAATAACCAAGGGGCTTTTATAATCTATTTATACCTACATAATATATATTTAAGAATAGTGTAACAATATATGCTTGGTTTATTATACCTAGGTGACTAGGTATATTATAATATATTATTAATTATTGTCTATCTCATTATTTTTGTTATGTAAAGTTGATCATAAATGTTCGTTATTTAATTGTAATGTATTTATTTACAATTAAATTATATTTTAATATTACTCATACCTAAATACCTTATAAGTTATAGATATTATATTTGAATAAGCAATAGTTCGATAAATACAAATCAAGCTACGTTTAAGTTACAGCTAGTATCTACGATCTATATTTTGGTACATTTATGTAGGTAAGCAGGGGCTTACTGCTTACATTATAATCGTTAGCTCATAGGTACTATGAGGGGTTATTTAAAATATTGCCGCCGAATTTACGTGTATGAATTTTATATTGACGTGAAACAGATGTTGGAAGAACGTTCATGGAATAGAGTGAAACGGCGCTTCCGAACGAGCACTCGTCGGCCGCCCACCGTCCGTGGGTACTGGGCGTGACATATAAACGCCGCGCGCTCTGCGGATCGCGAAAACATAACGGCGCATCTCTATAGAAGTCTAGAATGTTATACTGTTGAGTTTGCGTCTTAATAATTGCACACAGATTTGTACCAGCAGGGCGATTCTCTATTTCGTGACTAAATATTAAAAATATTTAGTCACTGAATATTAAGTCACTTGAATTTTGGCGTCTTTTTATTCTACCGATTCTATAAGGTGATAATTTAGACGACTTAATTGCAAATGGCTAAAAGTATGAAAGTCACTAAAATATTGAATGACTTAATGTGATCACAATAATATTGTAAAATATACAGTATGGCCAACCTTATTTTACAATGTTATCACTAAGTCATCTGATATTTGATAATCAAAAGTTGAATGTTGTCGTCTAATGTCTATTAATTTATACTTAAGTCACGGACTACTACACTGGACTGGAAACGAGACGTTTACCGCCGGGCCGCTTAGTGTCCGCATGAGAGGTGTAGTAAGGGGGAATCGTACATGAACTAATCTGGCGCCATCTATACTTCAATGATAAACCATTAACCAAATATTGTATTCCCTAGGGTTGCCATACGTCCCGGTTTTGCCGGGACACTACCGGTTTTTAACCAAGTGTCCCGGTGTCCCGAGAAAGTGTTTCGGGACAGCGATTTGTCCCGGTTTCAAGATTTTACTAGATAAAATACAGATTTTAAATTTTGAGAAAACATTGTCTTCCTACGCATTAAAAAATGCAAGAATATACGCGCGATGATTATAAGTATTTTATTTTTAGACTTTGTATGGTGAAACCCAAAATGTATTACCGCGATAATCATAAACTTAATGGTTTTTATTAAAACCGATACGGGCGCTACGTCACTACAGTAATTATGTTTATTTGTATGTTTGTTTATATTTATATTGTTTATTCATTCAAAACAATGTATATACATAAAAAAGTAAATATTATTTTATTATTATTTATAATTTATATAATTTATATATTATATGTATAATATTTATCCATTCAAAATGTCCCGGGTTCGAAAAAATATAATCTGGTAACCCTAGTATTCCCGCCAAATAAACCTTCATTTATATAATATAACATAATAGGTATATATTAAATTATAAAAATCACTGACCAACATATTATTACATGTCGTATATTATGTTCCATACTTCCATCCTAACATTTCGAATACTAGAGACAAAGATAATTCATCAGTCATCACCATAAACAATATCATACTGACAAAGTACACTTAATTTTTTTTTAAATGTTGCCTTAATTTATTTTTGAGATGCGTAAGTGTTCAGTTGCTGGGTATGTAACAGCCAAAATCGCAATATTAAAGTGACACTTTTCAGTGCCACAAATGCTAATAAATCATCTTGGGAAACAGCAATATGTAGTACAATAAGTAATCAAGTAAAAGACCTGAAGTATGTCTGTTTAGAACATTTTTTACCTGAAGATATTTGTAGTACATATCCAATACCATCAGACGTAGTTGAAGTAAGAGTTAAAATGAATAGGTATATCATATTATAATAAAGAAATTTCGTATTAAAGTTAATTTATTTTAAAGGGATTTGAACATAAAAAAGTGTTTTCATTGAAGAAGGAGGCTATACCCTCGTTATTCAATCAAATAGACTCTAAACAAGTACTCTCTCATAGTATTCAAAATCAAGAACTAACTCACTCCTATAGAAGAGAACTTTTTACAGTAGAAGTAATTTAAATTAGTTAAAATAGATTAATTATATATTTTTATATTACATTACTTATGTATTTATATTTTAAGGCTCCCAAAATTCTTAAAAGAAATTTGAATTCTGTTGATTCAGTATCAAACAATACATCATGCAAACATATTTGTTTAGTAGATATGAAAGTAAATATTATTAATTTATAAAAAAATACTATATTTTCTAATAGGTAGTACTAATATATTGTGCAATATTAAAATAATTTGTCTAGAAACAAGCATTTTTCAAAGATTTTTTGCTTCTCATCAATTCAGTAAGCTTGCCACTTGGTTGGACAAGTTATACGAACAACAGTACTGTAGTATTTTACAAACCAGTTTACTTAATTGAACAACTTGTAATTGAAAAACAAATTGTGATCACAAACGATGAAGACGCACATTTTTATATTTTTAACAAGATGATAGATCCAACAAATTTAGGGTTGATTCGGATACAATTTCCTCTCAATGTTAAAAATGTTCTAGAAGCAATAAATTATTTTCATTGCAAACAAATTTGTCAAGGTGGACCGGTGGTTATTAATTTTCCAGGTAGGTAACAGATTTCTCATTTGTTTATCTAAAAAAATCATAGTTACAATGATGTTGTATGGTAATAAATTAATATACAAATTAGTTTAGTTTAGTATAATAAATTATAAAATAGTTTATAATTATTAATTAGTTTAATTGATATCATATGTATTTACTTAGGAGTACATTGTTAGACTGCAGTGCTTGATAATACAGTATGGCGCCATCAAGGGTGTTCTATATTAGTAGATACAAAAAAAAGATGCATAAAATGTGACAATTTATACCGGCAATTTAGGAGGTCCAGAAATAAATCAGTAGCTATTACGTCAAAACGAATTGGACCTACACTTACTTCTACTCGTCGTCATTGGTTAAATAATATTTTTAGAAAGAAGAAAAATGCCAAAAAATCAAATTCAAGGTGAAATTATTATAAACTATTACTACATACAGTTACATTAATAAATTAATATAAACAGGTTTCGATTAACTATTGCTAAATTAAATGCAATGTTAGCTGTTGTCCAAAACAAAACAGCAAATTTGTCAGATAGTGCACTCAACACATTATTTTTATCAAATAGTTTAAATGATTCTCAGAAAACAATTATACTAGAAATAGTGAATTATAGTAAAGCACCTAAACCAAATAATAGGAGATATTCAGAAAATTGGATTCTATTATGCATTTTATTAAAAATAAGGTAACAATTTTTACTACACAATAATTATTACTATGAATTCGGTGTGAATACAAAAATCAAACAAGCTTACATTTAAATTATTTTTATATATATTTTATGTACAGGTCAACTTCAACATACTCTTTTTTAAGAGAACAAGAGATACTTCCTTTACCTTGCGCTCGTACTATCAGAAAATATTTGTCCCTTGTTAGAACTCAGTGTGGATTTGATGAAAAATTCTTTTTATTGTTTAAAAAAAAAATGTCAATGCTGAATCATCAACAAAAGCATGGTATGCTTATATTTGATGAAATATTTTTGAGGGAAAGCATAAATGTGAATTCAGACACTAACATACTCTGGTTTGGAAGATTTTGGTGGGGAAGTTAAAAGTACAGGGTTGAAAGCTAACCATGGATTAGTTTTCCTTTTTCAGAGTCTAACAGTTAACTTCACCCAACCAATTGCAGTCTTTACTTCAAAAGGACCAGTTAAAGGTAGGTAACATGTATATTGTAAAAAATATAATACAAACAATTTCAGATTTTAGTTACATTAAATGATTTTGCATATTTTTGTTGTTTAACAATTTTAATTTCTTATATGAGTTAATAATATAAGTATATGAGTTCTGTTTGCATTTGTTGCATGTATTTAATCATTGTGCCTATGATGGGGAGTATATGTTTGTATTTAACAATTTGTTGCATAATATGCAATAAGTATATTAGAGAATCCTAATTCATTAATTGTGATTTTGCTTGTGTCATATTGTTATTATTTGAAATCTCCGTTGTGAATACAATATTTGGTAAGCATGTTTTTAATTTGATGTATAATAAGTCTGTAGTGAAAATAAATTAATATTGAAATTAAAACATTACAGGAACAGTATTAGCACAATTAGTAATTAAAGTGATATGTCTATAAGAAAGAGCTGGAGCAATAATAGATGGAGTAGTTTCTGATGGAGCTACAACTAATCGTAAGCTCTGGTCACAATTAGGTATAAATGGCGAGAAAGGAAAAATCACTAATGCCTTTCAACATCCTTTAGACTCTAAAAGAAAAATGTATATGTTGTCAGACCCTCCACATTTGATCAAAAATGTCCGCAACAGATTGCATAATAAGAAGTCATTAAGAGTAAATAATTTAATCAACGCAACTTTAGCTATTTACAGAATCTTACATTTATTATTTTGTAGGAATCGCCAAATGTGAGTTATATAAGATGGTCACACTACGTGGATGTGCATACAAATGATTTAAAAAGAGATTCAAATTCTCCATCAAGAGTGTGTCCAAAAATCACGCAGAGACATTTGGCACTTGATAATTTTAGCAAAATGAGCGTAAAACTAGCAACCCAGGTAAACATTTTTATTAATTCTGATAATTATAATTATAAATAAACAATTTAATTTTTAAAATGGTTTCACAGGTTTTTAGTAACTCAATGGCTAAAGGGATTGAGTATTATAGATGTTACCAAAAAGTGGAATCGCTTAAGAATAGTGAACAAACACAATTATTTACAGAGCGTTTAAACCAATTGTTTGATGTATTAAATCGAAAGTTCCCAGCAGATGGTATTAAAAGTAAAAGTAATGACTTTGATGTAAGTGAAATTATCTTATAATTTACTACTTACTATAATTATTTATATGGTTACAAATACAGAAAACATAAAACTGTATTTATGCTAATAGCTGTATTAAATGAAATTAGGTATTAGAAAAAACATTAAAATGGCTTGATTTGTGGGAAGATAATGTGATTAATCATACCATACTCGAGGATGAATTTCTCACAAAGTCAACTGCTGAAGGCCTGCGAGTTACTATTAGATCAGTTATTGAATTGTCCAAATATCTCTTGGAAGAATGTGGGTTCAAATATATTTTAACATCCAAAATGAATCAAGATCGTCTGGAAGTAAATAAAAACAAATTTATATTATCTAGATTTAAGTTTAGTAGTACATAACTTTGTATAATTGTACCATAACTGCCTTTGATAAACAATTAATGATAATTGGTAATTTTTTATATACCTATCAATAGCAATTTTTTGGTATGGCAAGACAAGCTACAGGTCCTAATGATCACCCAAACTGTCCTACATTTTTACAAGTATATAAAATGCTAACCATGTATTCAATACTAAAGCCTCCTAAAACTGGAAACTGCATATTGGATTCAACAACACCAAAAATTACAATTAGTGATCTAAAGAGTGTTTTTAGTAAATATGATATACCAGAAAGACAGATAAAAATTAATAAACTTACAGAAAGGCTTGATACATTAGTTTCACAAGATGTGGAAGTGGATGATGTATTTCAACCGGATATTTTTACTGATCATAACTATCCTAAATCTAACTCAGAAACTTGTGTGTTATACTATATATGTGGGTTTATTTCAAGACATGTAAACAAACATATTAAGTGCAGTGATTGTCAACAAGCAGTATTAGGTAAGAATTAGATTTAAAAAATTAATTAATTAAAAATAATTTAATTATTACATATGATGTGTAGGAAAAACTTCATATTGTGATTCGCCTGAAGCAACACTGACAAATATGAAATCTAGAGGAGGTTTGTGTCACCCGAACATGTATTTGTTTCATTTGTTGGTAGATATAGAGGATTCATTCAAAAAGTTTTGTGATGGTTATGATGTTTTTGAATTGACTGTGGACGATTTCTTTAACAAAAAACAAGAACTGATAAAAAAATTTCCATGTGTTACTCATAAAACTGAGATACTTACCCTTTATAATAACATACTACATTACCACAAGAATGCATCAGTACACAAAAATCTCAAACATAGACCAAAATAAAAATAATGCAAAAAAAAAGAAAAATGCAAAACTTTTCAATACATGATAGTAATTATTGGTGACAAATATTGTAAATATCGTTAAACAAATAAAAAAATTTATTATATGAATTCAATGGCGTGTATAAAATTATAATTTTATAATATTAAAAATGAATAATAATATAGTTATATAATATATAGTTATATACGTTTGTCGTATCATTATAATATATTCGTTTGAATTAATAGTATGCCTGTGGTAAGCCAGGCAGCGCTAGATTAGTTCACGTACTATTCCCCTTTCTACACCTCTCTCGCGGACACTAAGCGTCCCGTTCCCCCGTCACCCGCCTACCATGACGTTTCCAGTCCAGTGTAGTAGTCCGTGACTTATGTCTTGCATATCAAATTATTATAACCATTCAACAAAATATTGCTTCTTTTTAGTTGATTGAGTCGAGTGTTGTTTTACGCATAGGCACGCACAAGCTAAACTAATATTTTATAAGTTTATAACCACGAAAAAAGGTTTGGTTTTTCACTCAACGTACTATTTTAATTCCACTAATACCTATTTCGATTTTAATTCTAAAAAAATAATGGAATTGTCCATAATATTTACAAGGGAACAGCTAAAGAAATTATTTTTTATCTAGTAAAGGCAATCTGTAAGGATCTGTTGAAATTAGAATGAGTTGTTTTTGACGGAAAAATATTATTGGTAGTTGCGAGGCACCTTAATGCGTTAATTTAAAGAACAGTGCTTTTTTATTTTATTTTAATATTGCATGACATTATGACAAAGATACATTATAATCAGTATAAGCACCTATATTTTATTATATAATAAAAATGTAATGAATAATAATAATTACTCTTCCGATATTTTTTCTCTCTCTAACCGATTTTGGGGGAAGCGTATTTGGTCTGCGGCAAAGAGTCGCACTATTTCAGCAGTTACTTTGGTAATGCACCTACTAAACACTCGGCTGACTAACCGCGTACAAAGCGTACGCGGTACTTATTCCTCTTTGATATGCACCGGTTGCCAAGAACTGAATCGTGACAAATACCTAAATTCAATAATACATTTACAATGTAAGCTATAACACATATTCAATTACCTATACATATAGGTTGTAACATATAAGCGTATAGATATAGTAAAGATTTAAACTTACTTGAACTACAACACTTAAACCAGTTTTCCTAATTTTAGTTAGGTTCGGTCTAAGACATTCAATTAACATCGAAACGTCTCTTTTCGAAAGCCTATAAAGTTTTTTAAAATTAAAATCACTAAGATCAAACGGATTACATGTGTCTCTTAAAACCGATTTATGGAGAGTAAAAGCCCTATTACGCTCACGATCTTCTGTTTCATCTAATAACGCATATGCTATAAACGCCATACTTAACGATTTATTTATTAATTTAAACTATTTATTATAACGCTGTAATACCGAAGTCAATATAATAGGTATAACACAGTAAGTTAAAACACAGTAGGTACTTATCCACAGCAAAAAACAATTTATTATAACACATTAACACTGCAATACCAGTCAATATAATAGGTATATTTTTTATAATAAAATCTGTTTAGCTGATAACAATTGTCTAAGTCATACATAATGATCATAATGCAACATTATTTAACGCCAAATCAAAAGTATACATTCAGTCACTTAATTTAGACGGTCTTAAACCATTTTTAGTCAATAATGCTTAGAGAATCGCAAAAATTTTCTATGGCTAAATGCGTGACTAAATGTACTGTTTTAGTCACGAAAATGACTAAATGTATGACTAAAACTTTTAGAGAATCGCCCTGCAGGAGCGTATGCTGCCACGGCCGCCGCCGTGGAAACCGATGAACGAACGGCGCGAGTGACGGACTAGCACGTGCGCTCCTGGTACTCGGACTGCTAGGTTATTAGGTTAGATTTGAGTTTACTGTAATTGTAGTAAATGTAATTCAAGACAGCATTGTGTCGTTGTAAGCTAACTGTTGTAAGCTAACTTTTAATAAATATAATAAAACCTTATTAATTTATGTTTGTTATTTTAAAAATTTTAATATTTAAACTAAATTTGATATTAATTAATTTTTTGATATTAATTAATTTTATTAATTAAACATTAATAAAACCGTATTTTATCGGTTATGTGAAATTCACATAATATAGATGACGTTAAAATTAATCAATTTTTGTTACCCCCTGCCATCCTTGCTAGTTGCTTGCATAACATTTTTGATTCACAGATATTGTACTTGATTACCACAGAATAATAAAATTAATTAGTTAATTAATTATTAATTTCATTTATTCTATACTATTATATTATATCTGTCTGTCAGTTTTACATTACCTATCAGTTATCATCAGGTCTAGGATTTGTATGCTAATAAAAACAATGAAATATGCATTTTTTTTCTTAAAATATGCAAAAATATGCATTTTAATTTTTAAAAGATACACTCAAAAATATAAGTACAAAAAAAATTATTCATTTATTAAAATAAATCAGTGATTGGTGACAGTCTTTATAACATAATAATTGAGATTAAAAATGATTTATTTATTTGTCGTATTCATGTTTATTTATTTTATTGATAAATTTACATAATTCACATTTAATAGTGGAAATAAGTGTTACATGTGACGAACAAATATTTTTTTTTAAATTTTTGAATACAAATGATCGTAGACCGTAGTAGTAGTAATGATTTGTATTAGCTGAAGCTTGTTTCATCGTGATATGATGTAGTTGGCACAGGAATTTGTCCTGGTGTTAAATTAGTTAAAATTGTCCTCGTTTGATTCGCTGATTAATATTCTACTTATTGATTGAAGAGTTTTAAATCCTTTATTGTATTTGATTGTATTTATTAAAAAGTTTATCTATGACCAAAAATCCAAGTTACCTACCTATATACTCTGATCAGCTTAATAGATTTTTGATTACCGGCTTAAATACAATAAATAAAATCATATTAGAATATGCAAATACACTAAGCTCAATACATGCAAAAACATGCAAAATAAAAATAGTAAAATAGTATCATTTTCATCAGAATAATAATATAAATTGTGAACATTACTCACTAAAACTCCATTTGGACTTAACAAAAAAAACATGCTGTTACATACAAATCCTAGCCCTGGTTATTACAGACAAGTGGTAGAATATGTTTGTTTAATATTGTCTATGTATATTTTTAAAATGTACTTATTTTTATTGAAATATGTAAAGAAAAATCTATGAGGCAACCAAATATTTGTTGTTCATTAAATTCAAAAAATTATTTTAATTTAATGTTTCGTAAAACAATTAATTTGTATACTTATATATATTGTATTACAGTATTAATATTAAAAAATATGAACAAAATAGTACTGTCTAATTTATTGAAACAATGTAGAGCTAAATATTATTCTCTAAAATTTGTAAATTCAGAGTGATGCCGATTAGGTCTTAACATGTTTTATACTTGTCTGAAACTCTGAACGAATGTTCCACAGAACGACCTCATCGACTGACTTAATAGGGACATACTTTGTAATTTGTATTAACTACATCAAGTGGTGTGAGTTCAACGTCCAATGTTTCTGTGTAAATCAAATTATAAATTTAGTCCTTCGATCATAATATTTCTAATTATTTATATACTTTTTAATCAATTGTGTATTACAATATTATACGTATAAAACACAAGATTATAATTATTTATAAACGTATGACGTTATATAGAAATAGCAATGTAGTTGTTCAGTTGTTGGTAGGAACATAATATTATACCTAATACCTATTAAATAAAACGACACTTGTAGTAATCCGTTTCCTAGTTGTAGATCTGTTTATTCGGGCGAGACACTTTTCGACCAAAAACGTACCCTTCCCTTTTCGGCCGAATCGGCCAAAAAATATTAAACTTTTTTTTTTGGTCGAAAACTGAATCGGTCGAAAAGTGAATCGGCCGAAAAGGGAAGGGTACGTTTTTGGTCGAAAACGGCCATGCCCGTTTATTCTTTATGATTACACCTAAGAGTTAAGACCTAATTAATTGGCTTCAATCATTGTTTCTCTATTTCTATAGGTACGTTACTATACAACTTGCTTAACGTTAAGTATTATATATTATATATTATAAATATTTAGTCTTATTCAGTGTATATTATCTGAAATGATAAACAATTAATTGTAGTATTAAACATTTGAATTTAATCTTCGTCACAATAACAATTTATGGTGGACGGATAAAATAAATAATTCATAATAATAATAACAATAATATTTAGCTTTGTATTTACTATGAAGCAGTGATGCCTAACTTTTTTCTTAGGTGGGCCACAACAGCATTGATTAATGATTATACATTTATATTCAATATTGATTAATGATTATTACGATCATATGGTAATATGAATTTTTTTATCGTCTGGTAGGCATAATTTGGTAAGGGACGTGCATAAGAAACTTATTGTACGGAAAATACAAATCACAATAACTGTTATTGTGATTTGTATTTTCTTATCAATTAATTATTATAAACTTCACACAATCATACACGTTTATGACAGTTGAGGTTTATTTTATACGATATTTTGTTGAAAAAATGAATATTTTTATCAAATACCCTACGGCCTACAAGACACAAGTATCAATAGAGATTCAAAATCACCAAATTATGACTTGATAGTTAAAATGAATTATTAATTGTTTGATGATCACTGATCAGTAAATTGTTGTAATAAATAATAATATGTACTTAACATTATATCTAATAGTAATTTCAAATTTGTACTAAGGCTATCTATTATCTATCTATTATGTTAAGTAATAGGTACCTAGTGTATAAAGTAGGTAATTTCTTTTACATATCTTATTGCCTTTTTGGCTTTTCATACAAAATATGATTGATTCCAAAGATGCTCAGTTTAATGGAACTGTAAGTACAGTACTTACTTAAGATTTTATTCTGGATTTCATAAAAAATTAAAAATATTTTATGTTTGTAAATATTTCATATTTACCTAACAGTTACCTATGTATTGTAAACATAATTATGCAATATAACTAGTAGGATATACTATTATATAAATATCTTAGTTGTTAGTATGCATTATTATTTTATATTTTTTTAATTGGCCTGTTTGATTTTTAATTTAACTGTGAATCTTTTAATGAATTATGAATGATATGGTTCGTTTGTTTCATAACTATAATTAAATAATATTTTAAATGGTAGGTACACCTACTATGTCTTACACAAATTAATTTAAACCAAAACAGTTATTGGCTTTGATGTTTATAAATGCTGATATTTTAGTAGTGTATTATAGCTAGTGATTAAATTTAATTCAATATTCTTAATTATTAATAAAACAAATAAACGTTTGAATATCTTGCTGCCCTCAAAATCAATATAATAATAGTAATATAATCAAATAAATAAATAATATAAATAAATATATATAATATCTATACTGAATTTATATTTATATTTAAAATAGATTGCTCCATAGTAATTTTACAGACTAGTTTTATTCTTAATTATTTGTCTTTAACTAATTATATATTGATATAATTAACTTATATCATTGGTTAGGTTAGATTTATGTAGGATATGTAATATAACAGTAGGTACCTACTACACAAATAATTAATAATATTTTTCAGAATCTTCATAAGGCATCCTTAGAAATGAAAATAGGTATTCAAAAATATTAATGTACCTAGTTTAAAACTGATATGGTGCAGAACTTTTTTTGTTAAGTCTTGGTTACTATTACTTCTATGACATATTGGACTGAACTGATCAAGCTCCTCTACACAATTTAAAATGCTGTTTTTTTCTATGCCAATTTTTTTTTTAATTTTAGTAATTAGAACATTGATACAACAAATGAACTGTAATTATAACTGTATCTAAATTTATTATATATATATTGTACTGGAATTTAATATTTTCCTTAAGGTATACCTACTAGTATATCACATGGTACATGCATGATGCATATAGTTATGCAATTTAATTTTAACATAAATATAATTTCTAGCATACAATTTTTTTTATTTAATTTTAATTTAGAGTAATTGGAAAAAACGTCCCCGTCAAATCCAAGAAAAATGGGATACTCTTGCTATTTTCAAAGATGATAAAATAGTTTTAATGAAGTTTGATAATCCGGTAATATTTTTAGTTTTTAAAATGTATGTATATTTTTAAAAAAAATTTCTTTTGTTAAATTTTAAAACTAGTATTTAATTACATAGGTAGAAATAGATTTATATATTTAGAGCATGATAAATTATAAATACTGTATTTGTATTGGATGAATTCAGTACATTATTTGTTATATTACATATTGTGATTGTTTTAAGGATTTCAATCAATCTGAAACTGATATTCCAGATAAAAGTGATAAAAGTCATAATTACAACATTAAAAAGGTAAGTTGTATCAAATAATATATATTATTTATTATTTCTATTACAGATCAATTTATTTGCATTTATAATAAATACAGTTTCATGGTGGGAAACAAAAGATACAATTGCTTCTTCCCAAATGTTTATTTACTATTTATTTGGTTATTAGCATTTAGCAGGTCTAGGATTTGTATGCTAAAAAATAATGAAATATGAATTTTTCTTAGAATATGCAAAAATATGCATTTTTATTTTTAAAAGATACACTCAAAAATATAAGTACAAAAAAAATTATTCATTTATTAAAATAAATCAGTGATTGGTGACAGTCTTAATATAACATAATAATTGAGATTAAAAATGATTTATTTATTTGTCGCATTCATGTTTATTTATTTTATTGATAAATTTACATAATTCACATTTAATAGTGGAAATAAGTGTTACATGTGACGAACACATATTTTTTTTTAAATGTTTGAATACAAATGATCGTAGACCGTAGTAGTAGTAATGATTTGTATTAGCTGAAGCTTGTTTCATCGTGATATGATGTAGTTGGCACAGGAATTTGTCCTGGTGTTAAATTAGTTAAAATTGTCCTCGGTTGATTTGCTGTTTAATATTCTACTTATTGATTGAAGAGTTTTAAATCCTTTATTCTTTTGTAAAACCACGGATATTTTGTTTTTTACATTATCCGCAACTCTTTAGCGTGTACACTTTTCCGTAACACTTAAGAAGTCAATAGGATACAGATTGTATTTATTAAAAAGTTTATCTATGACCAAAAATCCAAGTTATCTACCTATATACATTGATCAGCTTAATAGATTTTTGATTACCGGCTTAAATACAATAAATACAATCATATTAGAATGTGCAAAAATATGCACTAAGCTCAATATATGCAAAAACATACAAAATAAAAATAGTACTATTTTCATCAGAATAATTTAAATTGTGAACATTACTCACTAAAACTCCATTTGGACTTAACAAAAAAAACATGCTGTTACATACAAATCCTAACCCTGGTTATTAGTCAGTGAAGTAGGTAATTTAATTAGACTACTAAGCAATAATGTAATTTATTAATAAAAAATAATGCTGAGATCTGACTCATGTAAATATTTTGTATTTAACTGTTTAAACAATTATGTTAGTAATAGAGAGTAAACCGTAAAACCCTTATTATAGCCTAACACCAAGGGATAAATCTTTAACATCTATCGGTCTTTTTTATCCAATTGATTTACCACAGACAATTGTTGACATTAATTTGAATGTTCTTCCCTACTTATACATCTATGTATTATAAAGGCAATCTCTGACGATTTCAAAGTCATTCCCCCTTTGTTAGAACTTATTATTATATATTTAGTAGAAACAATTACATACATATTTTGGATTAACCTATTTGATTGAAATGGCATTTTCTCACATGAAAGTTATTAAAGCTGAATGCCGAGCTACACTTTTTGATGATCAATTAGAGCATCAAGTTTGTTAAGCAGTATGTAACTATTGCCAAATTATAATTAACTGGCTAATGATATGCAATAACACGCTTCTACGCCAATAGTATAATGTTAATTTATTTTGAAATTATTTAGAAATTGTATGTGTATCACTCATTTTTAGATAACTGTACTCTTAAATTTTATTATTTATATAAGTATGTTTGATTTTAATATTAGTGATAAAGACTCAAAAAATTTAAAACATTTTTATATTAGTCGATCTTCAAAGGAAAAATTTTCTCAGTAGTTCTTTTATCAAAAAAAGTTTGGCCACCCAGTTACTACAGTTTGATGTATTATATAAAAAAGGCTTTAAAATATTATACATTGTTTTATTGCCGTGGCAAACAAAGAATATGTAAATAATAGTTGAAAAAAGTACAGTTATAAACTTACACTATTTAGGTATAAAAAGCCTTTTAAATAAAACATGTAGGGTGGTTATCAAGTGTAGTAAAATATTATAATAAACATTTAATAATAAAAAAAACTAAAAAATCTCATAAGCATTGCATATGTTTAAATTGATGTTTTGTTTGATATTAGATTAGGTATAGCATTTATAGTGTTTAGAGATTTTGATAAGATGTTTAAATTGCAACTAATTATAATCTATCTAATTGTGAAGAATAATATTGACTGTCATTTGATTAAGGAAATTGAAGATATTAATTCTAATATTCAAACAAATGTATGCAGACCTTATAAATATTTTGTGGATTCAAGTAATGTTGACTTTTCCTCAGACATTCTTGATATTTTTAGCAAAATTAAACACAAGTCTTTACATAAGTTAAAGTAAATATTAACAATTTTTCTTATATGTACTTAATTCAAGTAAAATATTATTTCTGTTTTTAGGAGTGAGTATTGGGAATTAGCTGCTCAAGGGGAACGAGAGACGCCATTGCAAAAATATTATAGATTAAAGTTTGAAACCGAGGACTTGTTAATACAAGAATCTAATTTTCAAATAGTTAGTTTTCTATATTATGAATTTAATATTTTGCAAAAACTATTTTGGATAAATATTTTAGGCATGAAGTATTTAAATCTATTTAGGCACTATTTTAGATTCTGCCCTATTGGCCTGTACTTTTCAATTGACATACTTTAGGAAATTACAAAGTTCTATAAGTTTATTAAAGTATCTCTATACATTGATAATAGAAAATAAATTGTTTTGATCATTTCATATTTTAAATAACCAAAACATTTTGAGAAAAACATGAAAATTTAGACTACTATATAATATATCAAACAAATAAAACTACTTAACTACCTATCAATGATAATTCACAGTGAGATAGTAAGTAGTAACAAAATTATAGAAGGAAAAATTTCATTTTAGGTAAATGATAATTATCCCAATGAAAAGCTATGTGCTAGCATTGGATTTCAAATACAAAACATAATGAACAAATTATTTACATATATCATTGATGGAAAATTTAAACTTTCAGAAAGTTATGAAATTACTAACATTTGTAATTTACGGTGAGCTCTTTTTAATTACATTTTTAAAAAATATCATACATTTATAAATTTTTATTCTATCTAATATTTCTCATTTGATTTTTTTTTTTAATGTACTATTGTTTAATTGTATATCAATTTGTTTTTAAATGCTTTTAAAGCTTTATTTTTATTTTCAGAAATTACAATACTACAAAGTTGTTAGAAAAATGTCTATTTAGCATTGATAAAGAACAATTCATTGTTATTAATAATATTCCTCAAGTGTTGAATACAGAAATTACATTAAAAGATTTTAAACCTAATACATTAAAGATTGTACAATTACTTCAAATATCAAGATTAGAAGATCGTTTACAAAAATTGGAAGTTATTATTGGATCTGAAAAATCGATTTTGGTAAGAGGTACTATGTTTATGAATAAAATATTAATAATTTATTTTATAGTTTAGGCTAAGTCATTGTTTTCTGAATAATTTGTAAACATTTTTATAAATGTAGAGAACTTTTTTTTAATTAAGAATTTTAAATTTTAAAAGCATTAAAATTTGTTGATATTTAACTTAACGTTTACCGTGATATTTTTATTTTACAAGCACATTTTATTTGTTACATAGATATAAAAAAAACAGATTTATTATTTTAATTTAGCTGCTATATTTAGAATGAAAATAGTCACATATTTTAAAAAGTATTATACTATATGACTTTATTATTATATAATTTTTTGGATGGAAAACAATTTATTTGATGACATAGAATTTGAAAAACGAGTGACAGGTATCCTAAAAACTTTGGATGACATCCAATATATAATCCATCAATTTAAAACTGTGTGTTAGCTTTGCAAATTTTAAATAACATTTGAATGTCACTGGGGCTGTGAGGTCAACATTGTCCATCATTTTTTGACAGCCATATTATATTCTTTTTACAATTGTTCATAAGTTTTGTTAAACCTTAATAAAAAAATCTGCAGTACAATCCTATAATGTCAATTATTATTATTATTTAATACATTAAACATTAATACCTGCATTTCTTTTGTGTTAAACATTTGCCCACTTACTAAATCTACCTACTTCTTCATGTATGTTAGTAAATTATTCAATTCTTGTTTCAACTGTTAAGTTATTTTACAGATGCATTTAGCTGGTTCCAATAACAGTGATGGATTGGTTAAAACAGTTTGCATATTGAGTGGATATTCAAAACAAATTTTACCTCAAATTAATATAGTTGAATCCAGAGTTGTTTGCTTACTACCAAAGTTAAAACAAATTACTTCAAAACTAATTGATCAAAGTTTAGAAGTAGATAAAAAAACGAATAAAATCTTTGAAACTATTTTAAGAGCAAGAGAAGAATCAAATTTGTTATCCTATGTTATACAAAGAATGACCATTTTAGATATTTTTCGCCATAAAGGTAACATATTATCATTTACTTAATAGTAGTATCTACTTTTCTATCTAACTTTTTTAATGGTAGACAGATTTGTTAAATAAATTTTAAATATTTTTTATAATGAAATGTTTTAATTTTATAAACTTCAAAATTAATTACCGTTGTACTGTTCAAACATTTTCTTAACTACTTAAAGATTATATTTTTTTGACTAAATTATTCTAATATTTATACAAATTTTAAACAATGTACATGGACATCTTGTACATATCACCTACTAAATTATCACATAAAATTTTTTTTTTATAATGTTCCTGTTATTAAAATAATTGATCACCTACAAATGGGGTGTCCAACCTTTTGAGAAGACCAGGTCACATTAAATAAGTAGAAGTTGTCAAGGACCACATACATTTTTACAATAATATTTTATTTTTTCGCTATCGCTATATCGTTGTAATAACGATAACACATTCACATACTATTAAATCAATAAATGGTATGGATACCTTATGTTAATAGGTTTTATTTTTAATGTGTTGAAATAAAGATAGCACATTCACATACTATTAAATCAATAAATGGTATGGATACCTTATGTTAATAGATTTTATTTTTAATCATTTTTTTTTCTTATAATATATTATATGCTTAATTAATGGTTTTGAAATGTACGTGTAGGGGCCACATCAAAACCTATCATGAGCCAAATGTGGCCCAGGGGCCTCGTGTTGGACACCCCTGACCTACAACTTAAGTTTTAAGTCTCAAATTGCATATAATTTCAAAATATTGGCCAAGTTTAGAGTTAATCGCACAAAGTTTAAGCAAAGTATGGTGCTGTTAAAACTATAACTAAGACTGCTATGCAATAATATATTGACCAACATTATTATGATTTGAAATTTTATTTTTATACAAATCTATTTAGTTTACACTATTCTACTGAAATGTTTAGTATATATTATTAGCTTAAAAATTGTAAATGGTTTGTACGAAATTGATCTAATTAATTTGTTTTAGTTGAAACATTTGCCTCAACAGTGAACAATATTAGGACTCATTATTCAGAAACTTCTGAAACTCTCAAGAACAATGAACTATTACTTAATAATATTGAAAATCATATGCCTAGACATTTAGAAAGTGTAGTTTCTAATTTGAAATCCTTAAATGATCGAATAGAAGTGTATGCTGATCGGTTGAAAAATATTGAAGTGTAGAAAAATTGTACAAAGTCATCTACATTTAATTCTTCCGGTTTCAATACTTCTATTTATTTGAATTGTAAAAAAAAAAAATGTATGAATAATAATATAATTGTTAAATCATTCAAATATAGAAATAAACATAGGTCATAAGTACTGTTGATGATTAAAATATAGTATTAGTTTACATAAAGAGCTGTAAAAATATCTTGTTGGCACTCAGGATATAAATATACATGATATTTATATATTAAAATTAAAAAAAATGTTATTTTGTCTTAAAAATATGTATTGTATTTGTATATAAATAACAATTCTGTGCGTTTTCAGTACTCAGGCTATATTTCTAAAAAAAATTTATAATTAAATAATTTATAATTTTATATTAATAATGTGGTATTTTGAATTAATTTTTGATACAATCATAGAATGTATTACAAGTATATAATAATAATTATACGTTATAATTATTAACTTATCAGTAATTACTTTAGAATATCTGAATATAGGATTGTGAAACTTTAGGAGATTTGATCCCGTCTGTGTATTCCAACACATCATGTTACCAAGATAGATGTATTTTAAGTCAATTTCACCAAAAATTCTAATCATCTGATAAGACTTCTGAAAATAAATTTGAATTCTTCATGAAGTTAACTTTAAAATAACTTTTCTACTTTTTTAAAGTTTAGGACGATTAAATATAAAACTTTAAATTAATTGAAGTATAAAAAAGTTGTTTTAAAGTAAATATTGTGGCATATTTTAATATTTTGTCATTAATGTTATCAGATATTCTAATAAATAAGTGAGTTTTTATCAAATCAAACAAAATAATTTATATTTGATTAGCGCAATATTGGTATGTGAAAAAATATCTTCTGAATAAGAACTACGTAGATTTTGTATGGTAACTATATGACAATTACTGATTTCCAAAAACAAATAAAATAAAAATAAAAGACGAATGCTAGTTGCAGTTCTTGTAATACCAAGTAACAGAATACAAGTCATCTATAAAAACATTACAATAATATATTTTATTTTATTCAATGGATTATTTTTCTACATCGGTTTATCATAGTTCAGTGAATATATAATAATAAATTATGGATAAAATAATCTTAGTCTTTAATCCAAACATTTTAAATATGGCATTTTAATTTGTATAAGATAAAGAATTTTGGTTTTTGATATAACAATTATAGACTTTTAACTGTACTCTAGAGTTGCATAATATAGTATTTATGTATGACTTTTCAAGATAACATTTTCAAAACCTTGCAGACAAAAGAAACAAAATCATTTTTTAAATATTTATATAAGGTTTTCACTAGATGATAAAAGTTTTTTTTATTGGATTGTTTAAAAGCAGTAACATCATTTGTTATTAATTAATTTAATATACGATTCTGATGAATGTTAATTAAGATATTACAAATATTTTTTTGAATAACATGAAAAAAAAGGCAATGCCAAGGAATCTAAAATTATTCCATGACTTGTATGCTAGTGGTGTTCTAATAAAGTATTAATTCTGGTATATTGAATTGCTTACATAGTCAAAACCTTGGAACAAAATATATAAACAAATTGTATGTTTGAATGTTAGGTATTTATACAGCTATTATAAACGTATAAGACAGAAGCAATAATATCTGATCAATATCACAAATTTGTGTTTTCAATAAATACTTTAATGTAATTAATTAAAACTTAAATAAGTACATTAATATTAAAAAAAACATAATACAAGCCACTCAGTCTTCCAAAAATGTAAGCACCTTCTATATTACCTATAAGTTATAAATAATCAAATAGACTTAAAAACAAAGAGTTTATCAAAAACATTATATACAATTAATATTTTGGCGCATTTAATTATTAGAAAATATTATGTTAAGAGTTTTCCAAATAAACAACCTACTTTTGGATAGCATAATGAATTTTTAAAATGTTTAATCATATCAGTACGCTTAGAAAAGATTTTACCGCAAATATCACACCCATATGTCCTTGATAGATTAATTATACCCTGTTCTTTGTTGCATATTATTCTATTTGGCTCAGATTTTTTGTAATGATTAATGTTTTCTCTTGATTGGCGATCAACAGTTTTACATTTTAAGAATTTGTTATCAGTCATATGCATGAAATGTGCAATTGATGAAAGAGGTAATTCACCATTCTGGTTATTGTTTACTTCTGTTTGGTAATTAACTGTTCCACATTTTTGTAACTCACTATTTTCAAGCTTATGATCATTTGGATGCAAGAAATCTGCTATTGATGAAAGAGGTAATTCACCATCCTGGTTATTGTTTACTTCTGTTTGGTAATTAACTGTTCCACATTTTTGTAACTCACTATTTTCAAGCTTATGATCATTTGGATGCAAGAAATTTGCTATTGATGAAAGAGGTAATTCATTTTCCTTTGTAATGTATAGTTTGATTGAATTATCAGCTGTTTCATATTTTGTAAATCCGGGTTTTATTATTTTATAGTTATTAATTGGGTGTATAAAATCTGCTATTGATGTATTAGGTAATTCGTTAAAATGTTTATTTTTTTGTTTCGATTGGCAGTCAGCAGTTTTACATTTTTTAACGTCACTTTTTACAATTTCATGATTATCAATTAGGTGGCCAAAATCTGCTATTGATGAAAGAGGTAATTCATTATAATTTGTAATGTCTAGTTCTATTTGATAATCAACTGTTTCATATTTTGTAAATCCAGGTTTTATTATTTTATAGTTATCAGTTGGGTGTACAAAATCTTCTATTGATGGATAAGGTAATTTAATACCATGTTTAATTTTTTGTTTTGATTGGCAGTCAGCAGTATTACATTTTGGAACGTCACTTTTTACAAATTCATAATTATCAATTAGGTGCCCAAAATTTGAAATTGATGAAAGAGGCAATTCATTATCCAAATCACTATAATTTAAACATAACATAAAATAAATAATGAAAAATAATGAATTATGATTAAATTGCTTAAATATAAAAAAGAGACGCCATTTGAAATTAAAGGAATAGGTACATTTTTTTAATATTTAAGGTGTATAAGTTAATCATTTTTTGTTCTGTACAATTGTAATCATTGCACGTTTATTATAAGCTAAATAATTTACTTAAGAGACTATTATTTTTAACTTTCTAATCACGGTTTTGTTTATTGTATTAACAAAGACAATGTAAGGTTGAAAATAAAGAACAATTATACTTAATTTTAAAAAAATTGACCTACCCACTTAACTATATTTAACATGTTCATTGGTGATGATGCCAAGTGGTGTCATGTACTTTGTTATTAAATGTACTGCAATTTAGTCAGTGTTACGATGTAATAACTTTTATTAGCATCTCCTGCTAAAAGAAATATTCGTAAGTAAAAGAAAGTCATACATTGATATTTCAATTTTTCAATTTTTAAGAATTTTTTACAGTGTCACAAGTATACTGAAATATGAAGCGAACCTGTTAAGTCATTTAAATTAAAATGGCGCCCAAAATTAAGAAATAAGCCGTAACTTACTCATCAAGATCGGATAAATCATTCAAATTATTTCTCCAATTGACTGTATTACGATTGTTCACAGTAGAATTGAACATCATTACTCATTTAGTGTCGTTTCAGATATGAGATAGGCTAAAATGTAAAAATAAATTAGGTAATTCAATTTCTATACAAAATAATATTAACATATTGCAAGTAATAAAATAAATTTTAAATGTAATACTAATATGAAATAAAAAGTAAATACTAAAAATAAAGGACATCTACTTTTATTTAATATAGACTTATTTACAATAAGGTTAAATTATAAGTATTTTTTTTATAAACTATGCATTAAATCAAAATGTTTTAAAAAAAAATGTTTATAGAAGTTGTGATTATCAATTTTTTATTAGTTTATGATTAATTTATAAAGATTCAACATTTACAAAAAAAGTGTGGGTTTCAGATGATTTTTTCAATTACAACCTACCGAAAATCCACGATAGTATATTATTTAATATTGATAATAACAAACAATGATGTGAAATATCAAAAAGCTTTACCTAAATATGCAATTATTATAATCTAAAATCAATAGATTTTTTATTTAAAAAAAAAAAAAAACACAAACGACTGACGAGTCAAATATAATTTACAAAATAATAGAGATTATAGGTAATGATGAGACGATGTCATGACGAGAAAACTCATCGACCTAACCTTTACCACAGAATATAACAATTAATAATAATAATAATTGTATTCTGTGCTTGTACCACGGCTATAATAGATGATAAACTACTATGGATTGCTATTTGCTAACTAGTGATAATAGCTGACGCCAAAAAAATGTCATGGTTGCACAGATTATATACAGGGTGATTTAAAAAAATGATACAGCCATTTTATAACATAATTATTCAAAATAAAGAAAAATGTATTATACGAAAATTTTTTTATTTAGAAACATCTCAAATGATTTGTACATTTTATAATTGTTTACAATATATTAGGGGGATTTTAGGGGGCCAACTTTGGAAACTTAAATGGGAATCTATACTCTTTTGCACACATAATATGAAGACATTTTTCAATACATTTTAGTGCATGAAAACATTAATTAATGCAAAACTATGCTTGAGATATATTTAAAGTTTTTATACATTTCTAAAGTTGACCTCAGGGGCGGATCCACAGTTAGGGAACTGTGGGTCAGGCCATTTCAAAAGGCCACTTATTAGAGCTGAAATTGGATTAAAAATTTAGGTGTATTTTGATACAAAAAAACACAATATGATTATATTAGTGTATATAATGCATTACATTTTTAAATTTATTCATAATAACTATTGAAAATATTAACATTTATTTTATTTATTCATATGGATTAAAATTATAGTTAAAATACAAAATATCTAGGTAGTTATTCAATAAACATAAAGTACAATTATTTTATCATATTAGTTTTCTTCTTTTTTGCTTCTGTGCAAATGTTTCAATGACTTTGTCGTTAGTTTATAATCACATATACCTAACCTTATAAGTTATAATAATCAATAATCATGTGTTAATTTGTTTTATGTTTAAATCGATGAAAAACTGATGAATTTTATCTGAATTAACTTTAGTAGGTAGGTACTTACAACTCACCTTGATCCTTGGATTGTATAAAAAAAATTATTGATGGGTGATGAAAAATGATTGTTAAAAATTAACTACTTTATATAGGTAATCATAAATCTTCTGCGAAAGACGAGTTTTTGGAGGTGGATTACATGGTTCCAATGGTTTCATATACTTTATAGAGCTTAGGCTTGAACTTTGTAACGGTGTAGAATATATTTTTAAAAACAAATGTTTATTAAAACCACCGAACACTTAGATAAGTTCATATACCTAATCATAAGCACATCACAAATCGTGATAGATCAGGGATGGTCAACCCGCAGCCCGCCTTGGAAAGTTTTGCGGCCCTCGAGATTTATCAAACATTACCTACAAAAAAAATGTATTACAAATACTTATTGTATTATTTGTATACAAATTGTAAACATTTTCTATTTTAATAAAAAAAAAATATGCGGGATCGTAATGTATTTCCAAAGTGGCCCGCAAGATCATTTGGGTTGGCCACCCCTGTGATAGAGCATGGTCGTCGGACGAGGATATTGCATATTGGTACCTATATTGTTGACTGCTGAGTCTTGAGTTTGGTGCTATTGTATAGCAATTATTACAAATATTATATGTACATCACTTTGGTGTGGTGGTGAGCCGGTGTGACATATATTTACACATAGTCATAGACTTATTATTAGGGTTAGGGACTTCATGCCCTAAAAACCTAAAAATATGCATGTATTTATGCTGTAAAGAATCACTAAATATGCATTTAAAAGCATGCATTTTTGAATAAACAAGAAAGGACAAGTTTAATTGCAGATACCATACATGATGAATTAAAAATATATAATATTGAACCTAATGTCACTAGATGGAACTGTGCATCGTACGTTCCAAGCTGTAAAATGTTTAAAAGATCAACTTATAAAATCAGAAAGTGAAGTCCAAGGTACCTATTTGTGACAAAGTAGGTTTACCACGGTGTGATTAAAAGGATCAAGCTCTTATGATTGATTATTGTAAGGTAATTTTGAATTCAGTAAAAAAATTAGTTAATAAATTTATGAAAAGCCTAAGGGAAGATCAAAGAGGTAACTAACAAGTAGGTAACAACTGTTATTAAAAATTATAATAGTATAATAATTTATAATACTTAATACAATTTTATTTTATGTAGATACTTTTAGTAGTTATATAGGACTAAATGGCATATTAAAACGTATACATTACTAACTAATTCATTAATAAATAATAACTATTCAGGGTAATGAATAATAACTTAAACATATATTTTCATATAACCATATCTGAAATTTACTTACCAACTGAAATTAAAAATTAAAATATATTGTACCTAATAAATAATATGCATATACTATAATATATTATATAAATTATTTCTTAAAAATGATAAAAAAAAAACACTACTGAGAGGTCTCAGTATCTCTGATTCAGTAATAAAATTCATTAATAAAAATAGTAGGTAACTAGTTAGGTTATGACATATTACCTATTGAAGTCATAAATAATCAATTAATAATTAGTGTACAAGGAATATTTTTATTTTGTTTACTTATTATAAAATATTTATTTGAAATGAATGTTTAACTGTTATATTCCAGGTTATGCAGTCATTGGTCCAGGCTTTAGATTTACTCCAAGGAGATAAGTTTCTGGCAATGGATTATCTCATTCCAACAATAAAATGGCTGAAGAAACAATTAAAGGAACTTCTTGTAACAGCAATTACCTATTTGCTATAGTCTTGCAAAAGCATGTTTAGATAGTGTTTTTCTAGGTTTGACCTAATGTTGCTCGACAATTGACAAAGTCAATATTTTAGCTACTATTTCTCAACTGAAATTTAAGTTTAAAGTTATGTCAGTAACGGATAAAGAAGAAGCCACTGACATGCTACAAAGTGAAATAGAATATTTCAGACCAGTTAGTGAAAATAATTTGGAGCAAAATCAACTTGAGGAAAATAATGATAACATTATTTTTGATGGAGATAGAGAGGAAGAGCAACCAAATGCTGAATTAGAATGTTTTATTTTTACTCCTTTTTTTAATAGTGATTTCACTATTTTAAAAAATATGGCAATAATGAAATTAATTTTTTTGAAATATAATACTGCTCTACAATCAGTGCTTCTGTTGAACGTTTGTTTAGTATAACAGGAGATTTATGTACTGAAAAGTGATAAAAAATTAGTGACTGTAATTTTGAAAATGCATTATTGTTCAAAATAAATTTGAAAAATAAAGATTAATGTGAGACATAAGGATTATCTGTTATATAATTTCATATTATTTATTGTCATTATTTAGTATTAATGTATGGCAATAACATAATCTGCCGCATTGACATGATTAAAGCTCCAGTAAAACGTTAAAAAAAAAAAAAATTCCTATTGTAATTTAATTATTTTTTAAACTCAAAAGTAATGTAACTTTACCAAATAAAAAAAAAGTAACTTAATAATTTAGTTAATTATTTGAAAAGGAATTAGTAATGTCATTAAATTACCAAAAAAAGTAATTTCCCCAACACTGCCTATCATACATTTTTCGCTGTTTTGCATCAATAAATTAGCTGTAACATAAATTTTGAATCACTATATATAATATAATTATTATTAAATGCTCATTTAACTTTTTATATAAATTTCATCATTGATATAATTTGGTTTGTCATCCTGATGCTTTTTTTTTACACCGGATTGGATCAAGTCCATTCTTAACATGTTGTTTTAATCAATAATGATTCCGTTCATCATTCTTATAATAATCATTAGCATTGAGCACAGGCTATAGAAATATAGTATATATCCACGACATTAAGAGGACACCACCTATACCCGAGAATTGAGTTGTGTCTGTATTATAAAAGTACAAGTAAAATTTTAGGTTCACAATAATACATTTTACTCTTGTTATTTTTAAAATAATTGTCCTATTATAAAACTTAAAGGTAAGGGTATTATTATTATGATTTTCTAGGGAAACTCAGAAGCTTTTGTTGATATTTTAATTACAAAGGATTACCTTTATATTATATAATATGAATTTATAATATTAAAATATTATTATTTTTACTGATTTATTTATCTAGAAAAGTGAATTTTTTATCTTATAGATAATTAGTTAAAATTACCCAGAACCAAGGGGTGGCCATATCATTTTAAAACTGAAGCTAAAACTGTGTACTTTCAATGTTACCTTGATATGAAAAATAAATTATTGTGCCATGTACATTGTACAATATTTATGATTTTTTTAAGGATACCGCAAAATTTAAAATAAATAATAATATTTTATAATTATACAATAAACATCATATCATAATATAACAATTTATTATTGAATTAAATAATGGTGGAATTAGTTTCTTGTTTCCTAGAACGTTATGCATCTGAACCAATTCAGTTATTAATGTTTTTTTAATAGATGAGTAGGCTAATCGTTTCTCCATTATTACTAACAATAATATTATGCTATGACAAATAAAATAAAAAACAAATACTAACTTAGACTTATCAAACTTAAGTAGGCAGAATCACTAGAACACTAAGAAGTAAGAAGTCTAGAATGTCACGTTATTGAGAATCGACCATGAAAGTAAATTAAATAAATAATATGATTACGGCACGGCAGTTTATCAAGTATTTAATATAATTTTATTTCACTGTTAGCAACGCCATCTAGTGTTTACTGGACTTATAAGAGGGGTAGAATGGTGTTCAATTTTGCTTGAATATAATATTAATGGTTCATGCATAAATGCATAATGCAGTTTTTATAGTTTTAATACTTTAAGCCTACAACTATTTATCTAGATAATATAAAGGGTAACTCAATATTATTTTATTTAGAAAAGTATCAACACTAGCTGTTACCCTTTTATACACATCCTTTATTTCTTTAACATACACCTTCCTTTCCTTCTTAACACCCACTGTCCACCACAATATCTTTCATAGAATACCTGGAATAGACAGACTCTACAAAATTGAAAACTCATTCTAGTATTTGAATTTAAATACAAATTAAAAATTTTCTTAACTTACATAATTAAAAAATTTAATTATATTCTGCATTTTAAAATTTTTATTGTACAAAATTATAATAAAATATTCCAACATAAGAATGAATAGAAAATATAAAAGATAAGAAGGAAAACGACTGAAGTTTGATAAATAAGTTTTTAGGAGAGAGTTTAATAAAATAAGTGATACATATGAAATGGGTTGTAAACATTTTTACTTGTTCATTCAAGTACTTTTATTAAATACAATTAGGACTGGTGAATAATGAAGAGAAGTTGTAGTCACAAATAATGTACAAATAATATTTTTTGGGAGTAGGTAATTGTGCGTGTGGGATAATTAAAGAAGAATAATGAAATTGGAAGAACACATGGGCTGATAATGAATAACCTTATTGATTATACTAATATATAATTATATTAAAAAAAACATTGAAAAATAAAATTGATTATTGATAATTGAAAAAAAATCTTAACATTGTATTATACTGTGATATAGTAATAATTTAACAGAAAAATAAGTTTAAGTACAATGATGATTTACAAATATTTTTAATAAAGGATTTAGATAACATAAAACAAATATCAATAACTTCTTTCAAAACATATAAATAGTAGATTTATTACTTGAAAATTGACAAAAAAAAATCCCAATATGGCTTAATATAAAACACTTTTTTTATTACTTAATATTTTATTATGCTGCAGTAATTATTTAACAAAGGTTAATTTAGGGTAAAATGATGATTCACAATTATTTTTAATAAATGGTTTAGATACATCCAACAAATGTCTCCCATAATCATAGATCATCTTCAGTACAGTTGAGTTTTTCCTCTGAAAATTGAAAAATATATAATTAAAATAATGCATGCATCAAAAATTTTGTTTCAGATATGTCCCAGATAACTAAAACAAGAACACTATTCTTCTTTTGTTCTGATTAGAAGAGTTAAGATTAAAGGAAAATAATTGTATATTTATGAGATTTATTTCTTTTATACTTATCAATTCTTTTAAATAATAAAAATGTTTATTAATACAAGTAAAGTTTTGATTTTTATGATTTTACATTTCTTTATAGAGTAGAGGTCAATTGAAAAATTGGTTTTAAGAATTTGAAAAATCAATATTTTTTGAATCAATCGGATAAAGATGGGGGCTAAGTGAAGTTGGCACTTTGTAATGGTTTTAGCTTGACATATTTAAGAATATTTTATTGGTTATGGAATATTTGTTCTTTAGCTTAAGATTCGGATATTTTATAAATTGATAAGAGTATTACACTAATTTATTTTGATTTTAAATTATTATAATTAATTAATATTTTTTTGAATCATTAACCAACTATCATTTTTTTTACTTGTGATTTTGTTTAATAATTGTGACAACTGTGCAACATATCAAGTGAACTTCACTCCAATTATTAATTATCAAAGTAACAAACATTTTCATTAACTACTACTATTGGTGTAGCTTTATGTAAGTATAAAAATCTTGGCTTCATATTTATTTATCAAAGAAATATTGTTTAATTGTTTATTTTTATATTTGTTTTGTAAACACCTTATGCAAATACAGTCTTACTAATCATTTCTTTCTTTAAAGATGCAACAGATGAATTCTTTTTATATAACTATTCTTAACACGTTGACGCACACTCGATCAATTTTACTGCTTTAGCAGTAATCGTCTATTTGTGTCTATAATTTCAGTTTAAAATATTACTGCTATAGCAGTACTCTAAAAACCTTCTTAAATTTGGCATTACTGCAATAGCAGTAATAATTCCAATGGTTTCTTATGAAAGAGGAAGTTGTGTTGCCCACATTAAGCATATCGCGAATTTGGGCACTGTCGAATTAAAGCGAATTTTTATAGGTAATTATTTCAATTTTATTTATAGTTTTAGTGTTATTTAAAGCATGGCCGTCAACGTGTTAATTTGTACATCACATAATTTGTAACTTTTCATGTGTATCCTTTTGTTAAACAATAATTTAAATTTATATACTAAAGCATATATTGAATTCATAATTGATTATTTGTGCATAAAAAAATCATATAATTACAGAATATTTTAATTGCAACAATATTATATACAAATATAATAAATTACATTAAGTCATCCAGACCAATAGATAATTTAGAACAGGGGTGTCCAACCTTTTATGAAAACTGGGCCGCATCATATAGGTAGAAGTTGTTGTGGGCCACATACTTTTTATTTTAATAATAATACATTCAAATTTAATAATTAAATTATATTTTGAAGCATATTATAAATTATTATAATATTATTAAATTGAAGTGAAGGCCGCATCAAAATCTAACGCGGGCCGCGGGTTGGACACCCCTGATTTAGAATAATCTTTGTATAAGATTTCTTTTAATGCCTTTTTAGGGGACTGATACAACCAAATAGTATTTTTGTTAATATCTAGTGTGTTTAAAATGTAATAAAAAATTCAGTAGCATAGCGTGAAACTTGATTAGGTTAGGTAAGGCATATAGAGACCTATAGGAAGTAGAGTCCTCTTTAAACATAGCTTTAAATTACTAAATAGTGATGCAAGAAGGAAACTCAAACAATAATTATTTTAGATAATACTTATAAAATATTTATTTAAAAAAATAACATGATGTAAGTACTTAAAAAAATGAACTTTTTGAGATTTTGTATACATGCTTAAAAAAAATATAATAATAATTTCTGTTTTTTTTCTTGTGTCATGATAAAATACTGTAACCATCCAACTTGGACGTACCTATGGCTATAATATGCTTAAATGGCCTAAGCACACTATTGAACAAATTTATGTCTTTTTTAAAAAATAAAATAATTTTACTTACTCTTAAGTATCCAATTATATAGTTTATTCTCTACTGGTATATTACAAATTGTAGCATATCTTCTGTTAGGAGTAATTGATTCATCATCTAGCATTGATTTTAACTTATCTGATATTACATCAATACTCAATAAATGAGCAAAAAATTTGGCAATGTTTTGTGATTTGTGTACATCAAATCGGTAGCTAGTTACACAGCTATGAATAAAAGTAATTTCCATCATATCAGCAAAAAAATTATTTGTTTCACAGAATTCCTAAAAAAATAAAGTTTAATCATGATGAAAAAAAAACACTGAAAAGTGACATAATTTATATATTATATTATGTTATCCAGATATATAATAAATGATAAGCAAACATTTAAAACAATGCTATCTATACTTATTACTTTGTAAACATCACCACATGGTTAAATGTCTATATTTTTTTTATAGAATTTTAAAAAAAACCTTTCCACGGCATCTAAATATATTTTAACCAATAGTCTAAAATAAAATTTTCTTTGATATTTTTTAATTTAATTTTTACTTTTGCTAGAAGTCCAAAGTTCTCATTATATGTTGAATGTTCACAGCAACAGTCCAACATCATAAAACATAGGTCCATTCCTTGACCATGTTTTAAAAATTGTTGAATTAATATCTTACAATCCATTGTTAAGTCTATCATCTTTCGTAGACATATCTTTCTTAATGTTAACATGTTTGTGGCTGTTTCTATGTCACTAACATGTTTCATTATATTAATCACTAGAAAAATAATAATACTGATTAAAGTTAACAAAAAATAATTTATATTTGTCTTAAATTCCCTGTAAATATATTATGAAAATAAATAAGTTTTATTTAATTTGTAAGACAACTTAAAAATATAATTATGCAAAAAGAGTATGTTCTTTAAATATGATATTTTATAGTATAGAAGTTAATATTTACATAAAATAGATCTTACATTTTTTTTCACTGTCATATTGTGTATTAAAATCATTTACAGACTCAAATTCAATTTCTTCTTCATTATCATCTAATTGTAGTTCTAATATCAAACTCTTATATATTTTTTCATTTAATTCAAATTCGGGATCATATTGATAATCTTCATATAAAAATTAAAATTCAAAAGTTTTAATTTTCAATAAATTAAATATGTATTACACTATTACCTATTGTATTTGGTGCAGTATATTCATCGATGTCTAAAGTTAAGAAGTGAGTGATTTGATTCTCATCAGCTAGTACTAAATAAGATTGTTTAAACTTGAATCCACCATTGTTATATAATTCCAATATAATTTCTAGTTTATTTTGAAGCTAAAATTCAATGAACTATTTAGGTTTAGAATAAATATTTAATACAACTTTGCAGCTATTTAGTACCTACTATAACAGTATCACTACAAAATGTATGTAATATTAAAATATTTTCAAAAAGTCAAAAAAAAAATGTTTTAAATAATTTTTAAAACATATTTTGAAGACCCAAATAATATGAATAAATAAATTATGAAACTAATAAATAACATAAAAACAATATTAGTTTACCGTTTTATCAAGTAGTTCATTAACCGATAAACTGAGCATATTATCTAATGTTTTATTCAAAATATCTTTGTTGAATCCACTTATTTTTTTACCACATATTTCCCAAATTAAAAAAACTATTTCAATAGTTAAGTCACTCTCATAATCAAAGACAAATTCGAATAGTTCTACAGCCAATTTTTCATCAGCCTAAAAAAAAATTAATCAAAAACTGACTATTCAAAATTAAAATATAAATTATTCAAAAACTTACAACACTATGATTTATTAAATGTGCAATAAACGCCACAAATGATAAACAAATTGTTTTATCATCATTAAAATAGGAATCTAAGAATTCCATAATACACCTTTCTAAGACTAATTCGCCTATTTCTGGAAGCTAAACAAATTATAAAGTAAACTTTTACAAATAAACTGAACAAAACTAGTTTAATTAAATCATATTATTAAACACTTACTGCAGGGTTTATGACAGCAACCAAAGTTGCATATACATGTGTATCAGGGGAAGATACATGTGCTTGGATAATAAACTGACAAAACAAATGTTTACCTCTTTTCAAATTTTGTTGTAGTAACTCTTTTCTTACAATTCCAATATTAACAGGATTAACATTGTATATTAAGTAGCCAATTGACACTTGTAATTTCTCCCAGGCAGTTCTCTGGTCAACATCTCTAAAAAATTGAACAAAGTAATTTGCTTATTTTTTTTTCCATACAATTTTAAACATTTAACTAAACATAATAGTTTATAATAATTTCGAGAATCAAACAAACTTCAGAAGTGTTATATTTGTAGTTATTAGGCTTTTAAAAAATTAGACTATTTTTAGATTAATATTTTAGAAAATGTTAATTAAATTGGATAGGAAAAACCAAATATATCTTATTAATTAATTAATTAATACATTTAATAATTAGTATACTTTATTATATTATGTGCCATCATAGAGCCATAATTAGTGGTAGCACCGTACATTTCATTGTAAACTTAAGTAACATATTGTCGTGTTTTTTTAAAAAACAAGCCAAACCTTAACTTTCAAAAACTTGAATTTGAATCTTGGTTGGACTTTTAAACTTTTAAAAATACAATAGTAGTATTACTTTAGACTTTAAAATAAATAAATAGATTTTCAAGTTTTATTTTTTAGCTAAATCAAATATATAAAAAAAATATATATAAACTATAACAAAATAATATTATTTAATCATATTAAATTAAAAACGTAAGCCTAAACAATAAAATTAATATTGTTACACAACCAGATATTGTAAAAATGAAATTGAACTATTCAAAAAATAACAGTATGTACACTTGATTACTCAAACTGCTATGACACTCCATCAACTCAAACTTAATTGTACCACAATTTTTCTCAAACTTCAAACAGTGGAAATTTATTTAAATTTGATGGTTCAGAGTTTGAGAATCGATCGCTACATTTTTTTTTATCAATATGATACTTAAATATTATGTTTTTATTAAATATTCCAATTATTTTAAAAAAACATAAGAAAATCATGTATTATTATTGTATGTATTATGTATTACTTCTAAAGATATCTAAGATAAATTAAATCACAATGACACATAAATACTTTGTGTATTATAGATTTTTATGTATAATATATTTTATTTATTTAACAAATAAAATTATGAAGTATAACAATAAGTACCTTGATTTATCTATAGCTCTTTGCTCGACATCTATAGAATTTGATCTTGTCTCTGTAAAGTTAATTTCATGATTATAATAATTGCATTAAATTTAATATATTTTGGCAGTTTATACAAACATATTCAATGAATACATGTGTTCATATTTATGGCCAAAACTCCCATTTGTTTTAGTTTTAGTAGGTATTTACAAGATATTATGGCATGCTTATATATTTAACATATTATAAACAACTAATAATTTAGATCATGTTCAAAATCAAGATTTTATAGATATTTAAGAAAACAGAAAGCCATACATTTTAAGCATAAAACAAAAACCAAAGCTACAAAAGATAATCAACACATGCAACAAACAATATTTTTACAAATCTTGATGAAAACTCATTGCAAATATATAATATACTATTTGTAATATAGTGTCCACAACCCGTGTTAACCATTTATAATACATATGTTAAATTATATATTTTATACTATCTCATATCAGCTAAAAATGAGTTCAACAATTACAAAAATTTAACTTCACGGTATTTAAGAAAGAAAATTGTGGAGTGCATTAGTACAAGTAATCAGCTAGAACTAACATTTTGTTGTAACTTGTTAATATGTTACTTTATTTAATGAATAAATATGTAAAAAAATCAAGATTAAATAGAGAATCAGAACAACCAATATAACTAAAACACATGAATCTACAACAGAGTTCCTTCTAATTAAAGGCAGATTGTATAATCACGGAATCACTTTCTGAGCTGATACAAATTGCACTAATATTTGTGATATTTATTAATAACTAGATAATTGGGTCGAAATGCTAGTTTCTGGTGAATATTTATATTCTTAGTAGCCAACCCACCCCGGATTCTGATACCTATAATAAATGTAGATTTAGCTCTCAAAAATGTCTACAATGTACACAATTCAATTATTTTTTTTTTTGAATAATAATGTACATTATTAAGAGGACGTGTCACCAAAACGAACGCATGCCGAGAGGCTGAGCTGTTAGGTGTTTTCAAGATCCGCAAGCGTTCGGCGTTTTAGCCACGCCACGCCACGCCTATATTACTCGCGATCGGCAACCGGTTGACGACGGCGACGAGTGCTCGTTCGGGAGCGCTGTTTATTTGTCTATGAACGTTCGTCTAGTACTCTAGTACAATTGGTATCATTATAAAATTCATAATATACGCAAACACCACCGTAATATTTTCAATACCCGCGGGTACCTATGAACTATCGATTATAATAATTATTCAATTATTGAAGACACTGCTTGCCTAAATTTATGTCCCAATATATAGATTGTAGAAATTGTATTATAACATAGCTTGATTTGTATTTATTGAATTATTACTTATTCAAATATAATACTTATAGTAAAATCAAATTTAATGGTAAATAATACAGCGCGATTAAATTAATATTAATTTTCCGTGTCTTATCTTTTAAGTTCAACTGTTGAAGGCGTGATACTAAGGTATACTTAGTGGCTTACAGTGGCGCCCAACCCTATGACTAGGTGTAGCAGTCGCTACACCTTGAAAATAAGGGAATAACAATATTTAAAGAAAAATATTTGATAACAGAAAGTTCTTGGAAAAATAATCATATATGTCACTTTTTGGTCACTTTTATGATTGAATTCAGTCATCTAATCGTTTTCTTATAAATAGCTCAAACCACTTCCAACTCTGATGATACCTATTCCTTGGTAAATTAATATTAATAGTTAATGTAACCAAAAATAGACCATTCAATTTTGAGTTTTGGAAGGGGTGGGTGGGTAAAATTAATTCTTGCTACACCTGAAAAATATGTCTTGGGCGCCACTGGTGGCTTAGTATAAGGTCTATGGTTGAAGCTTTATTGAAATATGATAATAATAATGTTCTAAAATCCTTATTTATCAATCTGTATTTTTTGGAGGTCGGGTACATTCATTACCTAAAAAAGGTTGGCAAGTTGGTACCGCTCTGCAGTACAGTTATGTGTCGAATGTATCAGTTTCGTGGATGTATTAAATATGAATTCAATGATATAAATCATTGGATACGAAAAACGATTCTGAGCGAAGACGGGCTGTCAGCCTACATAACCAGAGCCCAACTTAGGAGGGGGGATAGGGGGCTACAGCCCCGGGCCCCGATATTATTTGGGGCCCCGGGTCCGGGGACCCTGTTGATATTTAATTATTTAAGTGGCACAGTGAAATTTTATGATATTATTGCTTACGTAGTTTCGTTAGTCACGTATCGTAATGAAATTTATAATTATTCTCTAATCGATAAAATAAGCTATTAAGTTCGTCAAAAGCACTTTATCATTATAATTAAGTTAGGGATTAACTAGAAATATCACGGGTTTTTCGTTTTTGCGAGCGCTCAGCTTTTGTCAAATGTGGGTATAAAATTATTGGTAAATAATAAATACCTTTCAGTCAACAGTTTATCTTTACATACATTTTGTTGGTCAGTTTCGTATCATTAGTACAATCGGAACATTAATATTGTTAGTATTCTGTCGATTGTCGTGATGTCAAATTATTAAATTCGTTTTTAGTCGAGTTCATGTTCAAAATCGTCATGTGGCTAAATAAATAAAAAATAAAATGATTAAGTTTAAAACAGCTTTTATGGCAGTTATGTGGAGTGAAATTTTATCACAGTTTAACAGTGTTAGTAAATATTTTCAAAAACCGGGAATAGATTTGTTTACAGCTGTAAATTTATTAAAAGGATTAAAAACTTATGTTAGTTAGACATATTCATTAGCACAATTAAAGATGATATTGATACAACAAATATAAAACAAGAGATTGTGCACTTTTCAAGTTATGTAATGCAGTTCAATTTACCAATAATTTCTTCTCAAAATATTTACTTACATGTACATGAAAATAATTTAAAAGAAGTCTTTCCAAACGTGTACATTTCTCTACGACTTTATTTATCTATGCCTGTTTCGAATTGTGAAGCAGAAAGAACTACCTAATTCAAAATTAGAACTAATTGAAAACGCCAGAAGAACGTCCCTTCACCAAGAAAAATTAAACTCACTCGTCCGTTTATCTGCTGAAAGGGAAATAACTAACACACTTGATTTTTCAGATCTAATTCAAAAGTTTAGTGAACTAAAATCTAGAAAAAAACCGTTGTCTTAAATTCTAAATCATGTACATTTTTTTATTATTTATGTTGACTATGACGAAAAATGCATTATCACTTTGACTTAGTGTATATCACTAAACATTTGTTTAAATATAAAACTGTATCTACACTTCTTTACTTATGTTTATATTTTTAATTTCATCGTTTTATTTATATTAATCATCATTAAATAATTACGTATAGACTTATGGTATAATTTATTTATAATTTTATAAAATAAATTGAATGTAAAAAATCCAAACAGCAAAAAGACTGCATTTATAATTTAAGTTAATAATTTAGAATTTAGATAATAATTAATTTTGGGCTCTGTACATAACTATTAACTTAGTGTATTCTATGGATATTATTTCAATCAAATAATTCATATTACTGTTAATAATACATTAGTTGAATATTATATTTCTGCAGAAAATATCCAATGTCTAATTTCAAACACTCATAAAAAATTAGTTGGACTTTCCGGTAAATTTTTTTTTTTAGAAAAGTAGAAAAACTTTTAGAGATTCTTCTATTGAATTTTAAAATCTTAGATTTGATTAGAACATTTCTTATGAATTTACTAATCAAAAAAAAAGTGCAAAGTTTCGTGGTTATTAAGTATTATTTTGAAATTTCAACTTTAGATGCTAATAAAAAACTATTGGAGACTTTTTTAACTACCATTTACATAACAGCTTATGAGGAACCTTGTATTAATTTTTTAAACATTAGGTATAAATTCTCAAAATGTTATACATTTTTCAGAACAAAATAGAAACATTTTTATGAATTTTTAACTACAAAATAACTTACACATTATCATGATTTTGATGGATTTTGTAAGAATTTGAACTTAATTGCTTATAAAAAAAAATTGTGCATTTGTATCTTCAATATTTTTAAAACGGAATTTAGAAAAATATATGAGAAACCCTGTTTTGAATTTTCAATCCTTAGTTATAAAACCTGAGCATTTTATAAATTTTTAACTACAAAACAATTTGCAAATGTTCGATATTTATATGTCCAAATTTCTATAAACAATTATAATTATAATATATATGACGGTCTTTCAGCCTACATAACTAAGTGTATTTTAAGATATTATTATTATTAAAATAATTATATTTACTATATTAACAAATAACAATATACAATATATTGAGCACAGCATTTAAAAATTTAATTGAGTGTATAAAATATACTTTAAAAGGTTCAAGATTGTTAAAATAGTAAAACAAAAATAATAAAAATACATAGAACCAATTTTTTTTTATAAACTTTAAATTTTGACCGAAATTCATCATCGAACATTTACAAATTGTTTTGTAGTAAAAAATGTATAAAATGTTCAGTTTTTATAACTAAGGATTGCAAACAAGGATTTATGTAGAATGTAGATAGTTTATAGTGTAACCAAAAATTCAAAAAAATATATTATAATTATAATTATAATATAATATATATATTATTATTGTTCATAGACATTCTAAGTTAAAATGTTGTCATGAAAAAATATCGAATATTTGCAAATTGTTTTGTGGTTAAAAATTCATAAACATTTTCTATTTAAGGTTTGAAAATTCAACACTAGATTCTAAAAAAAAAATTCTATAGGAAAACAGTTAAAAAAATGTATAAGCGTTTAAAGTTTTTTGTAATTCTTACAAAATCCGTCAAAACCAAGAAAATATATAAACTAATTTATAAAAAAAAAATAAAAAATAAAAAATGAATAACATTTTGAGAATTTACACCTAAGGTTTAATAATTGAATACAAGGTTTTGTTAGCCATCTCATAAGTTATTTTGTAAGTGGTAGTAAAAAAAGTGAAGCATAAGTCTCTAATAGTTTTTTGTAAGCATCTAAAGTTGAAATTTCGAAAAAAATATGTAAAAATCACGAAATTTCAGTTTTTTTTGATTAGTAAAAACATAAAAAATGTTCTTTTCAAATCTAAGATTTTAAAAATCAACAGAAAGATCCCTATAGGTTTTTCTAACTTTCTAAAAAAAAAAATTACCGGAAAGTCCAACTAATTTTTTATGAGCGTTTTAAATTATTAATTATGGCAATATAAATATAATATAAAATATTCTAAGCTGACAGACCATCTCCGCTCAGAATTGTTTTTCGTAGACAATGATATTCTATCATTGAATTCAAATTTAATACCATCCATTACAGTGACCCACTCGACACTTTCTGTACAGCAAAACGGTACCAACTTGCCGACCTTTTTTTAAAATTATTATATTACTGTAGGTATATATAATTATTGTTTATTTTTATTTAACAATACCTAATTGATTTTTAAGCAGTTAACCGAACTTTGTTTTTTATGGGTAATAAACAGGGCTCGGGACTTAAAGCACTTAAAATCATTAAAATAAGCGCTTAAAAACATCATTATAAGCACTCAAATAAGCATTTAAAAAACTTAAATTTAAGCAAAAATATTTATTAAAAAAAAAAACAATAAAAAATAAATAAATCTTATTTTCATATTATAAAAAAATTAAACTTCATTTTCAAGACTGAAGATTTTATGGATTTTATTAATTTGTTTCATCGATATCCAATTCTATTTTGAGCGTTGGAATATTTTAGTTAACCCTGCAACGATGCCGCGGAAGGCGACGGACTACGCGACAACGTAGATAAGATAAGAATTATTTTTAATTTTAATTCAATTAAAAACACCTTTTCAGGAGAAAATCATAAAAGAGTATAAAAACTGGTCAAAAAAGCAATAATTATGAGAAAAACTTGAAATAAGCATTTTTTTGAAAAATCACTGAAAAAAGCAAAAAAAGAACTCTCAAATTTCAAAATCGAACGTGTTGTAACATGACATACACTTCTATAGCACTCTGCTACATTTTAAGTCAATCCATAAAAATAAGCAAATGCTTTAAATCCCGAGCCCTGGTAATAAATAATAATACTCAACAAGTTAAAAAACATAATTTCTATGGGGGTCTTTTAAAATGTTGCATATTTGAATGTAGCTTTAGAAGGTTTACTGGTAATTGGTATTGTAATTTTTTTTACTCTCAGCAAAGAAATTAAATATATCAAAACATTTCAAACAGGTAAAAAAAAAAAAAAAATCGGATAATTATTTGAAAATTTTATATACCCTCAGAATCGGAAATGGAATCTCAAGAAGAAGACTCTCCTCCTCCAAAAAAATTTCGATCCTTAATGGTTGACAGTGATGATGATGATAAAGAAGATGATAAAACGTTAAATCCAATTATTCCAAATTCTCCAATCAATCAACTTGAGGCGTACAAAAATTTAAAAACGAAAATTCCTTACGATCAAAATCCTCTTATCTGGTGACTGGTGGAAAGAAAATGAAACTGTCTATCCAACTGTGTCATTGTTAGCCAAGAAGTACCTAAGTGTTGTTGCAACTAGTGTTCCCTGTGAACGCTTATTTAGTGAAGCTGGACAGGTCAATTCACAAAAAAGAAACAGGCTATCACCGGACAGAGTCAATCAACTTCTATTTTTAAACTCATTTTTCAAATCTGAAATAATGGCAGAAAGCTTAATGGTATGACAATAGCCTAAAATAATAATAATAATAAATTACTGTTTATAAAATTATAAAATTATTTATTTAAAAGATTTTAAAATACCACTTAATAAATATCATAACTTCATTTATGTTTTAGGAAAAAGAACTAGATGAAATTGAAAAAAATTATGAAATTGGAGGAAATAAATAAACAACATTATTAGTAATTAACGAGTGTTTACTATTTAATATTTATATTTAAAATATATTCATTAATTAGATTTAGTTTAATAGTTAATAGTTATTATATTTTAATAATTATTTGATATTTTTATTCTATAATTTTAGTAAGTAAAAATAAAAATCTGTAATTATGAATTCATTTAATATTATCTATAAAAGTTAAAAGTATAATAATAAATAATAATATAAAATGTAAATATTTTAGTATTGTACATCGATATATCGCGATACGATATCGAGAGAAACTAAACGATATTAAAAATTATATCGTTGGCCAACACTAAATTTATTTCCATTAGTTTTTATAATTCTATTTTACAATTTAAATCAAATGAATACAAATTGGAATATTATAATATAGGCAGTTGCGATTAAAAGAATACAATTATTATTATTGTTATGCTGTCGTGGTTAATAACTATAATATTATTCATAGTAAAGCTTATCGCTGGCGGTGCGTACTCGTCAAAAACCGGTTATGAACTTCGAAGCGGTAGTTGTAGCGGATCGGAGGATAACGAACGTTATCGAAAGCTGCCGTAATAAAAACGCAGCAGCACCAGTCAGCCGTAATTTTATGCGGTTTTCTTATAAAACATAGGTAGTTTGCGCGTTCCAATAATATGGGTTACTGAGTGGCTTAATTGTAAAAACACTAATGAACAAAATTATAAAGAAGATTTGTATCTGGTTAAGAAGCCCGATTTTTGATATATTTAAAACATCATGAAATATATTATCATGATTAATAATACACTTTTTTTTAATTTTTAAAAGTTATTTTAAGGACTCAGAAATGAAATTTTCAAATATCGGGCTTCTTACGGAACCAGATATAACTCTCCTCTACAATTTTGTTCATAGTTGTTTTTAAGATAAAACTACTTAGTAACCTATGTTATTGGAACCCGCAAATATGTTTTTAAAGGAATTTTTCGAGTGATTTTTTTTGTACACGTCCGTAATTTTTTTAACTGATTTAAAAATAATTTTTTTTAAGTTATGTAAACTTGGTTACTTGGTATAAAAAATTTAGTTTTGACAACACAATTTTACAATATAGTCAATTACACTTTTTTTTCTTTTAAAGATGTATTAATGAGAGATAAAAGAAATAATAGAACATTACCTACTTGTATACCATAACAATTAAGTTTGCACTACAAGTAACTACTAAAAATATTTAATACACGAACACAAAATACAAGATAACTAAATATTATTATATAAATAATTATTTTACATATTTTTAAGATAGGTAGTACCATTATATTTCAAGATAGATACTTAATACATTTCTTAAAAAAGATAAATAATTTACTGCATGGTAATTTAAATGATAATTGAATAAATGATAAATTTGCTATTTTAACTAGTTAACCCGTCATGAGTATCGCTATATACTGTTACATGATTGGTATCGCGTTAGCGTTATGCTAACATTATCGTTTTTTCGGTTTTGTGAATTATTTATTGAACTTGGAATAGTGAAACAATGATAAAAATATTTGTCTAGTTTTATCTTACAATAATTATATTGTTTAATAGCAAATTTCACTTAAATTTTTTATATAAAAAATAAAAAAACATATTATCTAAAAATTAAATCAATAAATAAAATCAAATAAATCAATTTTTTATAACAAAATCTGTTAAAATAAAAACAGTTTTACAAATAATAACTCATCATCATTATTTATAACTCATCCATTATTTAAAAGTATAAAAAAAAAAAAAAAAATTAGAACACGGTATCGTGCGAGCTGGATGCTAACATAATTGGTTCTGCGTACTTTTACCAGTAATAATATCCACATAAATATGTTTATGTTGTTATTTTAGTTTATTATTATTTAGATAAGAGGTATGTGGAGTTTCAAAACAATCTATTTTCATTTGAATAAGTGGTTCCTATAGTAAGTTTAGCAAAATGCTAAATACCGATGACGGGTTAATAATTCAATAATTAAAGCCATAAATAAAAATTGTTGGAAAATTAATAAATAAAAGGTTTAATATTATGAACCATCAAAATAATTTTCATAAGTTTTCTTAGTTCTTAAAAATGTTTTTAAAATAGTTTAGTTATGGTTTTTTAATGCATAGTAAATATTAAAATATGTATCATCCACCTTAACTTGTACAAGAAGTACATACTATAATAAATACAGTAATAAACATACCTTTATAATGAAAATGTATAGAAAATAGAAGACATGTGTTAATTTGTTGTTTTTAAATTGGCACTCTAATTGTTACAAGACTTATATTTTTACTTTTTTCCATACCTAATGGTATTTGTAAGTGTTTAAGTTTGAATAAACTAGATTATACAAATATGGTTAACTTTTTCATGCCAGAATCCAAATTGTTGTATATTTTTATAGTCTCCAAATATGGGGCTAATCAAATTTTAATAATTTGTTTTAATAACCGACACAGGTTTCTCTGACTGGTCAGAATGACTAATGATTAAGTAAACCTAAAGCTTCGATTTATTAGTATAAGATATTCACACAATATTATTAGTGCAATACAAAATTAAATTAGAACATCAAGAAATATAAAAGTAAAATTGAAGGCATTTTATTAGATTAGAATTACCCCGGGAATTACCTAATTTAGTTAAACCATTAATTTAAGTACAAAATGCATAACATTTAAAGGAGCTAAAGCTTAACTTAATATAGCCATATATCAGCATAATTTTTTTCGGCATATAAAAAGTACCTATTCCTCCAATTCAAAACATTTATCATCAAATAGGTAGGTATTATAAGATCACAAGTTTGGTGGGTGAATCAGTAGATCTAAAGGTACAAACCAATGTCCAATAGTTATTTGTACAAAACTAATATCTATTAAATGTAAAATTAATATTTTGTACAGTTCATAATAAAAGATTTTAAAGGGGTCTCCAAACTTTTTTACTCAAGAGCCATATGAAAAATTAAAAATATTTTGCAGGCCAAAACATAGGGGTGTACTTATTAAATCACATTTAAAATTGTATGACATAGCAAATTTTCGTTTACCAGTTTCAATAGTGTGCTGTTTTGATATTAGAATGAATTGACCTATTATAAAATTTAAAGGTAAGATATATTATCTAGAGCAGTGCTTCTCAAACTTTTTTGTTACAAGGCCCCCTAAATTTAATGTAAAACTGTCTAGGCCCACTTAATCAAAATCATTTATTATTTTTTCTTAATTATATAGGTACTAAAATTAAAATATGTACTATTTCACACAGATAGATTATTAAAATGTTTAGTAAGATTATGTTTTTTAATATACTTTTAAAAAAAACTTTATAATAGTATTAAATAGTAAACATGTATTATTATAAATACAAATAAGTTGGTAATAACTATAAAACTATACAAAAATATTCAGTAAAAATGTTGGTTATTACTTATTATTAATGTGGCGGGTGGGCTTGTATATTTTTGCATAACACATTGATGTCCGGTATGATATTTGAGACTGCAATATGCAAGTTTGCTTCTAAAGACTGCTGTGAAAGGCATGATCCATGTTTGTTTTTTATTATTTGAAGTTGTGAAAATGCAGTTTCATAGAGATATGTTGATGCAAAAGGAATAAATATAAGTTTTTTCATAAACACTTATGGCCTATAAAGAAAATAGTTTAAATAAAATAAATATTTCATGGCCCCCCAGTAATACAGATGTCCCTAGGGGACAGCGGCTCACAGTTTAAGAACCACTGATAAAGGGCCCCACTTAGGCTTTTATTGATATTATTTTTAAGTAAGTTATGATAATTTTAAAATGTACAGCTTAAAAAAGGCCATAACTTAATTAAAATTAATAATATTAATAAAAGCCTACATGGGGTCCTAGACAATAATCTTACCTTTAAATTTCATAATAGGTCAATTTACTCTTATATCAAAACTAACAGAACACTATTGAAACTGGCGAACAAAAATTTGCTATGTCGTACGTGTGTAAGACGGAAGCAACACATGCAGGTACGACATCCTCTTAAGAATACATTTAAATTTAGCCATTTAAGATAGTGTAGTTCCTCTGTATTTGTTTAATATCGGACAAAGTACTATTATATAAATATACATATATTTTATTTCATTAAAAACCTTATTAAAAAATAAATAAGATAAAAATTATAATTAATTTTTAAATCATTCATTGCAGTTTAAAGGCCATTAAAAACTTGTCCGTAGTTTGGAGACTCCTGTAATATACCATAATACATATTATATACTACAATTTATTATAAAACCCTAACCATTTAAAATTTTGTTGGTAGACAGCATACAGCAATGAAGCCATTATAATAACAAAAAACTCTGGTTCAATGGGCAGTCTGCGCCTTTGAGTTGAGGCACAAATTAGATAGGAATACGAATGCTATTATATTGTTTTATATTGTACCAGATCCAGTGCTTGCTGTTTTTTGATAAAAAATAATGAAAACAACATTTCAATATTTATTAAACAATATATGTTATAAATAATTACTACATTGACCGCAACACAATACCAGCAATTATTGATGCGGATACTTGCACGGTTTACAGACTTAAATATCCAAACTCCAATACATTTGTGTCCATCAATTTAAGATTCTAAACTTTTACAAATTAATATGAAATTGGCATATTGCATCGTTGTTTTTGCCACAAGAAAGCGCACAAACAAACAACTGTGAAAAACTACTGAGACAGAGAAGTTGTCGGCAAATGAGACCCGTAATGGGCAAAAACCGGATAAAATAACAATCGGCCTGATCGCTGGTGTTTTACTGTGTTACGATCTTATCACAGACAATAACTACATCTTGGTATGACGAAAATCATCACCGAAACAAATAGGTACTCACGGGGTCCTTCGTATTCCTGTTCGTCGCTGGTAGACGGGCCTACGTCGGGATGGACGTCCATCGATGATGATTCCATTTCTGTCATTCCGTGTAGAACGAACGCTGAGTCAATGATGGATTCACGATTACCTAGGTATGTGAAGTATGAACACTGAACGAGAAAGCTCTTCCACTTCGACTCTCGAAATTAAAACTCCCTGACTGAAGAGTGAAGATTAACAAATAACGATAACGATTACAAACGTAAATTCCAAAATGCAAATGTTTAATGTACAAGACTGCAGAACGATACAACGGCAGAGCGCAGGCGCACCGTGAGCGGCAATAATGGACGACCAACAATAGCCAACTGCCGCCGAACGTCAGCGTCCCGCTGGGATAATTAGTGGTTAGGTTACGGCGTTACTCGTTGTTTGACCGTCACAAACTCAGAATTCGTAATGGCGTCACTTGACGCAATAAAACTATGGTAGACTCAAAAACGGTAGCGAATCGGCAAAATGGATTTCAGTAGAATAATATTATTACTATTATTACTTACTAAATACTAAATAGTAATTACTAAACAGAAATAAAATTACTCCACTCACTAACCAGTCAAGAGTTGAACACGTCACAGAGATCCAGACGGATGAGAAAAAAATATTAAGAATTGAGAACGATTGTAGTGAACACTGTTGTACGCATAGAATATTATAGATAACATTGTGCGGTATACAATGCACGTTATCATAACATAACTGGTTATTGGTTTGTTATTATCTTGTTATCACTTTTCCCAAACAGTGAACTGTGAACCACGGACTAAGATAGTATGGACTGGAAACGAACAGGCGGGCGGGTGACGGGGAGCCGGGCCGCTTATGGAGTGGAGTAGGTCTGTGCGAGGGGGAAATGCGGCAAGTGCGGATATAGCGCTACCACGGACTAGGATGGAACTATTATTATTATTTAATATTTGTAAATTATGTATTAACAAGTTATGAATTCTTCTTTTTGTTTGCATTATTATTTTTTGATCGTTGTTTAAAACGTTTTTATATTGACACTGGCACATCCTCATCTTTATGTAATATGATATTTTAAAAGTCAGTACTTCAATTTTATGTATACTAGTATACTACATGGGAAAGTGTTGATTAGTTTCAATTTTTTGTTAAAGAAATCATTAACTGTCTGTTGAAAAACATCATAATTGTTACAACATTTTTGAAATGATTCCCCTACATTGATCAACAAATTGAATAGAAACATGTTTGGATGAATTAAGCTGGAATTTGATTTTTTAAGATTTTTGTTATTACTTATTATTGAACAAACGACGACGAATGGGGGTAAGTGTCTAATAACAAGAGTATAACAATATTGTATACAATTATACGAGTACTAAAACCAAGTCAAATATGATGAATAATAAACACGTAAATAAATAATAAATTACAATAATATTCATACATTGGCGGGAAAATTCATAAAATAGATGGTTCTCATATATTATGAACATAGATAGAGCGCGAGTCGCACTTGCCCCATATTTCACCCCACACAAGCCTACTCATAGCCTTAAGCGGCCCGGTGATTAGGCTTTCGTTTCCAGTCCATACTATCTTAGTATCTTAGTCCGTGCTGTGAACATTTCACTGTTCGAGAAAAGTGATATGTTGTCATGGCCCAACCCACGGTTAATAGATATATCTATTAACCGTGGGCCCAACCAGCGTATAGAATACGATCTTATGCTGGGTTACATAAAAAAATTGATTAATTTAACACATCCAAGACGACAGTTTTTTAAGGTATTGTTAAGTTAAAAAAAGACGATTGCCGTGTTTTACGAGAAACGTTTAAGCATATCGATATTTTATTTATATTTAATTATAATTGAAATTTTATTGAAAATTATAAACAACACGTACATCGTATGTGTACTGAAAAATATTATCAGAACAAAACAATTATGCTAGTTTAAATTAGTCCTATATTCCAATTTCCAACTATCTATTCAGTCATAGGTATTTATAACTAGGGCAGAGGACTTGTAGCATTTGCATATTTATTTTGCAGTCACAAAAATAGCAGAGTGCGAAACAAATGAGTTTCATACTTCCACAAAGCTAGTTTTGAAATTTTATTGTGCATATAAATGCATATTTTGTTTTTTTGGTTTTTAGGGCATATTTTACGTTTTTTTTCGTTTTTAGTGCATATTTTGCGTTTTTTTGGTTTTTAAGGCAAATTTTTTCTATTTTATACTTTTAGATGCATATTTAAAATAATTTATGGTTTTACCAATATTTTTTAATCGACGTTTTTATTTATTTATTCAAACAACCAAAATAACGTTGATATTATCGACGATATTTCTCGAGATTTGCCGATCAGAGGCCGAAATTTGTCGGGTTATTAATTTTATTTATAGACAGATAAGATAATATTGTTCAACTCACAAAATATTATCGATACGGGCCACGGGAACGAGTACCAACAGATAAATTCTTATTTTTTGTTCAAAAATATTCACTCTAAAATGCATATTTTTAATGCATATTTTGTATATTTAAATGCATATTTGGTGACTTTTTAGAGCTAAAAGTCCTCTGCCCTATTTATAACAATACAGAATATAATATAAATATCTCGGTTGACTTTTTGCTTTGAACATCGGTATTGTCGTATTTACCCGTATGTAACTGATATCGGGTCTTTGATTATGATATTTTTAGTTCTACACTCTGTGAGTTCGACAAAAAAAATAAGTTAATCGCATTATTCAATACCGAGTAAACAACTAGAGAAAACATGAGAAATCAGCCCGTCCACACAATAAATTATTGGTGGGAAATGATATATTATACATTTATACAGACGTATGAAAATATTTAAATATATGAATTAAACAATCGTACCGCGTTAGTACGGCGTTCGTCCTCAAAGACGCAAAGTAGTAAGTACTGTCATTGTATAAATACTATCGTAGTACCGTCTACCCGCTCCCGTTGAATCCGGTATCTTAAAACATTGGACGTGTCTAGCACGGTCTTCGTCTGAAATGTGTTCATGGTTCAATAAAATTTAATGGACCAATCGTGGGCCACTTAATCATGTTTAAGGGACCATTAGCTTACTATTCACTTTTTTCGTTAAATATTTAGTGACTGTTTATGAAACCCTACATTAAAATATTAGGCAAGTTTCAGTAGAAACCATGAACTAAAATAAAATGTCACAAGAAACGGTGGCTAAACGGTTTATCGAAAATGTCACTCTAAAAATTATGGTGGGGGAATCTATGTGATTAGATCTTAATATAATAAATATCGATTTTATGGCACAAGCTAAGATCAATGATCATAGACAAGTAGACAACCAGGTTAGCATAACCATTGATTATAGAATAAAATATATATTATATATTTAAAAATATATTTATTATTTATTATTTTATTTATTTATTTATAATATATTTTATATATTGCCAGTGCTGCAACTAGGATTCTTGGGGCCCCGGACACAGCCAATGTATGGGGCCCCGAGGTCTATATATATTTTTTTTTATATGTTACTTATACAAAAAAAATAATGATGGTGATTTTTTTTTAAAAGCCTAAAAATATAATGCGAAGGCCCACAACCACCCAGTGACCAGTGTATTGTTATTAAAATATAACTATACTTTTAGTGTTCTTTTTTTTATTATAAATATTAATTAAAACTTTTGTAAAAATATATGAATCTAAAAAAAGTATTGCATAGCATATAGATTGTGTGTACCTATATTATATTAAAACATAATATAATTATATAGACAAAATCTTAACTATATTTAAAATGATAAAAAATGTATCACAAAACATATACAATTAATAATAAAAATTAATAAGGTATCAATTGATCATTCTTAATACTTAACAATAGACAAAAATTCAAGAAATTATATAATTTATGGTACCTAGGTACATATTATATAGAAAAAAAAATATGAAATACAATTGTATAATTTATTTCAAGTCATTGTCAACGTGTCATAATACTCATAATAATATGTGCCATAGAAATATAATTATACAAATTAAAAACGAAAATTCATTTTTCTCGCTTTTAAATTAGCAAAGTAATTTATAACCTTTTCTAAATTTAATTCAGATGTACGGTGTTGTTCAACATTAAGTATAGCTGTATATTTTGTTAAACGATCTTGTGCTATTGAATTTCTTAGGAAATTCTTAATAAGTTTCAACTTGGAAAACGATCTTTCTGCAGTGGCAACTGTAACTGGTAATACTAAAGGCGCGTACACACTAGCGTAACAAAACGACGAACTTGTAACACGTAACAGTGTTCGTGTGTCATATGCTTGTAACAAATTGTCGAACTTGTACCACACTTCTGTAACAAACCGGCGATCCGCCGATTGTCGGTATTTTGGCGAAACATCAAACGGTGATACGCGTTCACGTTACAACATGTATGGACGAGATGACGAACATAAGCGTGTAACATCATACGAATATAGTATATTATAGTATAGTATAAAGTATATAATATTACATATATTATTATTATACAATATATAAAATATAGTATTATTGTAGTACATCGTATATAGTATAGCTATATACTTATACGAAGCTCGAGAGAAAACTTATTTTGTATCAACAATTAATAAAGGATGCCTATCGATTGTCGAAATAACTATTTATAACTGGACTCGTATGATATTATTGTAATATTCTTATAAATTATAATGCATATTAATATATTTATATACCAAATTACAACGTACATTTTATTTTCCCATTTTATCAGTGTTAAACAATATACATTTAGTTGCCGATTAACCTCCTAGCAGATAGCCTATAGGTAGTCGTTTATATTTTTCGCTTATACATTTTGTCACGATGGCAGACTGGACAAATGAAAATGTATTAAAACTAATCGAAATTTACCGAAGTAAAGAAATAATATGGAACCCGGCAAATAAAAATCATTTCAATAAAATATTAAAAAATGACGCTTGGAATGAAATTGCAAGTGAATTGTCCGATGACATTGCAACTGCATTCACACCAAATGATTGCAAAAATAAAATGGTTTCAATAAACGCCGCGTATAGGAGAGAAAAAATGAAAATACGATGTTGCTTATAACTTGTTTGGACATTCTAAACAAATATTGTAAGCTTGTGAATGATTCGCCAGTTACTAGAAATCTCAGGGTTACTGCTAGCCTTTCCTGCACTGAAATCGGTTTTCTTAAAATTGTTTCACTTTTAACAATTTTAGGCCCAATCAAGTTTATAAGAAAATCAAAATCTGTTGATGTCATTCTCATAAAATTTTGAAATTGTCCATTTATTTCTTGTTTTCTTAAATCTTGTAATAAAGTATTTCCTCCTGTCTCTTCACGTCGAGTATATAAATGTGTTGTCCACCATCGTCTTCGTCTTTTACTCTTTTTCTTCAGAGCGAGATGAATATAAATGTACGCAGCAGCAGCTATTTGGAGCGACATGATTTGTGTCTAAACTCGGACACTGTGCAAGTAACACTGACGTTTTTAATGGAAAAATTTAAATGTTACATGTTACAGGTACATGTTTCAGATACATGTTTCAAGTTTAATTTCTGTTGTAACATTTTGTCAAACTGTTACGTGTTACAAGTTCATCGTTTTGTTACGCTAGTGTGTACGCACCTTAAGAATAACATGCAGGTCCCTAGTACTTCAGAGTAACTTATAGATTACTCATACATTCTGCAGACCTAAAAAACGGGTTTTCAATTGGGAGAAAAATTAATATTTTCAATAATATATTTTATTTGATTTAAACATTAGAGTCATTAGACTAAAATGCAATTATTTAAAATAGAACGCAGGGCACGTCGCAGGCCCCTGAGCTAACGATTACCGGCCCTCTACAGGGGCATTGCCCCGGCTGCCCCTGTGGTTGTTGCGGCACTGTATATTGCATTCTATTCTATAATCAATGATAAAAGTTATTACTTAATATTATTTAGTTTTATTAAACCACTAGATCGCAGTAGAGCGTCCGTTCTGCTATAAAGTATTAGTTTACTCCGCGATAAAAGAGTTTTTGCTTTTGGTTATAATATATCCCAACAAAAACACTACGTCAACTCCGTGTAAAAAAACGCCAAGTAAAAAAAAAAAAAATATAAATGCTATAAAATGTGTGATATAAGGTGGAATCTAAGTAAATGGTCTAATGAATAAAATGTATGTATAAGTAATTAATTCAAATTTAATAAAAATTGGTTATTTATATTAATTTATAATATGAATTATTTTAACTCAAATTAATCCAATTTTGTCCAGATTCAGTCCAAAAAATGTATAGCCAAGTACTAGTAGTTTATGTAATAAATAATGAAAGCACCATTACAATTAATAAATTGTTTCCGGCCAAGTAAACCAAAATTGGATCAATTTGAGTTAAAATAATTCATATTATAAATTAATATAAATAACCAATTTTCATTAAATTTGAATTAATTACTTATACATACATTTTATTCATTAGACCATTTACTTAGATTCCACCTTATATCACATATTTTATAGCATTTATATATTTTTTTTTTTACTTAGCGTTTTTTACACGGAGTTGACGTAGTGTTTTTGTTGGGATATCATTAGTTTTTATTAGGGTCAAGATATTTTTTATTTTTTTTCCATTATTATGATGTAAACATCTTTTGCACCACGAGGCCACCGTTCAAACTGTACAGATGTATCTTACTTTTCAAATCTAATTGAACATCATTTGGTAGTACCACAGGAAGATTAATTTGCTTATTTATAATTTTTTTAAGATGTTTAAATTTCGTTCTTTACAAAAGAACATTTTGTTTCCTATACTTCAGCACCCATTTTAATACTCTATATGCAGTACACCTACCTGTAACCAGAGGCATTTTTAATTTACTAATTAATCGATTAGTAAATTTTTCAATATTTAAATAAAATGGAAATAACTGTTTCGATTTTGGCTTCTTTTTTTTTAGTGGTACTTCCTGTACCGTGTTTATACTGCACTGTTCAATAGTACTACTATTATAACTTTCAACCACGTTTTTAGATTGAGTAGACTCCTGATATATTTTTTTCCGCATAGCTCGCGCCTTTTGGAGTTTAGTTCCCATTTTTAATGTAGACACAATTCGACACAAAGATGAAGACAGTCACAGTCAAGTATTATAATAATGACTGTTATAATAATTAATATTATTATAATGACTTTTTATTATTTAATAATAAGATGCTCAATGGACAATGATAGATAATCGATACGGTTAGGTTAGGTGATACCACGTGCATTGAATATTAATGAATAATAATATTGTGGACAAGAGACAATAACGCCGACAACCAGAGGCGTATTTAGGTGGGGCGACGGGGGGCAATCGCCCCTGGGCGCCCATAGCTAAGTCCCTTAAAGGGGCGCCGTGGCTAGAGGTTAAATTGTTTTCACAGTGAAATTATACATAAAATAAAATAAAATAATTTAATTTTTATTGAAAAATTGAAAATTAATAATTAAATTATTGATAACAGATAAGTGATAATCTGTATCATAAATACTATATTATCATAGAATTTATTATTATTCTACAGAGCTCGGCTATAAATAGATGGTTGTTAATCTATCAATTTTATTATTTTGCGGGTCTGTTCTATACTCCCATGATAAAAATTATTAAAAATAGATTATTTCTATCATGGTCTGTCCATTTCTTGTCTCATATGTAGTATGTGTACATGTTGTTTATGTGCTAATCACTATTTATGATTATTATTATTACTGTAGGAAATGCGACAGCGACATTACAGTATTTCTAAACCACGTTTTAACGTTTTTACCGGCTTATTGATTCACCGTTAGTATTCATCAAGTAAATAATTTAGATTGTTTTTTTTTTATTTCATTTACTTGTAAAATACTGTGCCAATAAATATTACCTACCTATTTGATTAAAGAAGACATTTAAGGTTTGTATTAAATTTTTTCATTATAATATTAGTATTCACTATTCAATTTTTGAATTTGCTTGCGGCCTAGCTAGTAGCTTATTTATTTGACAATTGACATTCTTACAGTTAATTGTAAAATGAAAAATTGTATAGTGTTATTACAATATTGATTAACTTATTATTTCTTGTTGCCTAAATGTTTAATCTGTACTTTTTTACAATTATAAGCTTACTTTACCAGCTAAATTGCTTATTGCTTTTGATTTTGCTCATTTACCGTACTGCTACTGTAGGAAGATGGTTAAGAAACATAGTTGTGCTTTCTATCGGCAAAAAAAAGAAAGAAAATGCTTCTGAAACTGCCAAAGTATTAGCTAAAACGCCTAAACTGTACAATTATTTTCAACAAAATCCTCCAAATCTGACAAGAGAGAATGTCCAGAATGATAGTAATTTTTAATTTATATACATCATTATAGATTTTATATGTATTCATACATAATATACAACTTGACACGTTATAAAAATAATAATTAATTTTATTTATACATATTTAATTTTACTAGACCATAGTTTGAGTAATGATAACGCTGTTTCACAACACTGTTCTAGTGCTCATTCCCCTGAGTAAGTTATTTAAATTTATAAGCCAATTATAAATCTATAATACATAATAATAATAATAATATGTTACAATTGTATACTATTTTATTAGTGGGTCATCTGATTTGAATAAAGATGATGATTGTGTTAGTCAACCTGAAGAAACTGAAGTAAATAAGCAGAAGATTGAACTACTTAGTAAAATAAATTCAACGTTTGATAACACTGTCACTTCAGAGTAAGTAATCTCACAAGTCACATTTATGCTGGTATTGATTCATAGTATAATAAATTAATAACCATTGTTATTTTAACATTTTGTATTAGTCTTACTATTGAAAACAAAGTTAATGATCTATCAAGAACTGAAGAAAACCATTATATTAATGATGAAGTACATGAAAACCTAGTAACTGTTATTCCTAGGTAATGATATTTTCTTTTTTTTTTACAATAAATTTATACATTATAAGTAAATACATTTTTAAACTTTGTTTGTTCAGAGATGATCCAGCATTGTGGATAGTGAATGAAACAACCAAAGATTATTTTTCATTTAATGGCTTTAATCAAAACCTGGAAAACAATGATTTTTCAAAATCAAATAGACATTCTACAATACGAATGCGGGGTGTTCAGCGTTCCTATTATAGATATTTCAGTCTTAAGTTTATCAAAACTAAGTTAATAAATAATGAACCGTTCAATCGTACATTTTTGGTATATTCCAATAGTACCGGTAATGTTTATTGTGCACCTTGTCGATTATTTGGGAGTAAATCAGTTTTTGCTACAGTTGGTTTTAGTAACTGGAAGAAAGGAGAAGAAAAAATATCACAGCATGAAAATTCGATTTCTCATAAATCTTGTGTTTTTAAAATGTCTTAAAGAGGTTCTGTAGTAGAACGAATTGATAAACAACTTATTTTACAAGTAGAAACAGAAAAATGTATTGGGAAAAGGTGTTGACAAGAGTAGCAGCTGTTGTAAAATCGTTGAGTTCCAGAGGACTTCCATTGAGAGGACATGATGATAAATTTGGTTCTACTCATAGTGGAAATTTTATAATGAGCTTAGAGCTTATAGCTGAATTTGATCCATTTCTTTCCAATCATATTGCACAATATGCCAATAAAGGAAAAGGAAGCACATCTTATTTATCTTTTGCAACTTTTGAACAATTTGTTTACATTATGGCTGAAAAAGTAAAAGAAACTATTGTAAATGAAATTAAAGATGCAAAATATTTCTCTATAGTAGTAGAATCAAAAAGAATGGTGAACCTGTTGAAAGATTTTTACAGTTTTTTGCCAATGCTGGACATAAGTCTGAAGATATGGCTGATTGCCGTGGCCAGTCATACGATAACGCATCTAATATGTCAGGCATATACTCAGGACTTCAGGCAAGAATAAAAGAAGCGTGTATCCATGCAGTTTACATACCTTGTGCTGCACATTCATTAAACTTAGTTGGTGAATGTGCAGCCAGTTGCTGTACACAGGCAAATGATTTTTTTTATGTTCTTCAAAATACCTATACATTTTTTTCTTCTTCAACTAACCGTTGGAATGTATTAAATGAATGTCTTTCAAAATCTGAAAGGTTAACGGTGAAGAGATTATCAGACACTCGGTGGTCTGCACGCCATGATGCTTGTCTAAGTCTATCTCGAAATTGGAATGAAATTATAAAAGCTTTAAATATAATTATACATAGTTCAACAGAAAAATCAACAACCAAATGTGAAGCCAAAGGTTTATTGAAAAATCTGAAAAGTTTAGAAATGGGTATACTAACAACACTTTGGAACGATATATTGGAAAGATTCAACTGTATTAGTAAAAAACTGCAGAGTGTTCACATTGATTTAACAACAGTTGTGACTTTGTACAAATCATTAATATATTATATTCAAGACTTACGAAATAGTTTTGCATTCTATGAAAAATTGGGTAAAGAAAAATCTGGTGTAGATCAATACAAAATTGAACGAAAAAGAAAAAGGAAAATGCCTTATGGATAGTCAAATCAAAATAATTCAACATTTCAACAAAGCGACTCATTTAGAGTAAATACTTTTACAGTTATATTAGATTCATTACTTACAGAGCTAAACAAAAGAAAGAGTGCTTATGATACAGTTAATATAAAATTTGGTTTTTTATTTAATCTTACTAAGTTGCCACTATCCAAGGTAAGAGAACAAGCCATACAACTACAATTAGAATATCCAGAAGACCTTGGTTCATCATTTTCTAATGAATGTATTCATTTTCGTAGTCATTTATCTGGATTAGAAGATAATAATTTGCCATTAACTGTTTTAGATTCGTACAATATATTTAAAGATCCTAATATTTCTAGTTTGTATCCATACATTGAAATAGCATTACGAATGTATTTATGCAGTCCGGTATAAAATTGTTCAGCAGAACGATCCTTTAATGCACTAAAAAGAATAAAATCCTACTTAAGATCAACTATTGATAATGACAGACTTAATTCATTGGCTATACTGAGTATTGAATCAGAAATTACCAGTTCTCTTAAATATAAAAAAGTAATTGAAGAATTTTCTTTACAAAAGGCCCATCGTAAAATCTAAAAATATGTTATCATAATTTAATATTTTTTTTAAAATTTTTTTTTTTATTATAACCTTTATACTTCTATATTTAATTAATTTTATTCCTTTGTAATACAATTTAGAAAAAAAGTGTAAAATCTAAAATTATTATTTGTTATAGATATTATTATAAAGTAAAATAGTTTAAATGTATTAATTGTTAATAAATAAAATTTATTAATTTAGTTATTTATTGTACATTTGGTAATAATAAATTATGATATAATATTAACTATATTTTCAAAACATCAATAATTTATTATTTTACTGACAATTTTATGTAAAACTGCTTTATAATTATAAATAATTGTCTAAGATTGACTTTTTTTTGTTAAGAATAATAAATAATTAGAACAGGTTTACAGTGGTAAAATAAAAGTGTTCACTTATGCAGAAGCATAAATGAAATAAGTAAAAAATATACATATAATATATATATATATATATATTGAGATATCATTTTTAATGACAAAAAGTAAATTTGTAATTAGAGATTGCCATTACCTAGAGGTTTTAGAGGTATTTACCTTAGAGGTAACATTACCTAGTAGAAAATATAATTGAATCGAATTATTTAATCGCACCATGATAGTAGGTGTAATCAAACGTTGGGAATCCAAAAACTCGGTGGGCCGATACCTTGCCTATCCGGGTCTAAAAAAACCTTACAACAGCTCTGCCCAATAGAAAAAATGTATTTATCGACTATACACATATGCCAATATTTAGCACGTCTTTAGTATGAATTCGCATGACATTTTTTTATGGTAAAAAACTCGTTTTCTCCATCAGGCATTGCTCTTGCTCGGTTCATAAAATTTTTGTTTTTTCTGTTAAACCAAGAGCATATAAATTCTAATTTTGGTCATGCGAATTCGTGCAAAATACGTACTAAATTTTAGTTGAAACATTTTTCAAATTTTCGAAATGGGCTTGGCTGTAGCTACTATATTCGTTACTGATAGTTATTTGTTTCGATATTACCTATGTCGTAGAATTTTAAATCCATGTAGTACATACGCACTTATAGAATCTAAAAGTATTTTTATATAATACTATTATTAATTTTATTGACATGACTATCATATACGGCTTACCTGATGGACGAGTCGTCACCCGGACGTGCAATGTGTTTCTTGGACGCAAGGCAATTGGCAAAGGTCACAACTCCAGGAAGTAAAGGGGAGACCTATCTCTCGAGGGCCGTAACACGTTTGGGTACAATAGACCCTAAACGCAACATGTTTGGGTACAAATGAATACACCGTTTGGGTACACCATATCTCTAGAAAAATAACACGTTTGGGTACATAGGTTAGGTGGTTTGGATCCGGAGCAGATGCGTACGTCTCATTTGTGTACAGCCTATTTTTAGTTACAAATTTTCTCACTTGCACACATAAAAACAAATAAAATCACATAAAATCCATTTAAATATACATGTATTTTATACATTTGAAGAAAATATTTTGGTAGTTCCATCAGCAAAAACATGCTTTGAACTATTTAAAAGAGACATGTTCGTAGCATATTTTGTAAAAATAGGTACACTACTCTCCGAATCCATGAAACAAAATGGTTCATTATTTGAAACTAAATCTTTTTTATTTTGAAAAATCATAGCATTTGCTTCGAATAAAGATTTTGGTATTTTAGGAAATATTTTACCTTTTGGCAATTAGCGTATGTACCCAAACGTGCTATGTGTTTGTGTATCCAAACGTGTTCTACATTTACAGGTAAAAATAATGTAATGTACCCAAACGTGCTTCGCCCATCTCGAGGGGCGATTGTAAACTCTCCCGATGGTAAACTCTCCCGGGTCTACTCCAGTACTACCTGACGGAAACGTTGTAAACTCTCCCGGGTCTACTCCAGTACTACCTGACGGAAACGTGTAAACTCTCCCGGGTCTAGTAAAAATCATAAAGTCAATAATAATAATAATAATAGTATGAGTTACAAATACAAAATATACGTAAAAATGTTAAAATTATTGTTTTTGATAATAAGAACATACAGATTTTAAAAAAGTTAGGGAATCTATTTTTCTTTCTTTATAATCTAATATTTTTTAGGATATATTTTTTTCTTTATTTTTCGTATAACTATTTTTACTCGATTTATTTAATTTATTGCAACTTTGAACTTTAACGTATATTTCAGTTTGAAAATCCGTTAGAGCATTAATAAATATAAATAAAGATGGATGAGTACTTGAGAAATATGAATATTTAACCCGGGAGAGTTTACACATTTACTTCAGGTAAACATAATATTAACCCAGGAGAGTTTACCATCGGGAGAGTTTACTATTTTTAAAAATCGGGAGAGTTTACCATAAAATCGGGAGAGTTACCACCGCCCATCTCGAGGTGGTCTGTATTCACCGGTCATAGTACAATGTAGGCATGGCCCTAGAATTATTTTCCAGGGGGTGCGGAGTGGAGCAGAAATTTTTTGTACATGGACTAGGATTTTTTCAAAAATAACATTGATAATACTCCGATCTCATAATGTAATTTACATAACACTTTGTGACACTCCCAGACCTCAGTAGTTTTTATATTCTAAGTTCTAAAAAGATATTATGTAAATAGTAAATACTAAATTAACTTTTGAATAATTAATGTTTTAAAAATACATTGTATTTTGTTATGTACCTAAATAAGAAAAAATAAATTAATAAAATATTCATTCTTTTTTTTACGGATCACAAAACATATTTTGTTGGAATTGTATTATAAATTTATATTATAACATATTATTATCTATACATATAAATGCGAAAAGTCTCACGAAATTTCGAAATCTACTTGACCTATAAAGCTGAAATTTGGTAGGTAGGTAGTATTTATAGGAAGGATACTCCAGCTAAGAGCGAGTGGCAAAGACAACGGTGTTTCACAATAAACCGGTTTGGGGCTACTTGAGTTTATATTTCTTCAGCCTGAAAATAAAACTAAAAATGTGGTCTATAGATAGGTATTACAAAAATAAATAGCTAATTTATAAGTGATTCGAGAACCATGAAAATTATTTAAGGTGAGATAAACTAATTTTAGTTTTAGCCATTTAATGTTTAATGGCAATTTTGATTAGAAATTTAATATACACATTGAATTTGGTATGTAAATGTACTTTATAAATAATAAATATTAAAATAGGTACATTGAATATGTTATTGATTGATAAAACTATTAACAAAACTTATAAATAAGAAAATAATATAAGCAAAGGTTATACATATTTACTATCATAATACTTTTTATTTTTTAGGAAAATTGATAAAAGCCATGAATGGAAATAAAAATTCTTTGAAACAATACAGCATGATGTGTTTTCAATTATTGTATACGAGTTTATTGTTCTTCAATAATACAATACTTGTTGGTCTCTTGTTTTATAATAATAGCCTAAAATAGTCCAATGTATAATATAATATAATATAAATATTGGTCCAAATTAAGCAATTAAGCACCTAGAATCTAGATACTATGAAATAATTCAGATTTAAAGTTATTGTTTTGTTGTCACTTGTCATGATAAAACTTTAAACATTTCACTCTTTACCTCGTTTCAATTTTTCTATCTTCGTAACTATACTTATTCAAGGGATTAACTGTGTTTACGTTTTGACTTCCTATATAATCTATCCAAATGTGATCTAGACAACTCTATAAATAAAATGTAAATAATTTAAACATGAAAATATAATATAACTTTAGCAAGTTACTTTTCTTTTTATTAACCATCTTGGTTTGAATTCCAATTATAATGTGAAACATAGTACACACTAATATTTTACTGCGCTCATCGTTAGCCATTTTAGAATCTTCGATCAATGCTATTTTGCAATTGCTAAATTCAATGTTTCGATAGCACTGGCGTATTCACCATTAGTAGCATTAGTTATAGCTCTTGCTATAGCAGAACTAGACACAATTATATTCCTGTTAATAATGTTAATTATTTCTGTCTCCGTCATTTCTATATCATTTGTCATGCGAGGTCCATAAGAATGTGTATAAAAAGGACGAAAGTCATCATATAAATAGCTTTGAGGTGTTATAGGTGCCAGTGGCGTAATTACGGGGGTGGGGGAGTGGGGTTGGTGTCGTATCCCCCCCCCCCCCCTATGACTTTTTTTTTAAGACTGGTTAACTACATTTACCTATGTACTTCTTTATTTAATAATATATTTTTTTTTTATTGATATCAAATGCCTCGGCGAAATAATATTATTATAAATAATCTATATTTTATACTTAATAGAAATATTACAAAAAAACACAAATCCTTTATGCTAGTTGTACATAAATACTTCGTAGTTCATTATAAACGCCGCCACGCAGGTGTATAGGTAATAGGTATCACTATTGAAATATGTTTTGAGTTTGTTTATGCATTGTGTAGTGCTGTAGTGGTACAAAAATAAACCACCGAGCGGTAAAGTATTATTTTATCGTGGATCGACAACGCTCGGGGGAATAAATTGATGGAAGTGAAAATCAATTTTTCGGATTTTGATTCAAACTAAAAAAAATACAAATTTTAAGATTTTAATACATTTTATGTTGATAAAAATTTATTTTTTTATTTTTTTATCTATAAGGTATGTACAATATATTCTTGATTAGAACAATGAGCAAATGCCAGAAGGTAATTACATGTGAAACTTTTGAGGGAAGAAGCAACCCATTAGTGACATAACCTTTTTTATTTTGTTTATTAAGCTAAACTAGTTTAAATTTCAAAATAGGAGATCGAGATACCATATTTGCTAAGCCGTCTTGGGGGGATTACTTGGAATGGATAAGGTAGATACATTTTTTATAAGAGTGTTAGAATGGAAAGGTAGTTTGTTATAAAATCTTTTATAGAAACATTTTGCTTCATCGAGTACTGTAGTTATTTTTAGGTCATTATTGAGTGTAAGATTAGAAACAAAGGGAGGAACATTTGTTATTTTTCTTAAGTAATTTTGAAAAGCTTGAATTCTTCAAATTCTTTGTATATTTGATTTTTTACCCCAGAGTTGAAGTCTGTAGGTTTAGTTGGGTTTTAGAAGGGTTTTGTATATTATAAATTTGATTTTTAGGTTTGTGTGTGTGTTTCTGTGTAGAAGTGATCTTAGCATACGTAGGTAATTGTTTAATTGTAGCCTTTTTGATTTTATATGATGTGCCTATGTTAGGCGACAATCTAATATAAGTCCTAGCCTAATAGATATTTAACTGATTGGAAAGAGGGAATTTGGACTCCACAAAGAGTAACGTTGGGACATGGAGCCATTTTTAGAGTGAATGTAGAGTGATAGGATTTATCTTGGTTGACTTCGAATCTTCAGTTAGTATACCATTTTTCCACACGATGTAAAAACAAAATAATAACTTGAAAAATTAGTCGAATCATTAGTATAAAAAGTTATTTTTTTTAAATGCATCATATAAGAATAAATGGTACTACATTTAACATTAACTATTTATAGCAGAAAAAATACTCTTATGTTCTTAGTCATTGGAATATTGGATAGGTCCACAATGAGATTCATTCATTGTTTCATCTGCATTTACAACGTCCGACTGTTCGAGTCAGTTCGAGAAACTTGAATAATGTCTATGAGATAAATCGCATTTTATACTGTACAAACTGGATTTATACTTTCACCTTTGCATAAAACAGTGATTCGGGGTGCAAGACCTAATAGACATGTCGTGGTTTTACATATACAAACATTCTTGCATTTGAATTTTACCATTTTACATTTATAATGATATTTGACATCGTATATAGACCATACAATATGAAAAACAAAATATTCATCACTGACTCTAAATAGTAAATACTAGCAGCCAGTAGGTATATACGTTAATACGTTCAATGATTCCAAAATTCATATTAAAAACGAACTTATTATTAACTTCAGTATAATTGGACACAGATACAAAAGGAATTAATCATACTGTCTCTACCAAGATGCCCATAATATCGTCATATTGCACCAGTGCATTATGTTTTATGAAAAAATAACTGAAACCATGATTTCAATTTCTATATTTTAATTTGTAATTTTTAAAATCTATAAAATAATAACTATTAAATGGTTGATACAAATAAAAACATCTTCACCGAAGCGCTGAAGTCAAACAAACGATACAAACATTCCGGTGAATCAGGTATTGGAACGATTGTTCAGCCATGAATTAACCTAGTATAACTGATATATACCTTCCCAGTAGAATAATATGTGGTTTAAAATCGTCGTGTAATAAAGAACCGGTTAAAAACAAATGCAAGAAACCGTCATTCCAGTAATATCAGTAAAATGTCTGTTAAATGTTTACCGGAAACATAAGTTTAACCACTAATACGATCTAACACGCGATGTCCAGTGGATCATGATATAATAATTATAAAATTATTACATCATCCAGTGGATATTACTATAGTAAACCAAATCTAATATTACAAATAAGACTGCAACAATAAATCATACTATGAGTTGCAATTGATTGATTAATACACAGATGTGGAGGATAAAAATTAAAAACAGGCACTGCTGAACTATTGATAATTTATTGTAATAACATTTTTGACGACAAAACAAATAAAAACATCAGCTCCGAAGCAACCACCAAACTTAAACCAAACAAAAAACATAACTAATCCCAATACTTAAAAAATAACCGGTAACATGAATTAATCAGATACAAATTTAAACAAAATTCTAAAAATAATAGATAGATAAATCTACCGTTTATCTAAGTTTATTTATATTTCTTTTCAGAATGGCTTGATTGAATATTTTTATTATTTTGTTTAACTTTAATCTGATCAAAATATGTTCCCGGTTTTTGTTTGCTTGAAGTATTAGGTTTAGTTATATTATTGTTAGTTTTTATTGTTTTAACAGGTACTGGTAGTTTAGGTTTGACGGGCACATCGGTGCTGATGTTGTTATTTGTATCATCGTCTTTAATAATATTAGAATTAATATCAATAGTGCAGTCCTGTTTTTGATTTTTATCCTCCTCTATGCATAATTCGATCGATTGCAACTCATAATCTGAACTCTTGTTGCAGTCTATTGGTGTAATTAGATTTTGATTACTAGGAATATCCACTGAAAATTGTGTCTTAGATTGTGTTGGTTGAACTTTAGTTTCTAGTATACATTTAATAGGCATTTCACAGCTATTCACTGAAGTGACGACGGTTTCTTGTGGCGGTTTTTCGCATTCATTTTTAACTAGTTCTTTGTTACACGACAATTTTGAACCACAAATTCCAGTAAGAGGGTTTGTATCAGTTATACAAATCAACTGTGTATTAGGTTGATTGTTGGTCGAACAATCATTCAGTGATTTAGTTTCTGGTAGACTTTTAACAGGCATTTCACAGGTTTCCACCAGAATGATGGATTTTTGTGACGATGTATCGCATTCGTTTTTAATCGCTTCCTTGTTACATGATGACTTTGAACCACACATTCCACTGAGAGAGTTTGTATCAGTAATACAAATCAATTGAGTATTAGGTTGATTGTTGGCCGAACAATCATTGAATGATTTAGTATCTGGGAGACTTTTAACAGGCATTTCACAGGTTTTCACCGGAATGATGGATTTTTGTGACGATGTATCGCATTTGTTTTTAATCGCTTCCTTGTTACATGATGGCATTGAACCACATATTACACTGGAAGAGTTTGTATTAGTAATACAAATCAATTGTGTATTAGTTTGATTTGTGGCCGAACAATCATTCGGGGATTTATTTTGACTAGGGTATGTGTCTATAAGATGATCCAATCTCTTGATAATAAAAGAAAGTTTGCTACAAATTATAATATTTGATTCACTAGTTTCAAGTCGTTCGCAATGGTTTGATGAACAAATGTCAACAGTTTTCAATGGTTTTTTATAGCTGTAGATTTTACAGTTTTTCGTTGCACTGCATTTAGTTGTTACTTTTTTAGATTTACAACACACATAACAATTATTGCTGGATTCTAGACTTTCCGACGATTTTTCACAACATTGATTCTTGCATTGATATTCTTCCAGCATTTTGTCACATATTTTATTCTTCTTATCCAATTGCCCTTAAATATAACAAATGTCAATGTTAAATTGTTATTAAGATGGTTATCGCTATCCTCACATAGAAGACCTAGTACATTTTATAAGCATCCAAATATACCAAGTATATTTATCTTATGACTAATAAGTGAGTGATACATACTAGTTTCACTAGTTTCAGGTCGTTCGCATTGGTTTGATGAGCAAATGTCAACAGTTTTCAATTGTTTTTTGCAGCAGTAAAGATTACTGTTTTTAGTAACACTGCATTTATTTGTTACTTTTTTGGATTTACAACAAACATGACAACTATACTTTGTTTCTAGATTTTCCGATGATTTTTCACAACATTGATTATTGCATTCATATTCTTCCAGCATTTTGTCACATGATATAGTGTTTTTTTCCGATTGCCCTCCAATTACAAATGTCAATGTAAAATTGTTATTAAGGTGGTTATCGTTATCCTTACGCCGAAGACCTAGTGCGTTTTTTAAGCATCCAAATATATCAAGTATATATCTAATAAGTGAATGATACATGCAAGTACAATTCATCTCTCTAATATATCTTGTTATTCAATAATTTCTTTTAAATTTTGAGTTTTTAAAATGTTTAATACTTATTTTATAAAAAAATGTTTTGTTATGTTTGTGTTTAATTACTTTGTATAATTTTTTGAATTACTTTTACATGTCAATGGTTACATAGATACCACTTTGTTGATCTCAGTCTTTTAGTGGACTGTATAGGGTTTTTTATGTATTAAATAATTTATTTTACACGTGGTGAGGACTAATACAACACGCATTTTTCGATGGTTATGATTAGACACATACTAATTACTAAAATCCATTTGAACACCAACCCGGTATAAAATAATACATAATATTCCTATAAGGGAAAATACGATGTAACAAAATTTTTAGATAATGGATAATACCAATAAAAATATTAATATTATAAAATATAGTTATTCGCATATCAACACACTTATCGGGTATAATATAATAAAAATAATATAAGGTACATAACTTACTCAAAATCTACTTCAATAAAATTTTAATAACTACCTAACAAAGAAATAATTTACCCATATGTGCCGTTTAGTATTTTCTTATTATTTAATTTAAGATAAACTTTTATGAAATACAAATATGGGCGGATAAAGTTTATTCTTTCACCCAAAAATTACCTACCTCTTTTCGACCAAATATGATAAAAAAATTTCCTTTATTCACCTAAAAATAATTGCATTATCTTTGCTCACAGTTTCATATTTAACATTTTGGAAACCACTGTTTCAAAATTAGTTTAATAAAGCCATTATTAGAGTAACCCAGGTCCCAAAGAGCACCGCGAGGAGGCGGCTTCTATTACTCTCCAAAAATGTATTGTGTTTGTGCATACTAAAATAATTATTACATCAAAGATATTTGTCATTAATTGTTATAACATAATTAAAAAAAATTGTATGTCATGGATAAAGATTCAATTTAAATTAAAATTGTTTATATAGTTGAATGATAAACTTTTTTTTTTAATTACACTTAACAACCTATGAGGAACTTGTTTACATTTAAAAAAAATGTTTTATCAATAATTGTTAAAAAAAACTAATAAAAATTGAAAATGTCCTATGCTTACAATAAATAGCTCAAATAGTGTCAAAATATTTTGAATATTTTATGCCATAAAATGGTGTATGAAAATGCTAATATAAACATTCCGTGAAAAATTAATAATGTATCACCGTTATTTTTTATTGAGTTAACCAAACGCTTTTGAAAACTATTTAGAATTTTTTAATTTTGACCTATCAAAGTACTAACAAGTTACAAGTATAACAACTAACTAACAAGATTTACTATTCTACCAGGAAAATTGATGATATAAAATATCAAAGATTTCTTCTGCCCCTAAAGTGATGACAGACAAAAGAAATGCACACACACACACATCATTGTAAAATCAATACGTTCATTGCCCCTCTCAAAATCAAAATGTATTAGTATATTATTTATTATTATGTCCGATGTCGTGTACTCGTGTTAGCAGATGCAGCCGTTGTTGCGGTTGCCGGTTATTGATAACGAATGGAGTAAAGTGATTGGTGTCCACGGACCACGGTAGGTTCTTATCACAATATTTGCGGAGTCCGACCGTCGTTGTTAATTTATCGAACCTTGGCTCTGAGCTTAGTCTTGATTCTTGTTTTTATGTGTCGTTGTTTGCAATTCGTCACTGGATTTTGGACTGTCGATATTCATTATTCATCTAAAACAAACAATTCCTGACATCATCAATGGTACGTTTATTTTTAAATGTGTGTACATCATTTCGCATGTGTTCGTCTACCGAAGTGTGCGAGGTATCTACTTATATAATATATATAGATGTAATACCAAGTCCTGGTAACTAAGGCACCTATATGACTACCTATATGATATAGTATCACAAGGTAATTATATGGCTTTAAGGTCTATATATTGTGTGACAGCAAAAAGTCTGTAGATGTTGGCTGGGTTCATTTTATCATTATAATTACCGATGACAAAAATTACTGTTTATCATGACTATGATACAAATTTGTAACGCTGAACTCTAATGCTTTGTTTGGTATGTGAAATTAAACATTCTAGATGTATGTAATTCTCCAACTCACTGTCATAACTCTTAACAATGCACTACATGTTGCCTAATTACTGTTTAGACTTTTGCAGTTATTATTACAACTTTAACCCTATGGAATTATTTTTCAATTTCAATAATATATATTCTCACCGTTTGGTATTTCTTATAGAATCATTTCACAAATCAACCACCCGTAAAAGAGGAAAAAGTTGACTCAGGTGATAATTGTTTGCCTGATACTCAATGGAATGTGCCATCCAATAACCAAATACAAGTTTTACCAACAAGTCAAATATTACAAAGTGTCAATGGGCCACAAATGTTTATTCATTCCGTTGCTCAAGATGCAAACCAATTATTACAATTTGATTCACAGAACAATCAACATTTGCAGCTATTACAACTACCCGTAAGTAATTCCTGTTAGTTTCTTTTTTCAAAACATTAACCATAGTTATGTTGTTGATAAGCAGTCAATACAACCACAGTTGATTCATGTGTCTAATGGCCAAACATTTCTTTATCAGCCGGTACAAGTTGGTAATACACAAGTTATTGCCCAGTCACAACAACTACAGCCAATGTGTATGTTTCACTATACAAACAATTAAGTATATAATGCATGTCTCAGCTCATTACTTTTTTTTAAAACTGTTATAAGTGAAGATTAATAGTTAAGTCAAAAGTTAAGTTGAGAGTTATAATAAAATAAATAACTGAAATTGAATAGTTAATGAATAGCTTATATATTTTTTTTCATTTTAGAAGTATTACTAATGAGTTACATTTCAGGTTAGGCACTGTTAAGAGGGAATTTGTCTAAAGGGGAAGTGGTGGGGTCTATCATAGGTTGAGAGGCAGGGCGGTAAAATATGATTGAGAACGGCAGTAATACAATTGAGAACGCTCAAATTTTATTTCTTGCAACATTGCCAAATTTAATAATTATTATTGTTAGATTTATCTAGTTTTTGTGGGATTTTATTAAAAATTAAAGTAATGTTAACACTATTGTCTAAGTATTGAACTTGGATATGAGAGAATAACGGTTAGGGGTTACAGTTGTTGCGCAAATGTAAACTTTGTGCTTGTCAATTTTATATTCCTATTCTCCACATAATGAAAAATAACGACATTCAAATTATATTTTAAGAACGAGGTGAAGACCTAGTGATAAACTTGATATATTATATGTATGTTGGTAACTTATTACAATGATGTATTACATTTTTTATACATATTTTTATAAGTTTTTAACTATTATAATGATAACAATTGATTCCAAATTTCCAAATGTAGTTAAACTATATTTACAAACCTATTTATTGTTTTTAAGACGGCCTAACCTTTATGTTTTTATTAGATTATAATAATGACTTTTTTCTAGAATATTTGTATTTGTTTACTTTATTTATATACATAAATTATTATAAAAAAATAATTTTAACAATGTTTATTATTATTATTAATAAAAAATTTCACTATTGCACTTAAATTTTATTTTTAAAAATTCAAATAAAAAGATTTTTTTCAAACTAACAATAATTAACTTGTAAGTTGTAACTGTGTCTAAACTAAAAATCAGTCGTTTGACCAAAAAAAAAAATAATAATATGGCGACGTTGCATGTAAATTTGTTCTCAATTGTATTGGTTTTTTGGGTCAGCAGTAAGTTCTTTGTTAATTTTAAGTGTTCTCAATTGTTCGGCCAAAAAGCCAAAAGGTATAACGTTCTCAATATTTTTCTGATAGCAAGGCAGGGTCTGTAAAGGGGAAAGGTGGGTGGTTTCTATCCTGTCCTTCCCCATTGTCAGTTGTATTACCTTGTGCACCCAACTGGAGCTTTGAGTCTGTGCATATTACACTAGCTTTCGCTCAGGATGATAAGCTGAGGCTCCTTAGGGGCAACCAAAGTTTTATATTAAATTTGTCTTATAATAAACGATGTCACATGGAGACCAAACAATGTACAAACGGTTCAGTCCCTACGTCGGAATACTACAAGGAAAAAAAAGTTTAAGCAATATTTATTTTTCATTATTTACATTTAGATATCATTAAGTGATGTGTTGAAAATGGGAGGAATGGTGGTATTTTTCGCCCTGGATAGTATACATCTTAGCAGTCCAGAATAAACTTTTTTATTCATTTTTCTTTTTTAATAAAACAAATATTCTTTAATACTTTATGTGTACTAATAATTATTATTCTATTGCATGGTAGGCTTTAAATAATAATAAAAATAAACAAATGCTATATAAATTTATGTGTCAAGTAAATTTCAAATTGCATAGTTAAATACAGCAATGGAAGCATAATAACACAGATTAACTATTTTATGAAGTTTACTTTTAAAAATCTGACAATTCTTTTAAAGCTATTTTATTTTATTTTTAAATTGTTCAATAACTTAGAAACTGGTCACCATGAATATCAAATAACATTTTTCTAATGATGCAAATTAAAAAAAAAAAACCAGGTATTGCATTTGCATGTTTTTGGGGGCCATAAGATTTATTGTAATTAATTTCATATTTTTGCATATTTAGTGATTTTGTAGTTTTAACAGTATATTTCTTAATTTTACCTTTTTTTTTAGAGCATATTTGATTATTAATGATACATTTATAATACTATTTGAACATTTGGCAAAAAGAAAAATTACTTCATTAGAATATATATACTTATTTTAAGAGTTTCCACTAGGTATTATTGTATAATGTTTTTCAAATCCCTATTTGACCTACAATTTTCCATTTTTATTAATAAATATTTGGTAAAAACTATAAAACATAAACATTTTTTTTTTGTAAAATGTTTGTACTTATGAAAATTGTAAGTAAAAAAAAAAATTAGTGCATATTTTTAAAGCATATTTGTATCTTTTATACACATAAGTGCATGCATATTTAGTACTTTTTCAGTGCATTAAGTTACGGGACCTATTACAATCATTACAATTTATTTTAGATTTAGTGAGTTATTGAATATTTGTTTTAAATGCTTATGAGTTATGTAGTATGAATAATTTTAAAATGTTGAATTTAAAATTAAATTAAAAATTATAAAAAATTTTAACAATGCCAGAAGTCACTTTGATGATGTACACAGTACACATTCAGACATAATTATGTAAATTATTATATTAATTACAGGCAAAATCAGTTCAATTAGGTCACTGCACAGTGAAAGATGCTGATATTATCACATTTGTATATTATGTTATGATGACACTAGGTACAAGTTACCGTTTTACAAGACAAGTACATTTTGAATTATTATGAAACTTAATGCTAAGGACTAACCTTATCTGTGTTGGTCTTTACGATAATTCAGTTTTTAGCATGTTTTGAGAAAATAAATTAGCACAATTTAAAAATGCTCATAAAAACTGAATCATCATAAAATTATTGAAAGCATTGCAACCAAACCCTCAATTCAATATCAACATCATTATTTTTCTAAAAGAAATTGAAGAATTGTATAACTTATTCTAAATATAACCTATACTATGAACAATAATGTGTAAACATAATGTTAACTAATGTAACTAAGATCAATAGAAAAAATAAATGTTTTTACTATAAAGTTTCATAATAGGTTGATTTACTCTAATTTTTAAACTAGCTAAGCTAAACTTAAACTGCTTAGGATACATTTTCCATATTACATAATATTAAGTTCTGCGCACAAACACGTTATAAACATTTGTGTCTTATTTAATTGAACCAGAAAAAATATTTCATATAATTTAGTTATAATAAAAAATAACTTTTTTAAGTTTGGTTTATGTAAAAAAAACTGTACTTAATATGCGGTAATTAGATAGAACTTCATAAAAATTGTTAAACAAAAAATGCTTAAATCTTAACTCGCTTAAGCCTGTCTTGATATCTTATATATTTTTTAAATTACCATACACAATTATGTTTGTTACTATTTCAGTAATTAACATAAATGGGAATATAATGCAGTTGAATACAATAACTAGTGATTCTCCAACCGTAGTTACCCAATCAGCTACTACTACTACTACTACTACTACTACTACTACTACTTCTACTACTACTACTGTAGAACAAGGAGTTCCTCACCAAAATAATATAATGGTATGGTATTATGTTTGCATATGTTTATTTTAAATAATTTATTATTTATTTTAAGATTGTACCAAACAATATAACTGATACTAAACAACAGATACCTTCAACATCAAATTCGTTTGAGGAAGAACCCTTATATGTTAACGCCAAACAGTATCATAGGATTATGAAAAGAAGGCATGCTAGAGCAAAACTAGAAGCTGAAGGAAAAATACCAAAAACTCGACAAGTATATTCATTCAGTATAAATTTAGAATATCAACTTTTTAATGCTACCATACATTACGTATTTTATTTTAGAAATATTTGTACGAATCTCGTCATAAGCATGCTATGAATCGAATACGAGAAGATAGTGGTCGTTTTCATTCAGGATCATTGCATAGAATAAATATGTCAACCATAGAAATTCAACAAAACTATCAGTATCAAAATCCGATAATCAAACATTGTTACTCTGTGGCTGTTAATCAAACATTTCATAGCACATAATATGTACAATTATATAGTGGAATGATGTATAGTACAAAATGTAATAGGAAAATTATCTTGAAAATTGAATCAAAAATGTTTGTCAAATAATTACTTAAAATAAGTGATAGTTTAATAAGTATGTCTTAGAAGTAAAATTTTATTAAAATTGTAAAATAAGTTTAAACAGTTTTCTTATTAGTTAGGAATTGTAAGTAATTTAATTTTTTTTTTCTATCATTACAATTATAATAGTATTGATTTTAAATGCTCAATTTGTAAATATAATAGCTAGAGGATTATGGATTTCTGGGTATCTAACTGATCAAATACCATTGCTAATTGGTACAATTGATATTTTCCTATGTCTATCTTTGAATTTTAAATTTATTGAAATACAATGTCTGCGTATTAATTATCTGTATTATACTGTGACAACTAGTCCATTGACAAACATGTTAAAATATACATATTTTTACAACTTGATTTTATATTATAGCAAAGTTAAAATGAAAATTTATTTTGTTCCTATCTATATAATATGTTTGATAAAATAATATTAAAATGTGATTGAAAAGTTGGATTTATTTTTATTTTGTATCTAAAATAGTTATTCTTTTATTTAAAAATAAAAATAAAAGTCATTTAAAATTTTTTTTTCAATTTATTTATTTTATTATAAATGTTAGTCAAAATACAAACTAAACATAATACCATTGAGTCCATTTGGCTTATAAATTATAATTAATCATTGAGCATATATTGTATAATATATACTCAATGATAATAATATTATATAATAGTATTAACTAGGAAACAATTTATAATCTCTTATATTATGATATACGTTACATGAAATAATATTTTGATCTAATAATACACACAATATAATACATTTTATTATATTATACTATTGTTTATCTGTTATTAGAATTTTAATCTGAATATGTTAAAATATATTAATGTACTACAAGTTACAACATTTAGATACATGACTAAACTTAAAAGTTTCATAAACCTCATAATATGATTTACAGGTTCTAAACATAATGAAAACCACTTTTAGTAACCATTGAATTTATAAAACAATCTTGCACTTCTAGATATTTTTTCTAATATTTAAAATAAGGTTGGGTTTTTCTATTTATTGAGGAAATTGTTTAAAATTTATATCTTAAGAATCCAAAATGTATAATATTATATCATTGTATTATTTTACAACATAAATCCACAAGTTAATTGTAATTTATAATCAAATGTTATCAATAGCATAACTGCTTATGTTCAATAATTTCCAACAAATAATAATTATTCAATCATTTTTAATGTTAAAACAAATTCAAAACTTAAGTTGAATAAGTTACACTCTTATATTCACCAAAACTTCTACCTAAAATCTAAAATCCAAAATGTACATAAATATTAAATATAATGCAAATTATTTGAAACAGTTTTAAAAGTATAATAACTAATAAGAGTGCATTCTATATACACATTTTGTATGCATCAAGCTATCAATAATCTGTGTTTAGATTAAGCTATAGATTTCTAATTAAGGAGAACACAATTGAATAATTTACCTGTTGGCTGTTTTTTTTACTATTTTTAATTATAAACCAAAAATTTAAATAGCTTAAAAATAATAATAATTCACAACAATTTAAATTTAAGTTAAATAGATTTGTGGATAGTTTAAGTAGTTGACCATGGTATTTGCCTACAATTAAAGTGACTCATGACAATGTTTGAGATGTCTTCAACGGATTAAGACAAATAGAACATTTGGTGAATATAGAGGCTTTTATCGCAACATAACCACTAATACATGCTACATCTATTTTACAAAAATAGATTCAATATAGAAAAAAAATATAGTCATAATAATAGACAAATTAAATAAAAACTAAAAACTACATAGTATTAATATAGAACCTAAAATGGGTGGATCACGACAGACAATACTCTATTACAGGAATGTTGAAATTTTTTTTTCTAGTGGTGAACAGAAAACAAGCACTGAGTGGAGATGGAACGGAGAGGAATGTTGTTTAAGATGACCGATGGGCCCACCACCTTAATCCTCCTTATCTTATTGTATGCCTGGTTGTTGTTGCCCTGGCTGTGGCAGCATCACATGACCCGCTTGTCGTGCACCTCGATGTGGTCACCTACACCAACGTCTGACGGCGTAGGGGACACATAAGTCTCGTCAGTCACGTATTCCTCGTTGGTGGACACCTGTTCGCCGATCGATCGCAAGAAGTGGACGGGGATGTGATAGGACAGATCGACTTCGCAGTAAGTGTGGTATGTGCAGAACCCACACGACAGTTTCTGCGACCTCGAGCATGCGGCTTCCGAAGTGTTATTAACCACGAGGTGATGCCTATTATGCTGGTCCAGCTTTGAACCGATGTCGCACTCAAACGGGCAGTGTACGCAACGGAATATGGATGTTTTCGTCTTGCCGACTAAGTTTCCGATAGCTCCGTTCACATCATACGTATTCTGCGGAACCAAAATCTCGTTCTCAGGCTCAGGCATACATGTTTTTGAATCTTTGTAATTCGACAATTGGGGCGAGGAAAGTGATAGTCTCTGAAACAAATGAGTTGAATCATTATTCACCGATGCAAGATATTCTGATAAAGAAACTTGACTTACTTTCATAGTTTTAACTGATGTGGGTTCGGTAACTTCCTCTGCACTGACCACATTCACTTCGTCCTCCACTTGATCATCTTCAAATTGTTCTTCACCTACATCGTATTTGCAACTAATCACATTTTCGGTTACTACATCATCAGCGGTGATAATGTCAAACCTAATTTTCTCAAAGTTCTTGAACGTCGTCGATATTGTTTCAATCGTTGATCCTTCGTCATTATCAACAAATTCATCACTAACCGATGCAGGATACTCTGATGGCCGCGGATATTTAGGGCTAATTGGATATTCCAAAGCTAGCAATTCAGTAGTACGCTGAGCATACTCGTCACGGTGAACGAGCTCATGCGCAGCTACAAGGCTTTTGGACCGAGCTACAAATGAACAGCAGTCGCACGCATTTTTCCAGCCACGGAACCTATGGAACCGCATATGGAATCTGAGGTCTGAGCGGAAAAAGTATCGAGCCGGACAATATGGGCAAAATTTAAGCTCAAGATTGTCAATTTCTGTGTACTTGGTGACATCTTCTTGGCTTTCATTATCGCTGGACGAATCAGACAACACTTCATTAGCGGAATGTGATATTCCGCTGTTGGTGGCAGTGTTCTTGTCCAGCAGCAAGCTCTGTTCTAGCTCCATCACGTATTCGAGAGACCAAATCTGATTCATGTTCGAGATGCTGGTATCATAGAAGCCAACTGTTGAGCACCTATAACTAGTTGAGTGCACTTTGCCATGTGATGCCAAGACACCCGCGTTGTTGCACACATAAGTACACAATTTGCAGGCGTGTGTGGAAGATGATAGTACTGAATCGCCTGATAAATGCTGCTGCATTCGTTTGTGACTTTGCGGATGGTCCGAATGCATACTCTCGTGCTCAACCACGATGTACCGTCTGCGATTAGTGTAAGGACAGTAGCGGCACTTGAACATTTTCAAAAAAGGTGGCGAGTTTTCCTTGCTGTAATTCCATACTATGGGTGGTCCACTGTGTTTATAAATATTATTCACAATGGATGTTTTGTTTTCTAGTTGGTCATCAGAATTCTTTGCAATCATGTCCCTTTGACCAGCCCGAACCACGGAATTTTCTGGATATCGAATTTCTGGTTCGTCGAACATGTGCCCGTATCGATAATGATGATACAGAATAGCCGATTTAGTGACATTGAATACGCATTCGGTACAGTTAAAAAGAGCTCCCCGTTTGACGTGCAGCTGTTTATGTGCTTGTAAATCTCTTCCTTTGGTCGAATAGTACCAACACTCGTTGCATTCAAACACCTCAATTTCCGTGTGTGATACAGTTGGGGTATCTCCTTCCGATAATGCTGCGGACGAATTAGGTGTAAGTATAGCCTGAAATTTCAAAAGTGTCAAATTATAGATACAATGCGATTTACAATATTAATAATTGAATCGAACTTATTGTTTATTAACGAGTTGGTTAGAGGGGGGTATTATGAGAAGAAATTAAACTTACTTTGATGATTTTAACTGATGTGGGTTCGATTATTTCCTCTGCTCCGACTATTATTTCTTCGTCCGCCACATTCTCGTCTTCATTCTGTTGTTCACCCCCATCGTATTCACAACTAATCACAGTGTCGGTTATTTTATCATCAGCGGTGGTAATGCTAAAGCTGCTTTTGTCAAAGCTATTGCTCGGAGTCGATGGTGTTTTAATCGTTGATCTGCCGTCATTATGAACAAAATCAGGTTTGCTCTTGACTTTCTCGACCACAACTATATTTTCGTCACTAGGATCGAACAACACTTCTATATTGGCTATGTTGTTCATGTCATCACTACCCACATCTAACATGGTCATATTAGCTGTCACGTCGTTACTACTACCGTTTTCGTCAATTCCCTGCGTTTCCTCCTCGTCATCATCGTCAATTGAATTTGATGAAGATTCGTCTCGTTGCTCGTTCCCGTAATTGGTATCAGTAGCATTAACATCAGTATTGACACTGCCATCGTCCATCTCGTGAGCAAACATCATATGGTCCAACATTGCTCTGTGTTAAAAATGTATAACATTAATATTGTTTTTTTTTAATGGGGGGCAACTTAAATTTTCAAATCTAAATCAACTCACTTTTTTTCTTCTGACCAAAACGGACAGTATTCACATCTACACTTGGTTTCTTCAGGAATTTGGGTGCGCTGCATGTGTTTTTTCAGTTGGCCCTGACTAACGCTGTCACGTCACTAAGCGAACAAGACAAAAGGTGTTCATATAAACAAAAAAAAAACTATAATGTTCCCAACATAAACTGCAGTAAGTTATGTATGACGTATAGCTTTAAATATTTTGTATAAAATCGTCCAAATTTAGTTTAAAATAAATTAAATAATTTAAATAATTCGACCCGACACTGACACATAGATAAACAAATATAATACTCACAATAAAGCTTTAATGACTAAGGTTTGGTGGACAACAGCAACAACGTGTCGTATGTGGTCGGGGTAGTGGGTGTCTTTGTTTTCTTACGTTCAGTGGTTGGTAAATTCGGCTCGGCTGTCTCTTTAATTTCTGCCGATGATATCTTTAGAGCCTAAATAAAATATAACGGAATTAATAATTAATATAATTGAATGCGACGCTCAAGTCGCTCACAGGTAAACGCAATATAAAATGTCATTAATGCGTGATGTGAGTACACACTACATACACGATACACTAGCCACTCGACATCCCATGACATTCGTAAACATCGAGTTTAGTGATAGTTATTATTGTCATCGTGTTATTAAATTATCAATTAATTCAAATTAGTTTTGTATACGTGAGTGAAGAGCATATTATGAATACTAGATATAAAACTCATAAAAAATTAATTAGCTTTACGATGAATACTTTTTTTTAATTCCAGTAAAAAAGAGGTACTTATAGAAAAATTATATTAAATATCTAAGTCTCTGCAGGTTGATTAAGTTAATTTAATTTCCGTCTATAAAATAATTTGTAATTTTCATAGAATTTTGATCTCAAACTATTAAATAAAAACGACATAACTCATAATGTACCTATTTTCGAAAAATTTTAAAAGCTGTAAGAACGTTTTAGAAACGTTGTAATACATTTATAAGCTTTTGACTGATAAAATATTTGTATCAATATAATTCGAAAAAAATACGAAAATGTCTACGGGTTTTCTTTTTGAAAAACAACCAAATAACAAAACCGATTTTTAGGAATTTCGTATTCATAAATAGTCCGGTTTTCAAATTTATTTTAAAAAGCTGAGAATTTGTTATTTTTGTCTATATTAACTAGATCAAAATGAAAAATGATAAAAGATACATTTTAAAATCATTACAAAAAAAATCACTCTGCTCAGAATTAAAAATGTAGGTACTAGACATTTATGCTGTGCGTTATAAATTTAGTCGATTTAAATTAAGAGGAAACAATGTCAATTCACTAAAATGTTGTTCCGTAACCACTGAGGTATTCTATAATATAAAGAAATCAGTTGAAAATGATGTATAACCAGATCATTACTAATTATTATAAGTAGGTAATACTTAAACTAGGTAATTAATATTATTTTATACTTTTTCTAACTTAATGATACCTACTGTGAAAATTTTAATAATTTAATTTTGTTGATTTCAGATTGTTTTTACACTTCTAAAAAGTTCAGCTTCATGCAAACAATAATTTTCATTCTTAACAAAAATAAAAACTTGGCTTAGGGTATCGATTGGTCAAGAGAGGTGACAGATTAGTCAATTTTGTACATTGAAAATTAACAAAAGTATTTAAAACTTCATTTTTATCAATTTGATTAGGCAAATCCTTTTCAATGTAAAATATTGACAAGTCTATCAAGCAGAGCCACTTCTCCGGTTATTTTTTTTTTGTATGAAATTCAATCCATAATAATATGACAATTAGCTTGAATACATTTAATAATACTTAAAGTTTTGTTTAATAGTTATTTGTTCTTAAAATACCTATATATTATGCCCTATGTGGTATACTATAATTTGTTCAATTTTTTTTCCAATACAATTAAAAACATAATGTACATTTTCTAAAACAAAACGCAGGTGTAATTATAGAATTAATATATATATATGTGTAAGCCTTATGTCCAATGTTTGTTACATATTTGTTTTGATTCTATTTTATTTTAAATAACTAAATTAAATATGATAGTAAACAAATAAAATAAATATAAAATATATAAAAAAAACTTTTTATAAATGCATTGAAAAAAGGTGAGCAAGTGGGTCGTTTGCCTGCCGACATTAGGTATCAAATAGGTCATACCTATATGTGTAAAATTTGAATTCAATGAAATAAAATCATAGTATACAAATACAATTCTGAGCAAAGACAGTCTGTCAGCCTAATTGCAAATTATACTTTAGGATATTATTGCTATTAAAATAATTTATTTCCAAAAACATTGCATTTAAAAAGTAATTGTATGTATAATATAATATATAATATACTTCAAAAGTTGCAAGTTCCCATAAATAATATTTTTAAATTACAATGTCATAACTATAATATTGTTATTCTTTGATTGAATATCTAATTTTGTCTAAATTTAAACTTAAAATGACTATAAAAAACAAAGTTTATGTATTTATTTTTTATTTTTTAGTTACAGTATAAACTACTTAAGGGAAACATTGTTTTAAATTTTCAATTCTTAGCCATAAAAACTTAATATTTTATAAATTTATAATTACAAAATAATTTGCAAAATGTCGATATTTTGATTAGGTTTTTCAAAATTTAAACTTTAAATGCTTATAAAAAAATTGTGACTTCATTTTAGATATTTTTAAAATGCTAAAAGAATGACTTATGAGAAATCTTGTATTCAGTTTTCAAATCTTAGATACAAAAAGAAAATTTTCAAACTCAAAATAATTTACAAATGTTTGTGATTTTTAAGTAATTAGTCAAATTTCTAACTTTAGAAACTTATAAAAAATTATTGTAGATTTAAGCACATTTTTTGAAAATTTTTACTAACCTAAAAATTTACCTTTAATAAACCTGTACTTACTATTCACTTTGCAAAAATATAAAAGAGGAGGAATTAAATTGTTCATCGCAATGTTTTAAACATTTTTACTGAAAATGAATATTTTTACAAACCGTTACAAATGATTTAACAAACGGACGGTATAAACGAAAATTTCAAATTCCAAATTATTGGGCATTTTCCCAGCAAACAATTCATTATTTTTTTGTACCAAAACTAATGGTTTACCAATTGAATGAATTTTTTTACAACCAGTTTATAAACGACCGGGTTACTCTGACGCGGGCTACGATTGTGTTTATAGGCGGTAGTCCGGTCTTGCGATTATGGTGGCGTTAAGTGAAAAACGTAAACAACGAAACTAACACCTTTTGTTCTTATAGTGCGGTCGCGTTTATTTACGGCACAAAATAATTCAAACAAACGAAATAAAAAAATGTGTACAAGAACTGTCAGTCGTCGGTGGTTTTGTGCGGAGAACGATATTTAATTCGTCTTGGTTTCCTTACTTGACGTCTGTCGTTAAAAACGATTGTCGAACGAGAGCGAGAACGCTGGCGGCTGGTACTCGTCCGGCACGACATATTATCTTTCCGTCCCACCTGTGCCTTTGCAGGGCGGTGGGGAGTCGACAGTGTCGCACCGTTGGCATCCGTGGTGGCGGTTGGTAAGAGAGCAGACCGGTCGTTGCGGTACCTGTACTTTGTACCGGTTTGCTGTTGCGTACCGTGTCATACTCCCCCTCCGAACCACCACACGGGGTACGTAATTGTAACCGGTTTCGACGTCCCGTCTTGGGTAGGGTGGCTTGCACTACCTCTCGCTTACGCTTGAGGTAGGCTCGCCTTACCCATGCCTTACCCCCTTACCCCCATATGGTCGGCCTGGAGACCCTGCCGGAGTGAAGTACGGCCTGTTGTCGTACTCCATCTCCGGCAGCCCCTCCAACGATAGGCCTGGGCCGGCTAGCCAAGTGTCCTCGGAGAGCATGTGCAGCTCCGCGGCTTAGGCTAGCTGGCCCTGGTTGGTGCACCCTACCAGCTCCTCGGGTGACCCCTTGGAGAGGAAATTGAAACCACGTGAGCTCAACCGTCAATTTCACTTTGCTTATACACAAAAATATTATGCATATTACAGGTTAATACACAACAATTTAATAAATAATAACAATCAGAATATAACATGAGGTATGTTTGTAGTTTTGTACTGTAATTTAACTTACATTTCAATATGGTCGTCCACAGTCGAATGAGCTCGGGGAATCCGGACTTGGGTTGTTCTTACGAGCGTTAACTTTTCCGACAGCACGGCTAGGAGATAAACGTCAACACAAACCTTAAAATTGTAAGACCGCAATAAAGATTCGAAACGTTGACACAAAGAAAATTATTAGAATCTGAAATTCCGAAACACCAGTACCGTGCGCAACAGTTAGGTTAAATGGCCGTCCTGTATTGAAGGTTACCATTTGTGATACAGCGCTATAGCGGCGTGTCGTGCTACCACGGTTGAACCGTATTCTACGCATGCGCGCCACTACGTCAGCACTGAAACTGGGATACACTACAATGGATGCCGGTGAATTGAGTCTAACGATAATGGATTTATTACAATTGGTGCAAAAAGGAGGCTCGAACAAAAAAGACAGCTGACAGACGAGTACAGTGTATCCAAATAAAAATATTATTCATGTATACATTTTTCTGTATACCTATTAATCGGAAAATATAGCTTGATAAGATATTTTATAAACCATGTATTGTATTTTAATATTCGATGTTCCCGGTTATGGTTTTTATCACTTGTCATGGGAGGCCGGGGTCGGGCTAATTGAGGTTCAAGAAATTTTTACAATCTCCTTGAGCATTACTCGTCTGAAACGCGTCTTTATTTTTTACCTGTTTATTCATTCGACGCGCGCTATTTGAACGATGTATATGAAACCCGTATATCTAAATACGCACTATTAACTGGAGCGCGCGTACTATTGACCACGGAAATCAGTCGTCGAACGAAAAACATTCCAAAAAAAAGCTTGAATCCTGAATGTTTAAAAATCCCCACAAATAATCATGTTTTTCAATGACGATGTTTTATAATAAATGTTCGACTAATCAACGTATACAGCCAAAAGTCAAAACTATGATGGCTCAACGTTAGATGTTCATGGTACCTTCGGACCATAATTTAAGGGTGCACTAATGAATGATTTTTAAAAATTCTCATTTAAAAGATTGATTCACACAAGGGTTTTATTTTGGCCAACAGAAATCGAAATTTTTTCTTAAACATTAATGGTTGACATTGGTTACAGAAAAATTGTTTCATCAATGTCCTGATATCAAACACAATATTAAATATGTATATTGAAAGTTAATTAAAGGTTAATTTGTACAACATGGCTGAATATGCGCGGCCTTAAAAAAAATATGATCTATTAATGATCATCAAAATAAAAACTTTCTTTCGAAGATCATCGGCTATCTAAAATATTATACCTGCAATGATAAACTTGCAATCATAACTTAAAATATAGACATAAAATTACAATTTACAGGATTATATCAATGAATATCAACAAACTTATTTATAACAAACGTTTACGTTCCAGTATAACTACACAATCGTCAGTGTGTTGAGCTCGTTACATCGGGTTGTTGTCGTAAAATATTTTGTTTCGAGTGTAGATTTTACTTCTTTTTTTTCTTCTTCACTAAACTATGCCGTTTTGTAGTGTATTTGGTTATAGTAACAATAAAGGGACTCATTGATTTCCCAATCACGAAAAATCGGCAACACATTTTAAATAATGGAATAATTTTTGTAAGCGCCAACATTTTATTCCAATTAATAACTCTGTGATATTATGTTCACATCACTGTACAAGTTTAGATTTTGACGAATCCGACATTCTAAAATAAAGACTATTAGGAGGCAAATACAAGTCAAAAACACCGTACCGACAATATTTATTTTATATAAATGAACCTATCAGTTTCGCTGTCTATTTTACATTTAATTAAATAAAATTATACAATGAAAATTAAACATTAAATAGGTATAATATTTGATCTACATAAAATATAATAAAATAAATGTAAGAAAATAATAATCACAAATAACCATGGGAATAAAACAACAAAATTAAAATTAATTATATGAATTATAATGATTCGCGCGTTATGTTGTTTTGTTTTCCAAATATTCGGAATACAATAAATATAAATACCTCTGTTATATGAACAACAATAACCGTTGTATATTATTGTATCAATCGTACACTGATCCATGACAAAAGTTCAATCACTCGCATAGAACCTGCAGCTGGCCCATATTTATTTTTAAAACAACTAAGTTCTATCAATCTCATTTATTTTTTAAAAGAACTGTTTTTTCGGGAGGCAAATAGTACCTAATGGTTATTGGTTCTGAGTATTTCAGTCATTATTAACTGTATAGCATTAATTCCAAACTAAAAATATGGAACTCGTATTGCTCTTAGTAAAAATACAAAGAAGAAAAATTTTTAAAAAAAGTAGATAATCCTATTCTATTTCTAAGCCAACATATTGATTACCTACCTAACATAATAATTTGATAGTTTTGGCTTCAGATAATCTGATCGTTGTGCAATATGTTATTTGTATGTTGTTGAAATGGTGTGTTAACAGTTGTTGACTGTTGTGTAAATTAAAAGAAAACACAAAAATAATGGATTTTGGAACTATAAAAGCGTTGTCCTTACAAGTGATATCAAAAAAATAAAAACGTTTTTTTAAGGTATTTAAGCGAAGACGTTCTGTCAGCCTACATATAGGTAACTAAGTAAAAAATTGCATTTAAAAATGTTATTGCGTGTATAAAATATAATAATATACGTAAAAGTTTCAAGCACTCACGAAAATATATTTTTAAATTGCAACGAAATAACTAACATCGCTATTGTTCATTTAAATATCTATGATTTCGTCCAAATTTGAACTTAAAATATATATACCAAATCAACCGTGTAAATATATTTTTTAGATTCATTGGTTACACTATTAACTACTTATGAGAAACCTTGTTTTAAGTTTTCAATCAAAACTTAAATAAAACTTATTACTTTTATTTTAAAACTATTTTTTTTACTATGCTCAACTTTTTTTTTAATTTTCACGTATAGCAATTTATGAAGAACATTGTAATATTGTATTACATTTTCAAGTTTTTTGACAGACTGAATTTTTTTTTATCGGATCAAAATCAGACGCATAGTCACAATAGTCATAATGGTTTTGATAATAATAACCTTACTTCTTCTACGGTAGGTTTGTATTTTTTGCATCAAGAACATTTGGAATTATTTATTATAATTTATTTACATTTTTATAACATTTTATATTTGTATTTATATTCATTATTCATAATTGTAACTATGTATTGATAATTAATAATAGGAAAATGAACATGAGACAAATATGGATGGAGTTGTGGTTAATGAAGAACCTAATCAAGTAAGCATATTAATGAATAATTTTTATTAGTAGGTAATAGGTAATAATTAAAGTATTAGACTGAATACAGTTGTAATAAAAAAACATAATTTATTTGTTAATGTATAGTGTATACCTGCTATTGTTGATTATAATTAAAACTGACATACCTACTGTTAGTAACTATTTATAATAAATTATTTTACCTAACACTTACAAAATATTTTTTAAAAATAATATCATTTACACATTACATGTGCCTAGTACATAGTAGTAAATTGTAATTTGAACATTTTATTAATTTTCGGAATTTAGTATCTCTGAACATGAGGCTACCGCTACCCGCATAGCATTTAGAAGATGACTATATTTTTAAAATATACTTTAATCATAAAAATAAAAATATTTTTTGTAAAATGTATTTAAAAGGTTTTTAATTTATTTTAATAATGATATTTTTGATAAGATATTTTTAAAATATATTAAATGTATTTTGAAATATTTTATCTTAAAAACAATTTAAATTTATATTTTAAAAATATCTATTAATTATGAAATACATACATTTTCTAAAATATATTTTTAATATTAGTTTAAAACATGTATTTAATGATTGATTTCTGCAATTATTATAGGGACTAATATATATATATATATATATATAGTGTATAATTAAATAAATTGTCATTTCAATATAAATATTATGTTATAAATTGTACATTAGTTTTTTGTGTTTAATAGGTACATTATTACTATTTACTATACATAATACTTTTACTATTATAATGCCCACCCACATAGCAAAATTATGTTTTCTAAATATTTAAAAAATATTTTTTGGAAAGTAATTGATATTTTACAAACATCGTTCAATCATCATCCAATATTTTAAATGTGTTTTAAAAACATTTTTTTGGCCGGAAAAAATAGTCATCAAAACATTTTGTAATGGTTTTCAAAATATTTTTTAAATTATATTTAAAATATTTCAAAACAGATGTTTTCAAAATATTTTTAAAATGTAATACAATTATGTTGACAATATTTTTTATTTATTTTTAAGATAATTTATAAATATTAGTTTTGGTTGCAGTTGTAAGGGAGCCTACACACTCAATTATTTTGTAAGACACATTTGGTTAGAATATATACCTATGTAGTGAAAACACAATGGCTAACAGGCAGTAATAATAACAGGGTTCTGGAAAGAGTGAAAAAATTAATATTTAAACAAAAACATGCAGTTGGGTTGGCATATTAAATAATATTTATTTTAATATTTATATATTATAATATAGTATATAATATTAAATAATATAACATTTAAGTAACCTGATTTGTATAATACAAAAAAAAAAATTTTCTTAGTACATTTGAGTACAAAAAAAAAATAAAATAAAAATAACAACTGTTTAGGTATAAATAAATTATTACACCGATGAATTTTAAAATACAAATTAAGGAATTAAATTAATATTTTTGTTTTGTTTTTTTTCTTCTCAGAACTTAGCATTAGCCATAAAAAATTTCATTGGTTTCAATATCTCTTGATCAATACAGTTTTTATGGTTTTTTACAGTTCTTATGGTTTCTGAAACATGTGTAAAATGTAAATACTTACTTATTTTATATATTACAAAAGTATACAATATAGTACAGTTTAATATGCAAGTGTTGTTAAGTTAATACAATTATGAAGAAATAATGGGAGGGGGAGGAAGTATAATAGCGGTTATACAAATATTATTAAATTTCAAATAAAATATAAGAAAAAATTTGATTTACAATTATTTTTAATAAAAACTACTAGAACTTAAATAACCTATAAGCACATTACAACCATATTGTATTGTAATATCATTTTATAATGGAACACAATATTATCATATAAAATGCTATATAATGAAATTTCCATTTATTAATTTTTAAATAATTTAAACTTAAAATATAATTAGTTAAAAAATAATAATTACCAAGTATAAGGGCGCACGAATTAAGAGTAGAGAAAATCATTTTCTTTTTTTGTCCACTATGTGAGAATTTGCTCAGCAAATTATTGTGAAACAATTTTGACATAATTTGACGGGTCATATCTGAAACGGTTGTACGTTCTAGTCGAAGTAAAAATGTTATCTAGAAAAAAGTGATCATATTATATATATATATATATAGGACATTATAGGTGTATATTATGATATTTACAATAGGCGAATCTCAATTAAAAGAAAATAAGTTTAATTAATGAAAAGAAAATCAAGAGTATGCATTATATTATATTATATTATACCTAATATGTATTTCTTATATACTATTAATAGTAATAATGGTCGGTAAATCATAAATTTTTTATGGTCGGTTATAACATTTTCCAATCGGTCAATTTTAGTTGTAATAGTTCTCATTTCATACTTCATATTTGTCAAAGTACGAGTCAAGTTTTTCAAAATATAAAGCATTTCTGGAAAAAAATTATGTTTAATACAAATTGATGAGATTTGATTTAGTCAATATATAGTACCAGCTTGAACTGTTGAATTATTTTTATTTGATACAGATGATGATGGCGTACTAAAATGAGTTGGTGTATTGTCCAAATGTTTATCTTCAAACATGTTTAGGCAGTCATTTTTTAAATTTCCATTTATATCCTTGCTATCTTCTATATTGAAAAAAAAGTATTAGAATTTGAAATACAATAGACATTATGTATTGATGTTGGTCAATAAATGTAAATTAAATTATATGTACTAGCTTATACCATTGAGTATAGATAGTATCTATAGATACTATCTATACTCAATGCTTATACTTATTATTTAGATGATAAACATTATTAAATAATAATATATGTATGTATGTATAGTTAGGTTATAATATATTTTATAATAATCAAAATAAATTATCTTACTGTAATGTATTGAAGAATGATCAACATTAATTTTGTTATGGTATATGTCTGCATCTATTTGTGGTGATATGTGGAATGAAGTAAGGTTGACCCAAAATCCAACTTTCTTTTTATAATTTTATTAGAATTTAGTAAGTCAATATCGTCTGCAACGTCCCATTTTCCAGATGGTGAGATTAAGGAAGCAGTTGTAGATACTCTATTTTTTGAAACGGATGACCCTATTAAAATAAAATATAGTTACATATTGATTATAGGTATGGGTACTTTATAGATTTAGGTAGGTGTTATAATCGTTATTATTTAGTATTATCGGATGCAATTTACTAACTTTTAAGAGGTAAATACGAATGAGTAGGTGATCTATTGTTGTTTATTTTGTTATCTTCGGATATAGTTATACTAGTTTTGTTTTGGAAATATTTTAATGGTGACTTTTTTTTGGCTGTTAACAAAACATAAGAATTTTAGAATAGTTTAAAGCATAAACAATTATAAAAAAATCTAATTTGTAGCTTACTTTTAACATTTGAAAACAATATATTATCGGAATCATAATTATTTGAATTATTATTATCTTCAAATATACCTGAAATAATTATGTATAATAATTATATAATTCATAAAAAATGCAGTAATTTTATTTCACTGTTTTACCTGTTTCAATAAACTTGGGTGGGCTTAGAATTTTGTCTTGTATTATTGTTTTTAAGTGTTTTCTAGTTTTAATTTTTGAAGATAAGATGTCACAATCGTCATCATTATCATCATCATCATCATCAATTTTTTTACGTCGAATATTCCGTGTTCCTTTATCTTCTTCCATTGAAGATAAGTTAGACGTAAAAGTTGCTATTTTAGATTTTTCTTTAGCTTCTTTTAAACTCGCTAATGTGGTGAAACTCTCCAGACCACCACGTCTTCGTGTCAGGACAATTAACAATTTAAATTAATAAAACTAATTAATAAGTTAATGTTTTTTAATTAATATATTGAAACAATAAAAGGAACAATGGTTAAACAAATAAACAGTACATACTACATATTACAAGGTTGTGATGTGACTGTGTCTGACGGTTGGTGTCGCGCTCAGTCGATGTGACAATCGACTGTGGCGCCACCAATTGTCAAATGATCATATCACTTATATATATTAGTAATAAATTATTACCATTTTTTATTGCATATAAATCCTAGCCCTAGTAATAATGATAGTAATATTTATATTACTACACTAAAAATATTTTAAATATAACAGAAAAAAATTTCTTATTAAGCTATGATTTATGGTAATATTCATTACACTAGGTGTTATTAACCATTATATATCTCTACTTACAAATAGATTTAGATAAGACACAAATTTCAAACCAGGTGTACTCACACTACAGTGTATTAGGTTGTTTTTTTTTCAATTTGCCTAGTCGGATCTAAATGCCTTTTAGGCCAAGCACATGTTTTTCCATCTCTTGATAACCAGAGTGATGGAACAGCTTCCACGGAATTTTCTTTTATGAATAAAACAATGTGGTAGGTCATATTTAAAATATGTAAAAATTATACAGGTATGTTTCTGTAAAGAAAAAAAAATAATAATTAATGTATATATTTGATTCTTAACTGACTGAAGTATTATTATATAGTTACCAAGCAAAATAAATATACAGTTTTGTTCAATAAATATACAAGTTATGTGTGTACAAGTATAACATAAATCAATTATTGTTACTCAGATGAATGTAAAATTGGAAAAACAATTTTTTGACTATTATTGTCTAAAAGCATAACTTTTTTTTTTAAATTTTTAAGAGGAGTCCAACTTAACTCAGCAGATAAGTTGTCAACTATATATATATCAAAAATAGTTGAACTTAATGGTTTTTCATAAAATGGTAATTTAGTTAGAAAAACTTTTCCAACTAGAACTGCTTCATTGGTAGTCTTTATATGAGCTATGTTTAATATTTCCATTATATTATTATCTTTAGTTAAGATAAAACGATCAGCTGTACTTCTTGTTTTTATAGTTGAATTTTGAAACAAAACAATTTTATATTGTGGTTCTGTTAAATTATCCAATAAAGGTCCTTGGGTATGCTCATTTTTAAAAACTACTTCTATATTTTTATCTCTAAGAGTATTAACATTTTTTTGTTCAGAGTACCTTTTAATAATTTGTTGGAGAGGTTTGTCATGTTTTCTAATCATTTTTTTAAGAGACTTCATAAAGTTTTCAAATGGAAAAGCACTTATATTGTCGAGTGAGCCAAAGTTGAGATAATCATCAGAAATATGAAGAAAGCTATGCACATTATGAGAAATGAAATGTCTTCCATATAAAGTTTCAAATTGTTAAACAAAATATTTAAGTGAACTTTTAGCGTAATCAATATTCAATATTGGAAAAAATTGTAAATATTATTAATATAGTAAGTATATTAATAAAAAATATTAACATAAATATAAATATATATATATATATACAATAATATAATATTTATTATATATATTATAGGTAATTAATATATTATTATTATTATTATTATATTTTATTGATATTTTTACATTATTACTTTGACAATTTGACATACATTATCATACCGATTAGTATTTTTCATAATTTTATTTTGTTGTTCATATTTTACATTAGAGGTAAATATTTTATTTTAAAAGCAGCTTAGATCATTTTGTTTTTTTTTTCAAAACGGACCATTGCCGTAAACGGCGTAAACAGTACGCTTTAGATAAAATGTATATATGTAACCTTAAAAAACAATAATTTTAAATGAGTTTTCATTAAATTTGACTTAGCCACATTGTGTTTTATTTTATATACTAGTATAATAGACAATAGTAGTGTAGTACTACGACTACAATGACAACTAGGTACTGTAAATACTGCAATGAGTGCAATGTCTATTAATACTGTATAATTATTATAGTATTGTCCACGATTTAATAGATATATATTATATATATCTAAGGAATATTATCCTACATATAATATTCTAAATCGTGGTATTGTAATCAACTATCAGCGGACTGCGGACTGCGGACGGCGGACCCCCGCCACCCGCTGCACCATGATCAACGATATTTATTCTGTAGTCTGCACTGCAGGGGCGTCATTTCAGTTTTTTTTTTTGGTGTGCCATTTTAAAATTTCACCAGGCCATATAAAGATAGAGCAGATCTACAAGGGGGGATTCCCTTGTTTCAGCAGGCCAATTGAGAATATTTTAAATGTAAGGGGTGCCACCGCACACTCTGACCCTCCCAAAATGACGCCTTTGCTGCACTGACGTAATCGTCGTTTTCTATTTATATATAAATAGCGAAATTCCCGATATAAATGAATATTAACAAATTTCCCAATGGGCAATCGGCAATAGTTAATAATAATAAAACTGCTATTGAAATTTGATAACAGTTGTAGACCTAGTGAGTAGTAGCATAGAACAATATAGAATAGAGTATAGACACTCGATCAGCTGATCAAGCCACTGTATCCCTAGGCCCTAGGGTATGAAGTATTGGACTCTAAAAATGAAACCGTATCCGTAATCTGCTAGAATGTTGGCAACGTGTATCCCTCTTTTGTTACGAAATTATAAAAACGGATACAATCCAGTGATCGCGGGAGACGGCTGTATCTGTTTATTTCTTTATTCTAGTTAACATTAAATCTTGGTAAAATGAATAAGTATTGTATTAATTTTAATAATTAATGTAAGTTTTTTTACAAGTATTCTGTCAAATAATTTATACTAAATATACTGATATGATTTGTATACACTGATAATGTATGCCACGCCCCCCGGAGACCGTTTTCAAGGCCGTAGTCACTCGATTTGGCCAATTCACGCAGTGTCTAATGTCTATAGCCTGGTAGTAGTGACTAATGACGTTGAGTATAGATAGTATCTATACTCAATGCTAGTGACTAGTGAGTGTTCAAATTTAATATTATTTATATTTTGTGTACGAACTACGAGACATTCTCATTTCTAATTTTCTCGTCGTCCGTTATTGTCTGAACATACCTAAGTGAATTTGGAGCAGATTCTTGAAGAATTACGGTAAGTAAACTTTTGACAATTATATACATTGGTTAGTTTATTCTTTATTATATATTTATATAGCTAGGAATAGTGGAGTGTACAGTGTACTACGGTATAATATGTATTTATATGAATTATTTTTAGTTTTTCACCAAAGTCTGGCCGGAGTACACTAGACTAACTTAAGTAATAGGTACTTGAGTAATACTTGGTATTTAGTAATAAGTAGTTATTAGTAATAGGTAGAAGTAAGTAATTAAAATTTTTAAAAGCTCAAAAAACATAACCCCATCCTAGTGTCTAATTAATTCTAGTTTAAAATATAATTACCTATTTCAACTATAAATTATAATATAAAATAAAATAAAATTGTTTTCATTAATTTTAAGGGCCTTTAAATAATATCTAACCGGGTTTGATAATAAATACATTTATTGTAAAATATATTTACTTATTGTCTATATTATATTTAATACAAATTATAATTTATCATAGATAGGTATAATGCTTATTTATTTATCTGAATAACGTTGGGTTTAATATGGTTTACTATTACCTAATTGAACTAAATTATGACATAATAATAATTAATATTCAATTTAAGAATAATAGAAATTAATTAATAACTATAATGTATATTCATACAACAAAAATCAAAAGCATCAAATCTTTTTGGATTTAAATAAATATTTTTTGTAAAATTAGAATTTGTGAATTACATAAAATTATGTATTTTAAGTAACTACCTACTGATCAAATGCTTACATTGAACACAGTACTGCCCATAAAGTTACGAAGTTAGAATTCCCACTCCTTAGTGCAAGCTCTGGATTTAACTATCCGGGTTTGAAACACTAACCTCATTTACATATCTTGGTATGCATTTTGACGGTGAATTTGAGTCTGATGTGAGCCCACAGCATGTGGTTTTGTCCGATAACCATTCAGAAACACCTGATAATAGTTTACAATTTTATACTGCAGCTTTTAAAAATAATGATAATAATTTTAATACTGATTCTTCTATTCCTGATAAAGATTACTTAAATTATTCACCATTAAATGCGAATTCTAGTCCACTAAAATGTCTTACAGATACTTTGGTACCATTAAAACACATTGATCTATGCTCTGAAGTTAAATCTAAATTAGCTGAGTGGGCGGTAAGCTTTAATGTGCCACATAATACTCTTAATGGATTACTGCCTATTTTAAAAGATATTCCTGGTCTGACACAAATGCCAATAGATGCTCGTACAATTTTAAAGTCAAATATGGAAAACAAATCTGTACAAGTAATTGCTGTTAACCCAGGATATTATTATCATTTTGGTTTGGGTTTAGCTATTAAAAATCATTTTTGTCTTTATCCAATTATTAATATTCAGATTGTGATTGGAATAGATGGTCTACCACTTTCCAAAAGTAGCTCCAGCGAATTTTGGCCAATATTAGGTTATATTTGTCCATTTAAAGATTCTGTTTTTCTTATTGGTTTATACTGGGGCCATGAGAAACCTAAGGATTCCAATGAATTTTTAAATGAATTTGTTGTAGAAACCAAAAATTTACTACTTAATGGTATAAATATTGATGGTACGATTAAACAAATAAAAATTGATGGCTTTTGTTTAGACACACCTGCCAAAAGTTTTATATTAAAGATTAAGGGACATGCTGGATTTGATTCTTGTACAAGGTGCCTTGAAGAGGGAGAGTACTTAATAAATAGGACTTGTTTCCCTTATTCCTCAAATTCAGTTAAATGCACACATAATGATTATTTAGTAAGAAAATATGAGGAACATCATGTAGGACATACAATTTCTATATTATCTGATTTGCCTATTAACATCATAAATTCATTTGGTCTTGAATATATGCACCTCACTTGTCTTGGTCTTATGCGTAAACTGCTCCATTTATGAATCAATAATGGTCCATTAAATGTTAGACTTCAAAGTTCAGTATCAAAACAGTTGTCATCATCTCTTTTGAATTTAAGATCATATATACCATGTGAATTTTCTCGTAAACCAAGAGGAATTAATGAGTTAAAAAGGTTTAAAGCCACTGAATTACGACAACTGTTAATATACACTGGTCAGATTATTTTTAAAAGATACCTTAATACAGATTGTTATAAACATTTTATGACACTAAATATATCTATGACAATTTTGTTAAGTGATAATATGGAAAATTATGTAGAATATGCCCGTAACTTACTAAATTATTTTGTTCAAAATTTTGAAATTATTTATGGTAGACATTTTATGTCTTATAATGTTCACGGACTCCTTCATATTAGTGATGATTATGAACATTTTGGATCATTAGATAATATTAGTGCTTTTCCTTTCGAAAACTATTTAAAGAGCTTAAAAAAAATGGTACGTAAGCATGACAAACCACTGCAACAAATTGTTAAACGTTTTAATGAAAAAAATCAAATTCAAGGTAATATTTCAAAAACTAAAAAACAATATCCATACCTTAAAAGTATACACACAAATGGGCCTTTATTACAAAATATGAATGGGTTGCAATATAAAAAGTTATACCTAACAAATATAACAATTAAAATTGATAAAACTGTTGACTCTTTTTTTTTAACCAAAACATTTGACGTTGTTAAAGCTTATAATATAGGAACTCTACATGGAACTAATAATGACATTATTATTATTGGTAAAGAATTTAAAACTAAAAAAGCTTTATATGACAGTCCTATAAGTTCAACGGTATTCAATATTTATGAAATTAATGATTTATCATCTTCTTATTCATACTGGTCATTTGATAATATTAAAAACAAAATTATGATAATTGAGTGGGATGGTAAAAAAATTGCTCTCCCAATAATTCATTAATAAGAAAAAAATATTGTAAAGTGTATATAGCAGTATATTATAGTATTTAAGGTAAACTTTACTATTATTACCTATATCTTAATGTTTTTTTAAAATATTGTTATTGACCAATTTATTTCAATTTTCAGATTTGTATATATTTCAATAATTATGTGGACTATTGTATGTTTCATTGAAGAAAACTGTGTCGAAATTGTACCGGCATTTTGGTTCAAAAATGGGATTTGTGCTTGGCCCAAAAAATGTTTAAAAAAATGTAAACCAACGAACAAATCCTAATGATAATGAATTTAATTATTATAAAGCTAGAGCTCTATCTAAAGATATTGGTAAATATTTATTTCTATTTTATGTATAATATTGTATATAATTTATTCATTACTCAAATACATTTTTAGAAAGTCTACAAGTAGCACGATCAAGACTAGTTCATGCTGAAGAAACTTTAGAACTTTCATCTTACGATTTTGATAAGTCTACTCGACGCAAGCGTCATCAAAAACATATATCATCAGATGATGAATCAGAGTGTGACTATCAGATGAAGAGTCTTAATAGTAAAACCAAAAAAAAGAATGATTCAAAAGATGGGAATTCTTCACAGTTTGTTCTTAAAGATCCTCCTGTGTTTCAAAACAATGATGGTAAATTTATACTATATATCTTTATATTAAAAAAGGAAACATACAACCTAAAATATTGAGAGTGAATTGACCCATCATTAATTTTTAAGGGTAATGTTTTTACCACCCAATGTCCCATTATGTCTACTGTCTACGTAAACTGTTGAAACTATAGTACACTCTATGTTAATAAACTAATTATTTATTATATTATTTTAGACTTAGTTAAATTTATTTCAGAGACAGTTTGTTATTTTTAATTTTACTATAATAGGTCTGTTATTGTAAGAGCTATTATACTTGCTCTGATATCTACATAAGACATAATGGTGCTTGCACTTATGATATAGATAATTATTTGTTCTATTTTGTGTATTATTTTTAGTGGACATTAATCATGAAAAAACTATTGAAGATGATAACTGTGATAAAGATAACATTTATGTTCCAAGTTCTCAACAGGCATATAATATAAGTATGAATATTTTTTAATTAATTAATTTTATATTATTAATTATTTTAAGTAGTTAATTTTTTAATTTATCTCTCCCAAGTGTAGTTATATAATATTTTAATGATTTTATTCATACCAATCATAGTACATTTTAGAATCATTAAACATAATATATGCTGACATAATTTTGTATAGATTTGTATTATTATTAATATCTATATTTTTTAATTTACTAATCTGTATAACCCTTGTATTTAAGTTAAACTAAATATTTAGTTTTATATCATAATATTTGAATTACTTAAATTGTATTATTGAATATTAATAGTGTAATGTATATGTTGAAATATATTTAAAATTAAAAAAAAAATTAAATATATCTTAAGTATTTTTAATTTTATTTTAGCCAACAAGATAAGCGACAATATCGATACAAATATATTTGATAGCTGTAATTCAGTGTTGATTTCTCCTTCTGGGAAATGGAAGGTTACTACAGTAAACAATGAGGAAACTGATTTTATATCAAGTAGAAAAAAACTTGATTTTAACTATACACCATTTACAACCAATGATTTCAAATAAGATACTTATTCATCAACTCCTTCATTAAAAAAATGTAATGGTCATTATTTTTTATTTACATGTTTTTCATTTTATATACTTAACCATTTTATTATAGGTTTTTCAATCACTGACAATGCATCAAAACCGCATCAGACTTATGATGATAACACTAAAGTATCCGTTCAACTCTCACAATCTACATTGTTGTCACCACCCCCAAGTACTAATCTTGGATTAAAATACAGTAAGCAAAGTATAATAATATGTTTTTAATGCTTTAAAGTACTAATTCAGGTGTATATAATTTATTAATTTATTTTCTAACTTCTTTTGTGGTTTCCAAGTTACAACATGAATTTTGATATTTTTGTGTTAAATATAGTTGTTTTTTAAATTTATTTTAAATTTTTAACATTTAGAATGATAAATTATGATTATACTATTATACTTTTTAACTATATAAATATATATAAAACAATTTTTCAGAAACTGATCAAAACAGTAATAAAACTAAAAAATAGCATCAAGAATCAAATCAAATTACTGGTCTTATTGGTAAAGAAATATACACTATATCTATATAAAATATGAATATTATTTATTTATTAGTATCTAGTATTGTTATATTTTTACAGATACTGTTCATCAACTCGTACGCACAATAAGTAATTTAAGATTTGAAATTAGAGAATTAGCTAAGAAAATGGATATTATGGATCAAAGACTTAATGATACTATTGTTAATACAAGTTCTGCAGTATGTGAAAATAATGATTTGTCTGACGAGTCATCTTGGGATTTACCTCTTTCAACAATTGTAAATTTGGAGTTATTTGAAGAAAAATTATCTGATAAATTGTTTAGAAAGAAAGTGGTAAAAATATATTTTTAATTTTAATCTGTATTTAAAAGATATAAAGTTAATGATAAATTCTAATACATTTTAAAATTTAAATTTTAGATAAATGAACTATCAAGATATGAAAGATCAACTATAGCTGAAACTACTAGGCAAATAACATCAAAGATTTTTCACAATAACTTACTTTCACAATTTTCATATCATGGCCAAAAACATAAAAGAGTTTTCGGTTTTAAATTCATGTTCGCTCATATTTAGTAAGAATTAATAATAATGTGCTATTATTTACATAATAAATTTAAATCACTATTTCTGAGCATCAGAAAATATAACTGCTGTCCAGATAAAGACATATCTAAACCATTGAAAATTTACATGGCCAATGCTAAAGCACGTGAAGAAAATGAACAAAGAAAATATAGTGATATAGAAAATATGAGGAACATCATGTAGGACATACAATTTCTATATTATCTGATTTGCCTATTAACATCATAAATTCATTTGGTCTTGACTATATGCACCTCACTTGTCTTGGTCTTATGCGCAAACTGCTCCATTTATGAATCAATAATGGTCCATTAAATGTTAGACTTCAAAGTTCAGTATCAAAACAGTTGTCATCATCTCTTTTGAATTTAAGATCATATATACCATATGATAAATGACCTGAAATAAACCATGTATACCATGTGAAAATAAAGACCTTATTTCTAATTTGAGTTAATTTTGTTAATAATATATGTTTGATAAAGAATTCTCTACAAAGTTTTTTATATTATTCATACAAAATATACACTTTGTACACTATTTTAATTTTGTTTTTTTCTTTGTAACTATAATATAACAAGTCACTGCTGTATAGTAGGACTCAACAAGTACACCTCATCAATGATAAAAAAAACAATTCTGAACAGAAATAATTTGTTAGCTGAATAGTAGGTAAATAATAATATACTTATTTAATGTTAATAATAAAAATTAAAAACAAAATAGCTAAAATTTAAATTTCAAAACCTCATAAAACTTTTTGTTGGAATTACGATCAACTTGTTTATTTGTTATTCTTATAAGTAAAACTTGTTTAATACATTGTATTGAATTTTAAAATTTTAGGTGTATCTAAACTTTAAAAAGTTTATTATGCAGTTTTAACTACAAAATAGTTTGAAATTTTTGCAATTTTGAAGAATTTCATAAAAATTTTAACTTTGAGGGCTTGTAAAGAAAAAGTTTTGCTTATTTTTAACAGACTGAAAGAATAGGTAATTAATGTGTAATATTGTATTTAATTTTCAAACATTTTTACCAAGTAAACATTTTTAATAATTAATATTTATAAAAAAAAAAAACATTGAATATTTGAAATGACTATAATAAAATGATATTTTCATGATATTGTTAAAACCAAAATTATAAAACTATGAAATGTTTTTAAAATATATTTTTATAAATAATATGATATTTTAAAAATATATTGTAAGGTTATTAAAATTGTTTTTTAATACATTTATAAAATATCAAACAACCTGCCAAAATATGATTACAAAACATCTTAAAAACAAATTTATTTGTTATGGAGATCATCTCAAGTTGTTTTAAAAACTTATTCATATTTAATAAAATATTTTATAAACATTTTAAAATTATTATATTGCTATGTGGGTAATAAGGATGGAGTTGTAATTAATGAAGAACCTTATTAATTAAGTTTATATTATATTATACTATAGTCAAGGTGATTTGGTTGCGGGGGTGCACACTAAAAATTAGGGCCCACAATAATTTTAAAAACCATTATAGATATAGACAAATGTTTTAAAGAAATAAAATGCACTAAAAATATTTATTTGATTTGATTATTCATTGTAATAATAATTACATAACAATAAATAGATATTAGATATAGGTACAATTTTATGATGTATAATGATAATCGACGTTTAAAGGGAATGCAATTTTTGAATTTGTCAATAATTTCACTTTACTGTTTATAATAATTGGATTTATTATGAGTTAAAATTACACTTCATTAATAATTAGGGCCCTTGTCGTTTTTGGTGAAGGGTCCGGGGGTGCCCAGGCACCCCTGGCACCCCCTGTGCGCATGCCTATGACTATAGTATGTACAATTTACTATATATGTAGTGAATTATAATCTGAAGATTAGAAATTTTATGATTAAAAGTTTTTAATAGGAGAGTAGAAACAGCATCTTTAAAGCAGATTAACTTACTAATAATTTTAAACTTCCTAAAAACTCTAATATCAAGCAAAAACTGAAGTTTATTAAACACCGTACCATACAACCTACAATTCATATATTTTTTAATTTACATTTAGACTTAAAAAAATTATACAAAATAATTATGCCCAATGGACGGGAAGTCTCTAGAAATTGGTTACCCTTCCACGTTGAAAATAAAAAATGATTGGCTATCTATTATTCTACTGTCCCATCTGTAAAGTATTTTCAAAATTTGTGTATATAAAATACTATATTCTCTAAACATGCATGTTTCTGCATACGGTAATTTATGTACGGAGTATGAATATTTTTTAACATTGTCTGTAACTGAAGTTAACGGTGAGAGAACATTTAGCAAACTGAAGATTATAAAATCCGTCTTCGTTCTAGTTTATGTCAAGAAAACTTAGAAGCACTAATTGTTATATCAGTAGAGAGACAACTATTAGAAGACATTGACATATCTGAAGTAGTAGAGTATCTTAAAAACAGCTCAAGTTTTATGTATAAAATATTATCCTAAACTGATATAATATATAATAAAAATAATAATATTATTATGATGTTAAGTTTTTTAGTTTTATCAAATTGATAATTGATCATTAATATTAAAATGTTAACATTTTTTTTCACCTACCTACATTGATTTATGTTCCTCATATTAAAGTAATAATTACATTATTTTACTATTTGCCCACACAAGAAATTATCATTTATTTTACATTACAAATAATAGTGTTGGCATAAACATGGCTAATAAATATATTATATTACATTTTATAGCTAAAAATATTACTAATACTACTATTTAGGTGGGGTTACAATATTCAAGTTAGAAAAAAATGGGAAACTTACATGTTTTTTTGGTTTAGAGGGGAGCGTGACTGCATCATCATATTTATGCCTATGGCAATAAACATATTGTTATTATTATAATATTTTTGGGCCGGTATATTTCATCTCTACCTGGGCTGATATACTCCCAGTCCGCCCCTGAAGTTAAGTAGGTTAAGTATAACAGCCATAAGGTTCTTACTGATATCTGTATCAAGTAATAATTGTTATATATTATAGTAAAAATAATTTTAATTAAATTATAAATTCCTAACTGGGAGACCAGATTATAGATATCTCCACAATAAATAAAATGAAGTCAGGAATTTGAGAATTATAAAAATGTTCTTTTATCATATTTATACTTACTTACCTATGTTATTATTTGTATTGAACTTTTATTAATTGTATAGATCTTTCATTAACTACCTTAAGTATAGAAGCATAATATAATTTATTCACCAATTATTACTTTTTTATATTATATTACAATCGAATCACTGTTCACAATCAATAAAATGTACTTATAGTTCATTGATTTTACCATTAAATTATACCCAATCCATAGGAAATATTATAAATATTGTGTTTATTAAATATATGTTTTAAAACAGAGCAACAGAAATTTGGATGAAAAAATGAATTTGGTTATTAAAAAAAGTTTAATTCAGATAATTTTAGATAATTCAATTATTATATATTAGTGATGATGATTTTCTAGATTACCCCTACCTAAATTTTATTTTCCCCATTGAATTTATAATTACCAGATAAAATATATAACAAATCATTTGTAAGTTCTTTTTATAGTATTTTTTAAAATATATTTTTGTTTTAGACAAATGAACCAATTTGACTTGGTTTGAAAACAGTACAAATATACATAAAAAGAGTGATGCAAACTAGTGTTCTCTGGTGAACTTTTAAAGTTCTAATCGTTCAATGGTCAAGGGAATAAAAAAAATGATTTTCTAACCTGTGATGTTAAAATTAATACTTGGTAAGGGCTCTACTTCTTTTTATTTATAGGTTTACAATATAATTGTGATTGATATTATTATTTTTGTTTAAATAGTTAGATTTTAGCATTACAATTTCTGAATTAAATTGAAATATTTTTATAACATCTTTTTAAATGTATTAAAAAAATAAAAATGTTTATATTTCTTAAACAATTTTGAACAAATAATATGCATATGTTGATGCAAGGTATACATACCCGGATATATATTATACGACTACCAATGAGTTAATTTATTTGTTATTTTTACATCCTCATTTCTAATTTTTTAAATTCTGAGAGTAGCAATAAATGTGTTGATTTTACAATGGTGTTTTTTTTGTGTTTGTATACACGATAAATAGTTGAAATAATGCTTTGATTTTCAAGTAGAATTTCTATATCATAAATATTTTTGACTCATTGGTAGTGCCTACCACTAGAAGCTAAAATATAGACAAATAGTATAGTTATAAAGACCTTCTGAGCATATTCTGTCCAACCTTAAATATTATTCTAAGTACATATTATCTAATAAGATTGTATTTGTGTTAACTGGCCAACAGAATATAATCATAGGTAGAAACTAGACCTATTAAATATTAGTAAATTTAACTTTGATCAATATATTAATTATCTATAATAATATTCTATAATTATCTATTACAATATATTAATGTATATGCCAAACTAAAAGCTTGATATAAGGCACTCTGATTCAAGAGTATATTATTTTATTACTTTATATTATTCTTAAATAATTAAAAACAGTTGATTATAATACAAATTTAAAACATTAATGCTTGTTTTTTAATTTATATTTAGGTTGTGGTAGGGAAAAAAATTATTATGACCAAAGGTACCAAATCTCTGACAACTTCTGATTTTTTTTTAAAAGTGATCCCAATGCATTGGCACACATTTCTGAAGCTTTACAGAAGACAATGGGTTTTTATTTCTAGATAAATTAATATAAAGGGCTGCGGTCATAGAGTTATCGGCATTGAATCAAGCACATACTTAAAATTATCAAACGTTAAAAAAATTAAAAGACACGTGTTTATAATACATATTAATCCCATTTATTCGTCGTCGTCACATAAATAGCTTAAATAATTAATACATTTCATAAATACATACATATATAGTTTAATTGTTTGATTAACCGATGAAAAATAAAATAATGCGCGTATACAGCAGCGGACGCCACTTTTACGATATAGGTACACATGCAGCGCATAAAAAGACAAATATCGTCAGCGATCGTCTAAATAATCTGTAGTCTGTTATACAATATAATAAAGTGAAGAAAAAAAAAACAAACAAAAAACTCGAAATCAAATGTCTAATATTATAAAATATATAATAAAGTCGCTGGTGTGGGTTGTGTGTAAACGCAAAAATAATTGAACAATAGTAATAATAATAAGACTACTTGGATTCCTACGAGTTCTCTGCTCTCTTAATGAGCTAGAGGGTGGCGACATAAATAAATAAATACCTAAATATCATATTGGTCCAAACGCGAAACAAGTGTCTACGATAAATATTATATAACAACGATACATTATTACTACTGAAAAATTAAACTAGTTAATTATAATAAAAATGAAAAGTGAGTAGTCACAATCGTACTTGAAATCAATAATGTATAATTATGTACAATTAGAATAAAATAATTATAAATTGGTGGGGATGGGGGAGGGGGCAGAGCGTACGCAATAATGAAATCCAATGGGTGTGTATATAAAAGCTCAAACGCAGGATGGGTAGAAGGCGAGAATACACCAAAATGTGTAATATTATACATAAAAAAAATATTTTATATACTAAAAATAAAAAGTTATTATCTGTTAACAATTGGGACAAAAATAGATACGATACAAAATAAAAACGTGGTCATAAGAATAAAAAAACGAAAAAAAAAATGTGAAACTATAAATTATGAACTACACAATATATTAGTATAGAACGTAAAATATGTCGATCACAACGGACGACGTACGATTATCATTATATTATAGGAGTGTGTGCCGTGAAAACGAAAATATTTTCTAGTGGCAAACGGAAAACAAACGCCATGTGGACACGGAACAGAGAGGGATAGTTGTTTAAGATGGCCGATGTGCCCACTACTTCTTACTTCTTTTCTTCTTGCCTGTGGGCTCTGTGGGATCATCATCCAGGAACTCGAGCCGGGTGCCACCGTCGTAAAACCGCACGAACGCAGCCGGCGGTGCTTTGGGGCCGCCGTCTTCGGTGCGATTGTCGTTGTAATCGATCGTCATAGGTGGTGGCGGGCGGTCGGGACTGAACCTCTTGTGGGACCTGATCATGGCGGCTGTCGTCATGCCGTTTCCGTGAGTGGGGTCGAAACGTACTTCACCACAGTCTTTGAACACGAAAAACGGTTCGATATCTCCTTCGTCCAGGTTTTCTGGCACGTCGTCTTGGTCGTCAGGATTGATGTTGCGCCGCCGCTGGCTGTACACAACCCGCTTGCCGTGGAACTCGATGTGGTCGCCCACACCAATGTCTGTGGGCGAAGGGGCCACATAAGTCTCGTCAGCCGTCAATTCGTCGTTAGTGAGCACCGGTTCGCCTGTTGATCGCAAGAAGTGGACTCGGGTGTGTTCGGCCAGGTCAACTTCGCCGTGCGTGCTGTACGTGCAGAATCTACAAGACCGTTTCCAAGATCGTTTGGACGCAGCTCCCGACGAATTCATCGCAACGTAGTGGTGAGTGTTGTGACGGTCCAGCTGTGACCGGATGTCGCACTCGAATGGGCAGTGTGCGCATCGGAATAAGGATGTGGTCGTCTCACCAACCAAGTTTCCGGTGGCTCCGTAGGCGGCGTTCAGCTCGTACGCAGTCTGCTGGTCAGATATCTCGTTGGTGAAAGTTGTGTCCTGCGGTTCCAGTTTTACCGCTGACGTCAACATTAGTTTGGGCAGACGTTGTGGCTTCCGATCTTCCGCGGTAGGTCGCTTACGAACCCTTTGTGCGTTGGCTGCATCCTCCTGTTCTTTGATCATTTTTGCTCGGTCGGCCGCCTGCTCGTGGTTCTTACGGATCTCTGCATCCCGGGCGTGCTTCCGCTGGTGTTGCACATAATTGGCAGTGTATCGTACCGCATAGTCACACTTATCACACTGGTACTTGTCTCGGGCCCCATGCAGGGTAAGGTGTACAGCATACTGGTCACGCTTGTCGAATGCTGATGGGCACTTTGGGCACTTGTATCGCTTTGATCGGATGACACCATTTTTCAAACTTGTCGGATAATAGAAATTCGGGTTGCCAAGCATCACGGACCCAAACTCAGGATCGATCTGAAAGTCTTCTTGTCCGTCGTAATCGTCGGTAGCATCTGATTGTGTTGACGGCAGTGCTGCTAATATCACTGGTAAGGTAATTTTTTTACCTTTAGCCTTCAACTTAGATAGAGCTTTCAATTTCTTCGATGTCTTAGTCTTAACCTTTTCCCTGGCAGGTAGGTCTCTGTGTACGGTTTCATGCCGGACCAAGTTGCCATAAGTGCTCACTGAGTAATCACAACGCCTGCATTTGTGTCGCCCCGGACCACTATGTAGTGTTTTGTGGTACTGTAAGGCTGTAGATTTAAAGAACTTTCCGGGGCACATGGTGCACATATATTGTCGCGTGTAACTTGCTTTGGTAGTCTTAACAGGCTTTACGGTGGCGATGCTAGTAGACTTTTCACCGACGGGTTTGGTGGCAGCACCGCTGGTAGTCTTAATTGCAGTAGCTACAAGGATCTTGGGCACAGGTAGTAATGGTGGAGGCGGTAACTTTGAATTGGTGGTTTTAGGCACAGGTAGTAGTGCTGGCGGTGGCTTTGCACTAACGGTTTTCATGGCAACGCCAGCTATCATAGAGCGACGTCGTCGTTTACTAGTGTCGTTGGCATACTCGATAGGCAGTGGTTGAGCTTCGGTGGCAACGTTGGGCTCAGAATACCGCACCCGTTTAGTACGCCTTTTACGTAGGCCGTCAGGCTCGGGTAAATGTGTTTTTGAATCTTCATAATTTGGTAATTGTGGTGGAGACCATGATTGTTTCTGAATCCGAGGAGATGAATCATTACTAACCGATGTAGGATATTCTGAAGGCCGAGGATATTTAGGGTTAACTGGATATCCCGAAGCTAGCAGTTCAGTAGTACGCTGTGCATACTCGTCACAATGAACGAACTCATGAGCAGCTACATGGCTTTCGGACCGAGCTACAAATGAACAGCAGTCGCACGCGTTTTTCCAGCCACGGAACCTATGGAACCGCATATGGAATCTGAGGTCTGAGCGGAAAAAGTATCGAGCCGGACAATATGGGCAAAATTTAAGCTCAGGATCGTCAATTTCTGTGTACTTGGTGACATCTTCTTGGCTTTCATTATCGCTGGACGAATCAGACAACACTTCATTAGTGGAATGTGATATTCCGCTGTTGGTGGCAGTGTTCTTGTCCAGCAGCAAGCTCTGTTCTAGCTCCATTACGTATTCGAGGGCCCGAATCTGAATCGTGTCTACGGCGGTGACATCATAAAAGCCAACTGTTGAGCACCTATAACTAGTTGAGTGCACTTTGACATGTGATGCCAAGACACCCGCGTTATTGCACACATAAGTACACCGTTTGCAGGGATGTAGGGGGGATGGTGGTACTGAACAGCCTGATAGACGCTGCTGCATTTGTCTGTGATGCTGATGTTCCGGATGGTCCGAATGCATCCGCTCGTGCTCAACCGTGTTGTGCCGTCTGCGATTAGTATGAGGACAGTACCGGCACTTGAATACTTTCGAAAAAGGTGGGAAGTTTTCCTTTCTATAATGCCATACCATAGGCGGTCCGGTTAGGTTAGGTTCGGTGATCTCATCCACATCCGTCAAATTGGATGTTTTGTTTTCTAGTTTGTCATCAGCATTCTTTGCAATCATGTCTCTTTGCCCAGCCCGAACCACGGAATCTTCTGGATATCGAAGTTCTGGTTCCTCGATTACGTGCCCGTGTCGATAATGATGATACAGAATAGCCGATTTTGTGACATTGAATACGCATTCCGTACAGTTAAAAAGAGCTCCCCGTTCGACGTGCAGCTGCTTATGTGCTAATAAGTCTCTTTTTTTGGTCGAATAGTACCAGCACTCATTGCATTCAAACACCTCTATATCTGTGTGTGATGCACTTGTGGTGTCTCCTTCCGATGCTGCTAAAGATTGAGGTGCGAGAGTGGCCTGAAATTTCAAAAACGTCAAATTATAGATACAATGCGATTTACAATATTAATATTTGAATTGCACCTATTGTTTATCAACGAGTTAGGGGATTGAAAGGGTAAAGTGGGAAGAAACTACACTTACTTTGGTGATTTTAACTGACGTGGGTTCGATTATTTCCTCTGATTTGACTATTATTTCTTCGTTCTCCATATGCTCGTCTTCACCCCCATCGTATTCACAACTAATCATAATGTCAGTTATTTTATCATCAGCAGCAGTACTACTATAGCTGCTTTTTTCAGAGCTTTTGCTTGGCGTCGATGGTGTTTCAATAGTTGATCCACCGCCATTATTAACAATATCCGGTTTGCATTCGACTGCCTCAACCACGACGATATTTTCGTCACTGGTATCGTATAGCACGCCCATGTTAGCCGTGGTGTTCGTGTCATCACTTCCGTTATCGAACAATGTCATATTAGCTGTCGCGTCGTCGCTACTACCGTTTTCGTCAATTCCCTGCGTTTCCTCCTCGTCATCGTCGTCAATTGAATTTGATGACGATTCGTCTCGTTGCTCGTTCCCGTAATTTGTATCAGTAGCATTAACATCAGTATTGACACTGCCATCGTCCATTTCGTGCGCAAACATCATATGGTCCAACATAGCTCTGTGTTAAAAATGTATCACATTAATATTGTTTTTTAAAATGGGAGGGGATTTAAATTTTCAAATCTAAAATAACTCACTTTTTTTCTTCCGACCAAAACGGACAGTATTCACATCTATACTTAGTTTCTTCGGGAATATGGGTGCTCTGCATGTGTTCTTTCAGTTGACCCGGGCTAGCAGAAGTCACGTCACATAGCGGACAAGACAAAAAATTTTCGTCATCTAAAAAAAAGAACTATATTGTTACTAAATACTAACATAAACTGCAGTATGTTATTATGACGTATAACTTTAAACATTCTGGATTAAATCGGCCAAATAAAGTTGAAAACAAATTGAACCGTTAAAATAATATTTTCTTTCGACCAGACACCGTTAGATAGATAAATAAATATAATACTGACCATAAAGCATTAAAGACTTAGGGTTGGTGGACAACAGCAACAACGAGTCGGATGTGGTCCCGGTAGTGGGAGTCTTTATTTTCCTACGTTCGGTGGTCGGTGAATGTAGGTCTGCCGTTTCTTTCATATCTGCCGATTTTTTCTTTAGAGCCTAAATAAAGTATATTGGAATTAATAATTAATCCAATAGAATGCAACGCTCAAGTCGCTCACAGGTAAACGCAATATAAAATGTCATTAATGCGTGATGTAGTATACACTACATACACTAGCCACTCGACGTCCCATGACATTCGTGAACATCGAGTTTAGTGATAGTTATTATTGTCATCGAGTTATTAAATTATCAATTAATTCAAATTAGTTTTGTTTACGTGAGTTAAGAGCATATCATGAATATTAGATATAAAACTCATAAAAAATTAATTAGCTTTACGATAAATACTTTTTTGTAATTCCAGTAAAAGAGAGGTACTTATGGAAAAATTATATTAAATATTTAAGTCTCTGCAGGTTGATTAAGTTAATTTAATTTCCATCTACAAGATAATTTGTAATTTTCATAGAATTTTGATTTCAAACTATGAAATAAAAACAACATAACTCATAATGTACCTATTTTCGAAAAATTTTTAAAGCTGTAAGAATGTTTTAGAAACGTTGTAATACATTTATAAGCTTTTGACTAATAAAATAATTGTATCAATAAAATTCGAAAAAATACAAAAATGTCTACGGGTTTTTCTTTTGAAAAATAACCAAACAACAAAACTGATTTTTAGGAAATTAGTATTCATAAATAGTCCGGTTTTCAAATTTATTTTAAAAAGCTGAGAATTTGTTATTTTTGTATTTTTTTTTTTTTTGACTCCTATACAACCCGACCTACTTGTAGAAGTATGTAATGAAAATTTGCATATAACTTGGTAAAAATAATTTTTTTTTCTGAAATTGCATGAATATGTTATTTATAGCTATTTAACCAAGAAAAAAAATTATGGATTTTTTTCCTAAAAAAAAAAAAATCAGGACCGAAAGGCTTAAAATCATTACAAACAAATCACTCTGCTCAGAATTAGAAATGTAGGTAAATGACGTTTATTATGCTGTGCGTTATACATTAAGTCAATTTAAATTAAGAGGAAATAATGTCAATTCACTAAAATGTTGTTCCGTAACCACTGAGGTAGGTACCTCCTACGCACCGCAGAAACGAAACAGAAGTGAAAATCGTTTTACGTTACCGAGTTCAGGTAAGTATTGCAATCGCCATAATGTTGTAAACACCAATCGTCCTCTATGAAAACTCAAAGAGAGCCAATTTATCCCTGTTTTGGGAATTCAAGCAGCATCATAGATACTGCAGATACACAACAAATGGTCATGTATAATTAATATATTACCAGTAATCGGTGACGTACTCATTTGTAGGTTTTTATCGCTACAGTATACTTATACAGACGTCGTCGTAACGAGCAGATAAAACGAATCACTGGATACATTTTGAATTATTATACAATATTAACTCTACTTTGTTCTGTTTTTCTTTTCTCTTATTTTATATTTCTCTAATAATTATTATTATATCTAATTACTGATGATTTATGTACCTATTAATATATTAAAAAACTTACAACTGGATCTTATTTTCATAATAAAGAAAATATTATTGTTATAATCATTATTATTATAACGGCGAGAAAGAGAGTCAGAAAACTGCGTTGATATGAGTAAAAAATCGATAAATTGAAAATCTTAAATGTGTGTGGAAAACGACACGCCGATGAATTTCGTCGTGCGGGGTGAACTATAAAGCTGCGTAGGTATACAGTACACATTAAATACATATAAATATGATTTTAAAAGAACATTTCGAGAGAGGAGGGTAGCGAAAACGTCAGGAAAGTGATTTAAGAGTTAAAGAACCTGCTAGCTAACATAATACTAAAATTAATATTTTGGAAGGCTTTCACGTAGCCTTTTTTCACAACATGTTTAGTATAAAGTTATCCCGAACTATAGCTATTGAAAAACAATTTTTATTGATTATCAATCGATATTATTTTATATATTAGAACAAAGTTAATAATAGATCCTCAAAAATATGGTTTTCAATCAAATTCATAAAATGGTTTTATTTTTAAAATCACTTTCCAATCATTATACATTATGACAGATATTCACCGTGATTATGTTTCTGCGTGATCGAGACAGCGAGATAAAACATTTCTTAAAACTCAATTATTATTTATAATATTTTTTATATTTATATTAGCTTTTTTTAAGTTGATCGGCAATCATTGGACATAGATCATAGATTCAAATTTGTTTACCACACTCAAATATTACATATTGCCGAATAACTTGTTGTTATATTATGATATAGTAATGGGTGGTGTTTTGTGTGTTGAGTGAGTGACATGCAAAGTGATTTGCTGTTATAGACACGTGACAAGTTAAAAACTATGAAAATATTACGTGCAAATCCTGACTTTCGAATTGAAATGGCATTGGTGTGCTAATGCTTAAACCTGAAAGTTAAACGAATAGAGCACGGCAAAATTGTCCATAAAACACGACGACGTTGCCAGAATTACATCCAAAACGGATCCGAATAATATGCTCACAGGGCGGAATGCCGGAATGTTATATATGTAAATATCCGCTAATTCTACGTGCACTATTAATTATCTATAGAATTAGGGGAAAAAATGATCTTACAGTTACTTAAGCTCTACCTAAAAATAATAGATATAAAGATAAGATTAAGATTATAAAGATGGCCACTTGAAATAAAAATTGTTTGCAAGGCCCGTGTCGAGCCACAAGACATAAGTTTCGACACGTGCGATATATTCTACTGAATTTTGGAGGAAACAACTAGACATACACTCAGCTTGTATAGGTACTAATACTTTATGATCAATAAGTATAGTATTTATTATTCAATGACGAATCGTTCTATCAACAGTATTAACTATGTGTAATTATGTTTTGGCGTCTGCATGTTTAAAAACAACGCTTTACTACAGCTATCAAAGATATAGTACATTTTAATTTGTTTCTTGAAAAGGGGTTATCGATTATGTTATTATCATGTAGCGTATAAGACCATCATTTGGCATTATATTTAATTATAGAAATTTAAATAAGGTTCGCTTATTGGTGATCTACCGCATATACCGTAGATACACTATAATATATTATAAGTTTTATTATTTTTTTTTTTAAATTAATACTATAACAACCGGCATTAGATTAAATATAATCGAGTTATTATATTCCATGGTTCGAGTTTACATCATTATCGTCCAATTATGTTATTGTATCATTTCGAGTATTAAATAGTACCTACGTTCGTTTTAAGTATAATAATTAATAATATTATAAATCTATATGGTTGTACCAAATCAGCTTGTCTAGTTGTTTTCACAAATCGATATAATATGTTGAGAGGATGTCGAGCACTATTTGTTTTCTCTCAACCGCACGCGCAATATAATTAATAGACGCAAAATCATTTTTAATGATTTTCGAATAATCTTAGTGCAAAATTACCTGGATTATTATTTTACTTAAAAAATAAATGTAAATAGATATTACATTTTTTTAAGACAAAATGATTAAGTCAAACCTATAAAAATAGTATTCTTTGTATGTTTTGTAATACATTATTTGACTCTAAGATTATTCAAAAATCCACGAAAAACCTATTAACATAGACAAAACGTATGGTCAGAGAGAAAAACAAATAGTGCTTTAGAAATTCTTCTCGAGAAGAGTGAGTTGGAAGGGGTAATCTATATATTATACGAGTACGAGTAATACATCAACTTAGGTCATATTCAAAATGGTAAAAACCCGAATGATAAAATAACGATTTTCTACGTTAGCAAAAACATTTACGATTTATTTGATTAGTGCCTGCAGCATAATATCAATTAATGATTGACAAAATATTAATCTAACCTTGGGTTCAGCGGAATATATATATATGTATGTTTATAATAAAATAATAATTAAAAGGACAGTTTGATATAGGAAATTTAATGACATTATGAAAAAATTTAAAACTTTAAGACCTCTAGCATATTAAATTAGTAATTTTAAGTACCTTCCAAGTGGTTCTATGTCAGTAGGTACCATTGTTGGTTGATATGACGTAATTACAAGATTATATTATAGAAAAATTGATTTAGGTTTATACGAAAAATAACCTCTTAGCTACAGTCATTGATAAGAACCCAAATTTATACACGATAAAGAAGACAATATTTGCTGTGTCTTGGTGTTTTAACTTTTGTAATATCATGATTCATGATTCAAAAAAAGTTATTATTATAACTCGTTATTAAGTTGATTGTTTTTTTTTCTAACTCAAATAACTTTTTTTTGTATTGCCGTTATAATAAAATATAAGAACGCTAAATTATTGTCTTCTCGTGTATACATTTGGTACTTCGACTGCAGAGATTTGTAACCCGAGTGGTGCTTTCTCACAAACAATTTATGACCGTGTCTTTTAAAGTTTTGACTAGTGTTACGTACGTATAATTTTTTGTTGGTTGAGGGGGTGTCCATGGCAGTGTTGGCTGTTCTGGAGGCACCGGTGTTGCTGCCGAACTCTCCTCTCCTGTAGTGCGCCTTGACATGGTTCAAAACTGTCAGCCGATCGCAGTCTCTGTAACGTGCGACAAATGAAAAAGGAAAAATCGTAAATCAATTATAAAATATAAAAACATTTTGCTAAAATAAAAATAGAAAACGGGCGTTAGGTGGCGTTAAGGACACGGAAGTATATAATGGCATATACCCCCCCTCCCCTCCTTCTTACCCCCAATCAATCTGATTTAGCGACCAAAAATATATCAAACCAAATGATGCATATTTCGGAAACAAAATATGGTCGTATGGTTGTAATGTCTTAAACGGAAAAAACCAAATGTACGATTTGATAAAAATCACGTGATTTAATAAATTTAAAAAAAAATCAGGGATCGAGTAATGCAGCATTGTATGTTTCAAGTAAGTACCTACCATTGAGTAAGTCGCTGTGATTGGTGTGTTAAATGTTAATTTCATTAGGTAGATTATGATATAATATGTATCAATAATATCAGGCAAAAAACGATTTTAAACAGAGATTGCAGCATCTATTTCTAAGAATATTTTATAAATAGCTGAAAAAGAGTCAAAATATTTTGAACATTATAGTATGTCTAAAAATCCTAATATTTGGTGAAAATGTCAAGTGCCTACTGTTAGTAATTTTTTATTTAGGTACAACAAAGAATCAAAATGTTGGTAACCTGTCAATGTGCAGCAAGTAAATTCACATTTTAAGTGTATGTTTTTAATCTGGACACTTTATCGCTTGTATACGAATGAAATAGTCAGTGCACTTAGCAATACATTATTCCTTAAACCGTACGTGTCGGGCACAATATGTAAAATATCAATGATCATTATTGTTATGGTCACTACTACCACGCTACTCAAAACGATTTAAAATATAGTTCGCTGGACAAAACTGTAGGACATAGCTGGTTGAAGGAATTGTAATATTTAAAATGGATTTTTATTCATTAACCTTTAAATAAATACATAATTTTAATATTTTAATCGTTGCGTTACGTACAAAGCTTAAATTTTTATGAATAATAAAAATCGCTTTTATTAACACATAGAAAACTTGTTAATGAATCAAAGTCCGTTTTCAACATTAAAAACCCGCTACAGAAAGTTTGGCCAAGCGGCTTAGTCCAGCTTTAACGTAGGCAATGATATAATTTTTCAAAATATTTTGACGTTTTTTGAGCAATTATTTATAGAAAATTAAAATTCTCGATTTTTGATGTTTTTTTTCTAGAAATGTCGATTAAAACCATAGATAGATCCCCCCATGATTCATGAACTATTTTTTCTTTAATATTTATAACAATTACATTAATTTATGTATATTGTACTATAATGTTAAGGCGGCTCTTAGTGGCTTTTATTTAAGGAGAACAATTTAGGCAATTTCTAATCTTGTCGTAGCCGCCCGTAATCTTTTTTAGTCGTAAATGATTATTAGTGTGAATGCGGGTGGGCGGGACGACTATGTTATACAGCACACGTACGTCCATGCACGTCATCGAAAGCATGCTCGAAAATATTTTTGAACACACGGAGACAACGAATAATGCTAATAAGCTGGCGAAAAATTAACATACTTCTAGTAGTCCCATTTCAATTTTGAAAAATGATTTGAATTTGTTAGCCTTTACTCTATGCTTTGTAGGAAATACATTTTAAAAATTTTGTATAGTTTTTGTAGTACGGTTCAAAATTACTTTGCCAAAAGGGCAAAAAAATTCTAAAGATTTTCCTACATATCATAGAAAAGAGGCTAACGAATACAAATTTTTTTTCAAAATTAAAATTGGACCACTAGTAGTATGTTTTTTTCGCCAGCTTATTGGTCTAAATGTACGAACAATATAATCGTTTAGAACTCCCTTAATGAATTAAATTTTGTTTTTTTTTTTCGAAACAAAATTTAATCAACTGTTAAATTTCCTCGGAATATGTCCATATGACTATATTCTTATACATTGTGTCATTGTGTATATCGTATATTATTATTATCTAGATTCTAGCCTCATGGCTCATTCTTATGTACACAATCCAATATACAAAAGCTTTATATACAAAATATACGGGAATTATCACGCTCAATGGCCGGCCACTATGGCTGTTCATCGTGGGGTTATAAATATAACCTCCAACGAAGTACTGGACGAATTAGCGCAAAAAAACAAAAAAATAGATTTAATAATATAATACAAATATTGTTTATATTATTTTGTTATAAATAAAGTACTAATTTACCTTAATTTAAAAAGATTATGTTAGGCATAACCATAAACTATACTTTAATGATTAAAAAATGAATGTTAAAAAATCAGCCACATCCCCCCCTCCCATGACAAAATCATTTGACCGCCACTGCACCTACTGTACAGCAAAGCAGTACCCACTTGCCGACCTTTTTTTAAATATAATTTATAATATGAAAATTGACCTATTAAACTAAACTTAAAGATATGAACATTATCTGTGCCGTACGTTGGATTTATTCTTACAATATTTCAATGTTCATGAACATTATGAGTACGTAAAATATGACAATTTAAAAATAATCATTATATCAAAGAAAAATTAAAATAACTTAAAAAAACCCACGTATAAACGTATAGATAGAGTGAATAATATATTGTTTATAATAGGTCGATTCACTCTCGGCTAACATTACACGATTGGTTTATGTAGGTATACTATGTGGAGCGCGAGTCAGTTAGGTTTGGTTTTGTAGATATATGTGTGTGTGTTTGAGGTTAAAACCCCTACACCCTCTCTCTGGGGGTCTGGGCAGGCCTGAGTATAATAATGCAAGTGTTAAGTAAAAAGACAAATATAATTGTTTAAGGTAAACTAAAGGCGAGCCCTGTTTGGCATACATATATGTTCAGGTCCCGACACCACCCCCCAGAATAAATTTGCACGTCGTGCAAATCCTGTAGTAAAATATAAATTTCACCAACCCACAGCCTCGTGTAGATGTGTATAATATTACAATAATTGTATATTTACCTGAAGAAGCATTTTTTGCACTTCCAAACGGTCTTGCTGCGGCCGTCGCCGCCGGTAGCCGACGGCGGACAGGGGGTCGTCCCCGCGGCGTTATTCTGGTTTAGTGGTTGGTTCCTGATCGCCGCGGCTTTGAACCTCTTCAACTGTCCAGCCACCATCGCGGCCCTACTTGACGACGTATGCTTGAGCGGATGAGTGCCCCCGTTGTTGGTGGCAAAGGTTGGCGCCCGCCGTTTCCTGGGGATGCCGCCCACGGATTTCCGCACTCCCTTTCCGTCCTCGCACTCACCACCGGCCGCCTTGTCCGCTCCGTCCGATATGTCCATTTCCATCACGGTGAGGTACCGGTTGTACTTGCTGTAGTTCCGGCGGCCCGTCTCGTCAGTCATCAGCACCTTAGCGCCCTGGTGCGAGTTAGCCACCGCCGCCGCCTCCTCACCACCGCCCCTCCTCGCTGACTTGAGTCGGATGTGCTTGGTGATGTCCCAGCGCCAGTTGGACCGATACGCGCAGCACGAACACTCGAACGGTTTGCGGTTCAGGTGGCCGACGATGTGCACGTGGAATCGAGAAGCGGTAGCCGCCCAAAACGTGCAGTGCGGGCACTTGAACACCTGCAGCGGAAAAGCGTCACCGGTAAGAACACATTATATATTACAGTATATTTTTGTTCTATTTTATGCACATTAGAACGTAGGACAAGCCCGAAAAATATACTGCAATGAACAGGTTGAATTATACAATAAAAACAAATCAATAGAAATGTACCAGTTATATAGTCAAATAATAGTGTTGTTATATAATATATGTTATATGTATATAATATGGCTGATAACTTACACATTCCATAGTAACTAAAAAACTTACCGTTTTGTACATTTTTCCTTCCTTTCTGATCGCGTGCTTTAGTTGTTCCTGATGTTTTGACATTACAGTGTCGTTGGGGTTGATATTGTCAGATGTATCGTTGATTTCTTCTTCCGTCTCATCCTCAACTGAAGGCGGTTCGACATTGGGCGGCATCACGACTTCCGTCACGGTAACGGAATCAAGTTCTTCGCGGTCGTCGTCATCCTCGTCATCATCTTCAGCCACGTGGTCTTCATCGGGTGATGTTGGCACCGCGGAGGTGTTCCACACGAAAATCTTGTTCTCCATCGGGTGTTGTTGTGTTTCTCGGTCTTCGTAGGTAACGGTTTCTATCGTAACTGCGGGCCGGCTCGGGCTGCCGAAAGTTGAGGCCGCAGAGGTGGCGGCGGCGGTGGCAGTCGTCCCTCGACAAGTGGCCAAGTGCACAATCAACTCGGTACTGGTCTTGCACCGCTTCCGGCATCGCTGGCACCTGGTCGACTTGAGTTCGGCGGCCGTCACCGGCAGCGGAGGTGGTGGTGGCGTAGATATCGTCTGCTCCAGTGCCGTTATGGTTAGGTTATGATCATCGGTCTTGAGGCCGTTGACGTCCGCAGTGGCGGCGTGTGCGGTAGCGTCGCCGTTGTCGTCGCCACCGTGAGTTCGCTGATGTCGCATGAACTCCGACAAACACTTGGACTCGTAACAGCACACCGGGCATGTCAGGTTCGCCGTCTCGTCCACTTTGGCTTTGAGCTTGTCGAAAAACGAAGCAGTCTTGCTTTTTGGTGACGTGGTGGTGGTGGTGGTGCTGTTGCTGCCGGTGCTGCTGCTACTCCGCCGCCGGTCCACTAAGGCGATGCTACTGGTCGAGACGTTAGCGTTGGTTAAGGCAGCGCTACAGTTGAACGGGCTCGGCGCACAGTCCGTGTCGTCGATGATGGACGCGAAATCACTGAGCGCACTCTGTCCTGCCGCCAAGTTGTAATAGTCGTCCGTGGTGATGACGGAGGCGTTATTCGGCGGTGGCGATGATGTCTTCGCAGGCAGTCGCATGCGGACGATCGTGGGCACACGCCTCTGCTGTTGCTGTTGCTGCTGCAGTTGCATTTGCAGTTGCTGATCGACGATCGGTATGAGCTTGGGCATAGGCCGGCGCCGTGCTGGCGGCTTTTGCTCCACGGCCTTGGTGCTGACCTCCGGCGGGCTGGTAACCGAAATTATTTTTATTGGCAGCGGCGGCAACGAAGTGGTGGTGGTGGTCGTCGTCGTCGTAGTCTTTTTCACCACAGTGCATGTGCTGGTGCCGCCGATCTTTGACGCCGCGGTCTTGGACGTCGAGCCACCATTGCCGCTGGCGGACACCGACGGCGCAGTGCTCTTTGTCTCGGTCATGATCTCGACGATACCCCCTTCTTTTTTCGTCTCGTACGTCACGATCTGTAAGACATAAATGATTCGTTAAGGATTTTGTCACGTGATGTTTGTTACACAAATTACTTATATATATATATATAATAGCAGGTATAATATAAGATACTTTAAGGGTTGGTATCAGAACCTATTTTAGTGTGTATCAGCCATTGGAAAATTATTTGTTAACATTAAAAAAAAATATCAAGAACCAAAAAAACCATCAAGAGGTTCCTTCTATTTAAAAAAATGTATATTTCTTGAACTTACTCAGTTTTATTAAATCAAAAGTACAAAAACAGTAAGTATAATTACCTCCTTTACGTGAACGACACTAATACATAATCAGTACATTTAAAAATTCAAAACAGCAGTTGCTAATCGAATGGTTTAGTTAATTCATAATTGCAATATTCAAACTAGACGAATACGGTACCTCACGAATTAAATATGGAGTGTAGATAATATTACAATGAGCAGTGTTAGTGCACCGATCGTCCAGATTTATTTTACATAGACTATCACAGAATACATTAAAATTAATGGATTCAATAAATACATAATAGTATGATACGACACCATGAGTTGTGAAATAATTAACTTTAATAAACAATTTATTTTTCATACACTTTTTAATAAATATACTAACTCGCACGCGCAGGCCAACTGTGAATAACACACAATACTATTTTTACACTTTTGTGATCACAGCACATATTTTCTTTTAATATAATATAGTAGTTCCGTATTTTGCTTAAGTCGAATTCCCACTTTACTACCTATATGTGTGTTCCTACCACTTACCAGCCATCACACAATAATTAATATATTTTTTAATTTTTTGTCTGTATAGTATATTATATACCTAGTACATTATATTATGACCTAACGTAAATATTTTTTGTTGTTCGCACTGAAATACGAATACACTCGTTTTTATAATACTACGCTTGCTTGCGACATCCATTAAAGTAAACGTCGAGGGCATTAAAAACGAAAAACTATAAGGTAATACACTATATATACACTATTTAGGTAATACACTCGATTGGGAACTTGAGTGCAGTCTCCAAAGGCACTATTATTCTGGGCCAGCGATTGTAATTTATATAATATAACTATGATACATACTGGTTATAATACCATATATGTGTATATGCGCATTACACGGGCGGCCACGTAAATGATATAATATTAAATAGAATGACGCAACGACTAAAACTGTGAAGAAAAATTGCATGATGTAAATTTTTTTCACAGTTTTAATCATTTACATCACACAATTTTTCGTCACAATTTTCTTACTATTTGAGCTCGGCGAGCAAAAACGATAAACCTCACCTAACTTCCATAACGGTATATAGATTTCTGCACGACACAGCAGCGTATATCACTACGTGGTCGCCGTCTATCATAATATATGCGTATAAGTATTTCAGTAGTAATCAAATTGTATTAAATATAAGTCATTATATACATACGTAGTGTGAACCATCGCGCCACATGATCACTGCGAGGAGCACCGGAAAACACGAAACGAAAAAAAAGAAGCTGCAGCTTTACTAATTAAAAGGTAATAATATAGTAAATAATATTCATCCACCAGACACAACAAATTGAAACGAACAACGACCTCGGATCATAAGATTTGATAGGTAGTGTCATCACCACTTACGCTCGTACACGACTGTAAAGACATTAATTGATTGTGTCCAATTTTGTAATTACACTGCGATATCTCAATATATACAATATAATATGACGACTGTGATGGGAGGTGTAAGACAAAAAACGATTTGCACTGAGTCAATATATGCATTATGTACACACAAATTTGACACTCGCCATAGCAAACGATATTATTATCTGCTTACAAAAATGTGTCGGAATGATACGCTTACAGAAAATTCAAAGTAAAACGTCCAACAATCTATATCCGGTCAGAGGCTCACTATCTAATGTCTGTATTGACTCTTGGCAATGCACATATTTATAATGTAAACGCGACGAAACTGTACATAAATTGTTCCTCACAATGGACGTTTAACGGAGATAAATGTGACGGACGAAAGCCGTCGTCCATTGCGATATAACATAAAACCGTCCGAAAACCACCATGTCTGGTGTTTTAGAAACACGGTCGTCAAAACGTATGATAGCTCAACATTTCCGACCTTCTAGTCACGTTACATTTCCATTTACCACCAAAACAACAATTTAAATCTATGTATTTTGAAAATCGTAAATTATAATAAAGGTGGGCAATAGTGGATATATAGCTCTGCTGTACATTATAGGTGTCGAGTGGGTCACTGCAATGGATGTGTTAAATTTGAATTCAATGATATAATTAATCATTATTGTATATGAAATACGATTTTGAGCGAAGGCGGTCGGTCAGCCTTTATTATTAAGTATATGTTATTATGATGTTATTGCTATATTAAAGTAATTTATTTTACTATTAGTAAAACAGCATAGGTTAAATTTACTTTTGCCTGAAACATTGCATTTGAAAAGTATGTATAAAATAAAGTAATATATTTTAAAAGTTTCAACTTTCAATTTTATTATACCCACAAATAATATTTTGAAATTACGACAAAATAATAAAATTGTTATTCTTTGTTTAAATATCTAACTAAATCCAAATTTGAACTTTGAATACCTATAAAAAAAAAAATTGTATGCCTTTGCATATTTTTTAGATTTTTATTCCACTATAAACTACTTCCGAGTACCTAACCTTGTATCACATTTTTCCTAAGCCCAAACTATAAAAATTGAACATTTTATCAATTTTTAACTACAAAATATCTTGTAAATGTTCGTGATTTTGACGACTTTTGTCAAAATTTGAACTTCAGATGATGCTTATAAAAAAATCGTGCTTATGTAATATTTTTGAACTGTTATTGTAACAACTCATAAGGAATCCTGTGCCACTTACATTTTCAAGCTTTTTGACCCATCAAAAATGTATTCGTCAATATTTATAAAAAAAAAAACTGAAAATTAAAAATGTTTTTAAATAGCTCAAAAATAGTAAAAATATTTGAAAATTCTATCTCCACGGTGACTTACTCAATGTCCAATTCCGAGGTATACTCGACACCTACTGTACATCAGAACGGTTAAATACTTTCTCAGTCTTTTTTAATCTGTTGTATTAGGTTATATAGTAATTAAGTACGCAAGAAGTTTACACAGTTTTAGTAGGTACATTAATTCTGGAATGAAATAATTATTTTAATAAGAAAAGAGCTATGGAAGATGATAAAGTTTAAATTTTCGTTTTAGGGGTAAATGGAAAAGTATAATATCGTATAAACGGACTTGGCAGTAAACGACAAGGTCGATTTTGACGGAAAACGGCTACACCCCTAAACATAAAGCGACCGTCGTAATATCATATTACAGAGCACAATATATACTTACATATATATATATATATATATATATATATACACATATATATATGAGATGCAACGACGACTTTTATATTATTGCGATTGTTGTTAGACCATATTATACAATACAATATCCCATAGTCATTATATGGTAATGTACGTGGCCTAAAAATGCAAAAACACATTTAGGCCGAAGCGAACAACTCACACTTATGCACTCACATCATACATTCATGGGACACGAGAGCATATTATAATATAAAATAATGCATAAAAGGCGTTATTATTTTGTCGTCACCGTAGCGGGCTGGCTGCGGCGGCGATTACGAAGACTGTTGGTTTTTTTCCGGATACAAAATATTACAATTTTCTATTGGAAAACAACGCACCCGCATAAATAATATATTATGCATGCATATATATCCGAATAGGACATCACTATATTTAATAAAAATTAGATACTGTGATCGAAGAGTGTATTAGTTATGTACCATATAATGGTCATAATATTCGGTTGTGGGTATACGGTTTACGATAGGTAACGAAACAATTTCATCAATCCACTAAATTATACATTTTAAATCCAATAAATGTCAATATTATTTTTTATTTTTTATATTATTGTTTTATGTATTAATTTGCCATATTATGTTTTAAAGTTATATTTTATTATTAAGAGGATACGCTACACCCGTATAATATGCGTTGTCTCCAGTCTTACATGGCATACATGTATACATGACAAATTGTACTTTCTGAATAATCCATTTAACTCTGTTATGTTTAATAACAAAGTGAATTGATCTATATTTATCAAGTTTAAAATTAAGAATATTATCTATAGTTTTTTTTAAATATTTTTATTTAAAAGTGAGTTATAACTTATGAGCATATTAAATTGTCAAACAACGCACGCATCTTAATATCATCAGTGTTGATGAGGATACCACAACCTTAACTACATATTATGTAACCACTTTGGTAATCTTCGATCACACTAGCTGAAAACGAATACAGGTCCAATCCATGTATATATTATCTATACACACGTCCTGACGACCTGCATTAATTCTTTTAAAAATTATAGATTTACACTGTTTATATTTTGGGTAATTTTAGAGGTGCTGTGTGTATAATAAACATTATAAAATCGATCTCTCTTTACCCTCTGTTAATACTTTGCAGTTAAATCTTTATTACAAATCATACATATTATTTCAGAAGTGCATATTTTATACCTATAACACAATTTCAATACATTGTGTATGAGTAATGTGCAAATTTCGAACAATTTTAGACTCGCTATAATCGGAGTTTGTGAGTGGCATAGCGTATGGCCCCCACCTTGGCGTAAATGTAAACAGGACTTGGGTGTGAGTTATTTGCGTTTGTACACAACAGCCGAATAGTGCAAACGGCAGCTGTTATTGTGTATTATAGTACAATATGCAATAATACGACGATGAGGAGTGGTAAAACGGTTGTCGATAACAGTTACACGGACGGGTGTTAAAGGAACCGCGCCGCCATCGGGTCAGAGATACGCCAGGTCGGTTATCGCGCCGCACCGAAGAGAGAGAAATTTGAGCGGCGGCGATGGCGACGACGACCAAAGGCCAAACGACTGTAGATATATTACAAAGATAAGGGGAACCGAAAGAGATACGACGGCGAGAAAAAAAATTCAACTACTCCAGAAAAAACAGTAGGTATACTCCTCTTTGTGTGGAACTTTTTCTGATTACACGGTCTCAAAGTGCGATGTTCAATTGTTAATGAATAAGCAAATAAAATCTTGTTCAAGAAGCTCGCGTGAAAAATCAATATTTAAAATGGTACCTATATATATATATATTACAGTCACGTATTTGGTAGGAAAAAACATAAATATTGGTACCTACAATTCAGTTTATACAGGGCGTTATTTGGTTATCGGTATATAGTAAAAATATACTAAAAACCTGTGTTTTTTTTTCTAGGAGTAACTATATTTAATAGTTTTTTCTTAATTAAAAAGTTTTTAACTCTACCATATATAGACACTGGCTGGTTCTCTAAAAAAAATTCCTCGGGGAGGTTAGGTAAGATTAAATCCGATAGTAACCTACAGCATATATGTTTACGACAATTTTTAATATACCTAATATAATTAAAATACTACTTAGGGTATTCCATGGACAGAATTTAAAGTAAGAACGTATACATAATATTTCAAAATAATTTATTTTTGTATAACAAATCACGGCTGGAAGTATATATTTTGAGTTAGATCTATATTATTCACAATATTGTACCATATACGCAAGGAATACGGGCAGATAAACTAACTTCTAAATCTCGACCACGAGTTTTAATGTCGATAAGGTTTATTATGTTCTAGCCATAGTGCGCTGCTCTTAAATTAATATTTTATAACAGTTACTCTTCCAGAAAAGGTAAATAATATTCGATACTCATATATTGTTGACCCGGATTACGGGCGGTATTTTCGGCGAAAACAAAAACTAGCGGCGCCGACGCTCGGTGTAGTACAAAGATGAACAGAGTTTTGTGGATGTGCGTGCGTACAACAGGGACAACTCACTGGAATAGCAACACGGAGATATAATGTTTCAAAACTTAAAATGCTCGTAAGTTATATAGCAAAAAAACATAAAAGTTTTTTTTTTTTAATCACACAAACGAACAATAGCCAAATATCTTGAAATATATACAACGTTAGATTTGTTTCGTTAAGGGTACAAGTTAAGAACCTACATAATAACTAATAAGCAAATAGGTAGGTATTACATTTGGTTCGGATGGAAAATAGATAAAACAAGTTATTGATACAATTTTGTTTTTTTTTCAACTATTTTTTTTTAAAAACCATACATAATATATAAATATGTAAATATGCACTTAAAATGTATAAATTCCATACAAATGCTAACTATGAAAAAGTTCCAATATTGAATTCTCATCTGTTATGCAAGAAGTAAGAACTGAAGCTGAACAGTACACAATTGGGTAAAAAATGAATCATATAGTCACTAAACGACCGAAAAGAAAAAAACGTAGGTATAGATCTTATCGAAAAACTCGCAATAATATATTTTTTATATAGCTAGACAACATATGCAACTAAAGTTGTAGTCTTAATCGAGGCACGGTGGACGTCGTAACCGCGGTGAAGCATCCCTTACAGGTGCAAGTGTATATAACGCATTTTAACAACAGCTTGTCAGTCGACGTGACTTATAGAGAGGGTAGGTACATATAACAAGTTTCGACGACATTATTATAAGAAGAAAATGGCCGCAGTACACCGCGACGAATAGTACAAGACAAAATAATATGTGTTATAATAATTTTCCGGTGTCCACGACGCACTCTGTATACCGCGCAGTATAGGCGGAGGGACGTGCAAGACGAAAGACTCGTAGATGATATATATTTACTTTAAGTTAAAACGCCGTATAGCACACAAACTGTCCAACCACTATTTTTATTTACATAATATTATACAATACATATTTGTAGTAATTCCTTTAAGACCGGAGGCGGGTGAGCCGTCAGCTAACGCAGCAGATTAGATAACGCGGCGAGGCGGCTTGTTTGTGTAACACATTTCTGGCTGCTGGTGCTCCTGCTGCAGCAGCACCAACAAGCAGCACGTGTATATCATGATATTATACGCAGTACAACGTTGTATGATATATTACAGAACCTAAAATAGGTTATTTTGTAATGTTACACACATGCGTATGCGTATGATATGGTACATCATATGAAACGTCGGCCGCGGCGATCTAAAGGTTATCGTAATTTTTAGAACTATGGACGAAAATACGGCCCAACATCATACTGAGCGAGAGTGCTTAAAATCTGGTTCGTTCAAAATACTCAGGAGTTAAAATCCTAACCCACGGCGACGACATGTCGCAAGAATTTCACAGAAACTACTAAAATGTTTATTCAAACAGTACGTCGTTCGAAATGAATGTTGCTATATAATTTGAAAAACTGAAATTATATTCTAAACAAAATGTAATACGATAATATTATAGTAGTACATAAAAGAGCCAACCGCAATATTAATATTATGACGTAAACTTAATTCTATAGGTATGTCTTAAGTTTATAAATTCTCGAGTTTATGTGGAACGAATTTCATTTCTACGATTGTTGTAATTTGTACAAACTATGTATAATGGGTGCAAAGTTTTGTCGGAACAGTTTATGGATCGCACAGCATTTCTTAATAAATGTAATGAAATTGTGGTAAACGGTAAATTATTTATTTTTCTCGATATCTGGTCGAAAACGACAATCTCGCAAACCCGTCGCAGCTAATCACCATATCAATCAGCATACGTGCTATGACCAAAAACATTTTCGAAACCCTACAAAAGCCGGACAAGAAGGCGCTTCTTTCTCACAAGAACTCTGTACCTATATACTGTTCGTCGAATTTGTCTTTAAATTATTACGTTCAAACGCCCAATGGAAGCGCGAAACGGAAGAAAACGAAATCCAATAAACTCGTGTGGGTAGGCGTACACCGACAGTTAAGCGGCCGACGACGTTAAATGCCGGAAAATTGCCTACGTTTATAAATTGAATACAATAATAATATTATATACCTCAAACTACGTACGCGAATGGCGGCGGCGGTGACGGTATTGTAATATCGTTCTAATTAGATTATAATTAGGTCCCGTCCAAGTGTTTTCACAACTGTGTTTACCGCGTGTATACGCCTGCAGCTAATAACGCACGAACGACTGTTAACGAACTCGCGGCCGCGGATATACTTCTCGCGCACCGAACGGACTATTAGGTACTCACCGCCGCCACTACCACTACTACTGCTGCTGCTGCTGCTGCTGCTGCTGCTGCTGCTGCTGCTACTGTGGTTGTGTTATAATTTCTATGCCTATACCACATTATACGGCACTACATAATAATACCATATGTATAATATAAATTGATAAACACTGCGGCTCTACGCTAACGGTGCGGCGGCGCGGCGTACGCGCATTGAAATGTGTTTTGCAAGCTGCGGCCGTTCGCTGCAAAATCGTTTTCGAAGGACGCGACAACGCTACAGCAGCACGTGTACTTAATATAGGTACGCGATATTATAATATATATAAATTATTTAAATATATAGTATAATTGTATATAGTGTACTATAATTATAGCGATGAATGATGACCATATATGCAGAAACTAAATATATCAAAATATTGTCTAATAAGCAATTCGTTGTTTGTCCGTTTTGGGATGGGGGCGCGTATTAAGTTTGAAAATATGAGCTAGAAATTGTATTTGACTGGTAAAATATTTTATCGGAAACGTATTTTGTCGGATACACATCTTGCTGGAAATGTATTATGTCGGAAACGTATTTTCAATGAACTGTATTTCTCAGAACCATATTTAGTCGGGAAATAATTAGTCAAAAACTCATTTTATCAGAAATATATTTGGTCAGAAATGCATTTTCCATAAACACTTTATTTCTAGGAACTATGTATTGTTGAAAATGTATTTATGCGGAAATGCATTTTCGTGGAAAATATTTTTTTGGAAATGTTTATTATGTGTTATGGTATACGGTTCCACAAAAAATACATTTCCAACAAAATACGTTTCAAAATAAATATGATTCCGACAAAATACTATTCCGATGATATATTTTCAAACTGAATGATTTCTAACGAAATATTTTAACAAATAAATACGATTCAATCAGAATAATTTCCAAAAAAATATTTTTCTTAAGTTCATAAGGTGTCTGAAAAATACTACTAACTAAATACAATTCCAAATAAATATGGTTTCGAGAAATTAATAAATTCTGATGAGAATAAAAGTTCCGACAAAATATAGCCCCCCTTTGTGACGAGTGTATAGATGTGTATGATGGTAGGTAAGCCATGGATAAAAAACTAGTACACATTGAACATTTTTTTTTATAAATTAACAATTTTAATATAATATGCTTTAGGTTCTGATCGGGGCGATGAATGTATTAATTTTAAAGCCTGTTTTTTTAAACTGAATTTGTTTTTGGTGTCTGAAGACACTTTTTGTAGGTAGTATAAATAATATGCTCCGATCTTCAACTTCCAGGGAGGTTTCTGGTAGAATATTGAATCAAGTTTGGGGATGAAAGATCAAAAAATAAATTTCCAACTCCTTTTCAAAATAAACGTGAAAACAATCGTCTTGATTTTAGACACATAATTTTCAATTTTTAAAGCTAATACTTGAACATTTAATATAAAGTATCTCATAAGTTTTTTTTACAGTGACCTAAAAATATCAAAAATACATACCTATGCACAATTTTAATATATATATATATATTTATTTTGGCTGGGTACAGGTATTACATTTTTCTAACCAATTTTGGGTAAGGTTTAAAATCACTAGAAACCAATAAACATGTAGAAGCCAACTATACTTATTTTGGCATATATAACACCAGGAACTATAGTGGACTAAGGAATTAAGCTACATGATTCCTTAAAATTAAATTTCATACAATATAGTCTGAAATACGACATTGTTCGAAGACTTGTATTGGTTTTGATAAAACACTTAGATTTTTATACACCATTGGCGCTATCTGTTTAGTAAAAAAAATTAAAACAATAAAAATTATGGTTTATTTGACTTTATTTTTTCATTATTTGTAATTAAGCAAAAAAATTAACTTATAATGTATCACGTAACTCAATTTTCACTAACTACTTGAAAAAGCTCAAAATAGTTTATAATATGCGCGATTCTACATTTTCTTCAAAGTGGAAAATATCGAGTAACGTGCTACGTTATAAGTTAATTTTAATTTTTTATTGACATTTAAAGTTAACATTTTTGCAAAATTAGATATTCAAACAAAAAATACAAAATTCTGTTATGTTGTCGTTTTTAAAAATTGTATTCGTAGGAAGGACTTAAACTTTTTACCATAGTTTTGCATATTATTTACCATACACAATAACATTTTCAAAATATTACAGACCATATCCTCTCACTACGTGTTCCCTAAATTTGACACGTTCATTAAATGTGACCTATATTCATTAACAAGGTACACTCGACACCATACAGGTGTATTATACAGCCAAGACTTTATATTTTTTTTTTAAATTTTTGTCCCTTATCTGTTTAATATTTGGTATGGGAAACACCCTTCGGGATTTGGTTAGACATTGGGCTAATCCGTTGTTTCACCTATGAAAGTGCGGACGCTATATGGAAAATACCCACCTTCATCGCTCACCGCTGTCCTGAATTGACAGAAACAAAAGGCAGAGGATTTTATATTACCTACTATTATTATTATTATTACACGGATGTATAGTTTCGTATTTCTTTATGCCACGACGGCCGTATAGAATATATACCTTTATTTATATGGCACAAGTCCGCGGCGTATAAACGGCAGTTTCCGCTCCGTTGAGGCGGCAAAATATAATCTAAATTTTATCGAGTCGTATATAATATAATACACAACAATAGTATATATAACACGCCGCCCTGTCACCGAACCGCGACCCTCCAACGCCGGCGGCCTTTGGCACTGAGGGGCCTCCACTGCAAAGCTCTGCAGAGGATGGCCGGGGAATGTCTCATATTATATTATATAGTATCGACCAACTGAAAACTCTACGTCATATCCGGGCTTGCTATATAATATATTATAACTGCAGTAGCAGGCCGACCATCGACTGATATTTATATCATATATTGTTTCCGCATCAAACTTTTAATTTTGTTCGACATTTACGGAAAAATATTGGATTTTTGTAGTCAATGTAGCAGGAATTATAACATGTTCTAACCCCTTGGCTGGAAGTGTATAATATGTCATATTATATCAATTTCAATTATAAAATTTAAAAGTACTTTTTTTTTTTTAAAAAAAAATGCTTATTTCCAGTTTTTTTTATACATAATAATATATTCTTATGACCCATAAGGTCACCCATTTTTCCCCTCGAAATTTGTTTTGGATATAATTAAAATTAAAAATAATATTATAACCTTATTATTACTTTAATTGTATTTATTTGTCTTTGTTATCTTCTCTGTTTGTCGGTACTTGTCAGCAGCATCGTTAAGTTACAAAAATAGTCCTACGCTCAAAATGAAACGGTATTTTGTAGAAACAAATTAATATAATATATTTCCTGTTTATCACTGATTTCTAGGTAAACAATATGACTGTCGTGATCAATACAAATAATGTTTTAAATAAACAAATGTATAGTACTTTAATACATAAAAAGACATTTTAGAAACTTTTCCTACATTTTTCATATTATAGGTCATTTATTGTTGAGATTAATTATTTTTGATTAATTAGAGGATTTATAAATTCTTATTTGAGTGCTTTTAATGATGTTTTTAAGCGCTTATTTTGATGATTTTAATTTCTATAACTCTTTAAGTCCCAAACACTGTACTTAAAAGAAATCGTGATAATTAGTAAATCATTGATTAGATTACGAATATTACGATGATTGAAATGTATAATGTTTAGATTTATAAGCTCCCAGAACCGTTCTTAGGAGTTGAAGGTAATGTTATATGATTTATATATTTATATCATTTCAATAACATTTAAACCTACGTCAGCCATAATAGCCGTAATATACGTAATATAGATAATTAATAAGATAATATTAAATACATCATTAAAATCTACAAAAACAAAATCTAATCAGGTACTAACAACTCCAAACAAAACGCATAAAAAGCTCTTAAAAGTGGCACACAGCCAATCTCAGGACGAGGCCTCATAAGGCAATAGCTTCCGACCGAGACATATGGCGCATCTCCCAGTGTCATATAAATTACGTATGGACCTCTCTGCAGTAATAGTGATCGTATCTCTGCTCCGGTCAATATATATATTATATAAATGTTTATTTGTATTGCGTAAAAAAGCGTACCATTATTATTTATATGGGTATTGTATGGTTTACAACTAACATAATTTATTATTAGTGTTTGAAGCTTATTCAAACGTCAGTTATTCACGACACCCTTTAAATCTTAATAAAGTTCCTCTAGCGGCAAAAGGTAATGAAATAGAAGTAAGAGACTGCCGCGGTTAACTTAATACCTATAAATTATAATATACCAGCACTACCTATATGTCTTTTTTTCATTTCATTACATATAGCAGGACGGCCAGTGTATTTTTGAGAGAACATTGTTTTTACAATATTGAAAACGGCTTCTTTAACTTTATACATCACCTACCCTGCCACTATATACTAGCGTGTCGCGTGTGACATATCGCTGCAGGGTATTTCGAACGGCCGTGTGAAAATACAATAAGATGACTGCACGACAACGACGAAGGCTTACCGACGATGTGTATAATACAATATAGTCGATTGGATAGAATTTTTTCGACGGTGCAGTGGTATATAATACACATTGCAGAGAAACACACGACGGCGGTCGAACACGACACCAAATGACGACGATAAATGCGCACGACATGCAATTTTAGCGGCAGAAAGCGCACAATAAAAAAAAAACCTATTATAATCGATACAAATATATACAATAATGATTATATTTTATATACGCCTAGAATTTAACGGACGAATGTAAAAAATAATATATTTTTCTATACAATATCAACATATACGCTATGCCTATATGGTCATATATAATAGGCCTATGCCAATATTTATTAAGTATACCCAAGTACCCTACGGTTGATAAAATACAAAAAATGTTACTGATATTGTGTATGTAACCTATAATGCCTATTACAGTTTTACCTGTATAATATATTAAAATGTACCTATATGACTGACACATTGGTACTCGATATTTTTAAGGTTAAATTCCAGTCACCCTCCTAAATTCCCAAAAAGCTTTCTCGATCTATTGAAAATCACCTATACCTATACAAAATATGGAAAAAATTTAACGCACCACGGCAGTATATAGGTGTGTAATACATAATATATACAGTATGCATAAAATATGTATACACGCGTAACTAAGCGATGTCCTTCACAAATCAAAATAATAATGGCGTATTGGCGTTGAGTAAAGCATGACCTATCGTGCCCTCCCAGACTTGGTATAATATGTGACCTGCCAATTTTAATCTTATCATCGGCCTTTAATGGCCTAACAGTTAATGTAGGATTGTAGAGTCAATAGCTTCATAAGCTCTTAATCAGGTATATATAATAATATATATTAGTACTTACATTCACGTAGATAACAGATATTCTAAAAGAATCGTTAATCTCAAAACTGGAGTCACGAATAATAAGTAATTTATTTATCTGCATTAAGTATTATATAGATTAAAAAATTTAATTAAAAAAATGAAAATAAAAATTCCAAATGTAGTGGTGAACAAAAAACTACCGACAAATTGTGTAAAAAAGGGTTTTAAAAAGACATAATACCACCAATTGTTGTAGCTGTCTTAGTGTCTTACAAACGTACAATAGGTATACCAAATTTATGTTTAGCCATTCCAATTTTGTGTAGAAAACTTTAATATTTTAGAGTGAATCGACAATCATTAACAAACTAAAAGAAGCTATTCTTTTTTTTCATTCGTTTTTTACGATATTCAATTAAATGTTAGTGAGAATGTTTATGAGAATTTTTAAACAGAAATATGTTACGTATAACGTATACTCGTAACATGTTCTTACCCTTAAGTTTGATAATATAGGCCAATTTTATTCACTCTATTTTTACTATATAAAATTTGAACTGCTGAACACAAATGTGCAATATTGTTGTAGTGCGGAGACAACGCGCATTTCTCTTAGAAGAAAGTCTGGCATTTAATAAACTAAATTCGTATTTAATAAAATAAATGTAAATATTTAAAATAAAATCAATCGAACGTAAAGTTAAAACGAAGTACACGCACATATTATGGAGGAAACTATTTTAGGATATAAACAAATATAATATATGTACAGTCGTGAGAACAATTTGTACTTATAGGTATACCCAGGCTTGCAAACGTTATAGTAACTTTATGCTTATGATTATAACGTAATATATTATATATGACAAAAAACATCTGAAATTTGTAAACGTAATTAAAACGTAAAATAAAAAAATTTATAATAATATATCATAAACAAAACATAACGCAAAACAAAATAATTTAAAATCCATTTACTTAAAAGTTATAATATTGGTTTCGTAGAAATATTTTTTCCACGTGATTTAGCAATCAATCTTATCGATCAATCCAAGAATGTATTATATTCCGTATCTGGGCCATTCCCCGCATTAGATATTATTTTAAACTATTAACTCAAAAGTTGTATAACATTTAATTTCTAAGGAACAATAAACACAAACATTGTATAACGTTTGGATTGTAAATAACGTAAAACGAAATTTTGATTTCAAATGCAAGCCCTGTAGTTACACTTACATAAATGGTACTCTTTTGCACTAAAAACTGTTAATGCATAACTACACACTCACATTTCACGGAAGTTTATAATTGAGAGAAATACACATCATCTAGTAAGTAATTTAGTTATCTTCTTTAATTCTATTACATTAGTTCGATATATTTAATCTTTATTTTATTACATACATTATCAAAGGAAGATTCTAGGGACTTTATCAAAGTAATTAACTTAAGCTAAAACTTATTTCGGGGGCAAGTATTGTGCAAACTGTTCAACTCCATGTAGCGACACCACAACGGAAAAAAGCTAAAACTTATAATGAACTAAATTTATTAACTAAAGAATATTTTCATGAAATGTATGGTAGTCACCTCAAATTAATTTTGTTTAAGTTAGTGCTTAATAAAATGTGTACACCTATGCATAATAAAAAATGTATTTTTCAAACATATTCTTTATGTCGGAGTTGACCATGAACCTGATATCAAAATGCAAAATGTATCTGGTCAGTGAATGATCGTGAACTGTAATTACATTTAGGTAAATATGATTAAAAAAAAAACTAATTTATGGAATTTTTTTCTTAAAAAATCTATATATTTTTAATTTTTACTAATTAGCGATTAATAACAATTAAAATTGAATCAATTCGATACGTTATATATTACACATTTCATAAGAAGTCCGCGTTATTAATGTAATATTTAAATGATTCTGCGTGTATTATGTATAGGTATATAATATTATATTAACACACCTAAACAGGTTTTTAATTCATCATAAACTATTTGAAAATCGTATATGTAATAGATTTATTTGAAATTATTATAATGAACGATAGGTACCTACTACTATATATACTATATAGTAATGTGTTTTATTGCCTGCAATTTATGAATCACATAATATGGTGCTCAGAAACGTCAAGTTCGAATTTGCAATGACACGTTAATTTATTAGTAATCTTAGTACTTATATATATATTATCTCAATGGTCGTGATCGTTACCTGTCTGATAAGGCGTGTAAAGATTATCTTCTTCAGGGCGAGCACATCCTATATAATGTATAAGCGAGAGAACGCTATAAATAGTGAGTAACAAACTTAAAGAAGTATACAGATATTAAACTCATATGTAAAAATGTATAAAATGTTAACACATAATATAGGTATATATATAAGTAGGGACTTTATATATGAATATTATTGCGACGAAAATTGCCACACATGCTTCGAACCGAGAAGCGTCAATAGTCATTTTACATGGACAAGTAACGGGCACTGTCGCTGTTGCAGTAGTATAATATATACACTTATAATATCACATTAAATTATGTCCTATCATATATTGCATTTCGCTGTTATACTGTATGTACATACCTCTGTGCCGTCGACCGCTGAGCCCGGAGCGTCAGAAGCGCCCACCCGGTATCGGCGACGGTTGGTGCCGTTTGCGGGGAACACGCCGCCCACTGGTGGCACGTGGTGGTTTGTCTCATGCACCGTGAGACTCTGCTTGATGTCGGCAGAAAACGAACAGTGCGAGCACTTGTACGTGCCCGGCGCTGTGGTACTGTGGTTGCGGTTGTGCCGGTCCAGGTTCCACTTGTACGGCGTCCGGAAGTCGCAGTCGTCGCACTTGATCATTGGCATCGTGTGGTACTTGACGTGCTTGGTGTACCGGGCCCGCATGTGAGTCACGTAGTTGCATTTCATGCACCGGAAGAATTTCTTCTTCAAGTGCGCTGACTTCTCGTGCCTGTTGACCAGCGTCCGGCTGTGGCTGCCGAACGGGCACACAGAACACCGGATGAACGTCACGGACGGCTTGTCCATTTTGTACTTCTTTGGCTGCAGTTGCTGAGGCGGCGGTAGTGGCACTGGGGATAGTGGTTTGGGCGGTTCTGTCTGCAGTAGCGAAACTGCAGGCACACGGTCGTCCGCGTCTACTGAACCGCCGCCGTCGTCGTCGTCGTCATCGTCGTCGTCGTCATCGTCATCATCGTCTTCGTCGTCTTGCTCACCTTCTTCATCTTCGTCCTCTGGTTCTTCTTCTCCACCAGCCTCTTCTACTCCACCAACAGCCTCTTCTTCTCCAACAGCAGCCTCTTCTTCTCCACCAACAGCCTCTTCTTCTCCACCAACAGCCTCTTCTTCTCCACCGGCAGCCTCTTCTTCTCCACCAACCTCTTCTTCGTCCAGCTCGTTTTCATCTTCTTCGACTTCGGGTTCGGTATCTTCATCAGCCTCTTCTTCGGCACCGACAGTTACTTCCTCGGCACCGGCCTGATCTACTTCAGGCTCCTCGACGTCCACGTCTTCCACGATTACGAGCTTGGCGAGATGCTGGTCCGTAAACTTTTCGAAACGCTGCACCCGGATCCGGACAGGCGGCACCAGGAGCTGTTTTCCGGACTCGTCGAATCCGTGTAGTTTCTTGCTGCTTTTGCTGGCAGACTGGTGCACCATATGCACGTGCCGCTGCAGCTTCTGGCTGTGCTTCGACGCGTACAGACAGTGAGAACATTCGTAAACTTTGAGTCGTTCAGAATGTACGTTCTTCTGGTGGTGTAAGAAGCTGCGTGGGTTCTGGGTGTAGTACGGACACTTTGCACACGCATAGTTCCGCTTGACTTTACACTGAGGTAGCGGGAGTTTCGAGTCCTGCGACGTCGATGAGGAGGACGCTGACGAAGACGACTGCTGCTGGGAATATTTCGGCTTCGGCCCGGGCTTATGGTGGTGTGGGTTGCCCGATGAACCGGCCGACGGAGCCGGCGAGGCCGTTTTCGTCATTTCAAAGTACCTGTGAATTAAAAAACGCCATGTATTAGTGTTGACCGAATCGCTATGCAATCGGCACAGTATTACACAATAATTAAGAGTCAACGGTCTAATATCGTGTATTATTAGAATATATAGGTTCCTCCTAGTCATCGCGCGTAAAAATGTTTTGACCAAATTCCGCTGGCGCTTACGACGCGTATGCACGGTATCTACAGGTCGTCGGATGCGACCTTGACGAGTGACAGTATATATATATGGCGCTATGGCAGCAGAGCTGCGGCAGTTATTATTAAATAAGAGTCACGCGTATGTCCGACAGCCTCTAAACGCCATACTGCAGTACATAATATTATGTTATTATTATAAATGCATCATATCCGAACGCGTTATCGTAAGTTTAATTATAATCAATACATGTAGGTGCAGGCGCTGATCGCCGGAAAACATGAAACGAAATCGTATAATACGCGGTTTATGTACGGCGTGCCCGCCGGCAGAAGCTGTGCGCCGCCGTGCGTTCTATAAATAACACGGCGAAGAAGACTGCCCGCTGCTGTTGGTGCAACGCCGCTCGCGAAAGTCCCCCGACGACTGCGCGACGCAAATATCGATGTCAAGGAGGCGCGGCTAAGCGCGAAACCTTGGCGTATATACTTGCGGCACCGCAGTAGCACCAGCAATACATGATGTACGGCCAACTATATATAAGTATATATATATATATATACATATATACGCGTATGTAGGACATATTATTATTATTATGGCCGCTCAAATACCATACGAGTGCGTTTCCGACAGAAATATCTGTCGATGAATCTCGCACAGATGAAGATGATATGCGATGAAAACTGATGACAAAAACTCTGGCCGTTCTTATTATTATATTATAACATAGTGTCCTGCACCAGTGAGACATTCGCGGTCAGTATATTATATATTATCCTACTGTATAGGGCGGGAAGGACACGGTGTATAGGTAGATATTGTAATAGCGGCGGGAAACCGCGAGCCGATATCGATTTTTATCATTCGATTGCCGATGTTTTTCATAACGATCAAGATTAATAATTGTATTTTTTTTTTATCCGTACGTGAGCGTAACCGGTTGAATTGATAGATGGAAAATAATAATATAACAACGCGTCTGCGGCGAGCGGGACACGAGCTCGGCAATGTTAAGACATCCGAAAGTCTACCGACCGGCTACCAATATATAATATATACAACACTATACATACAGGCGCAGTTATACAGCCTATACACAGTCAAATAAAGTTGTCCAGGGCCAAATTTTTTAGATAAGCACCAAACGATTTTCCTGTGTCGGTTTCACGATTTGCGCGCTGGGATCAAGCGTGTGGCGAACACGGGCGATGTGGCGCGTGCGCAGGAATTATGTCGATATATAATATTATCGACGTCAGCGCAATTGTGTAGGTAAGCAAAATAAATACAGTATAATATAGCACATCATAAACTCACACATGGTAGTAATAAGTTGAGTAAGACAATAAGGCAAAACTATATAATATTATATAGGATCAGAATTATGTGGGCTTCATCCCTTGTTTAATATTGACGTATCGGCGGAGCCGCAAGGCATAGTTTTAGATGGATAAAATCTATAGACCTATAGAACAATAAATTACTTGTCACTACTTAAACTAAAATATTTAAGTGCAATAGCAATGTATAGTTAGTACTAGGTACTTATTTCACATGTATATGATATTAATAGCTCCTGGCACCTCAATGGTTCGTCGCTAGACCCTCAGTCAGGATTACACAATATAAATACAATACAATTTTTTTTATACCTACCATTGCTATACTACTATAAAGCGTTCCACCAACTTTGCAATCTTGCAGTTCATCTGCTTTCTTATCTTTAATGGACTAGAAAACACCATTCGAGTGGTTCGAATATAATATAGGTATTATAATATATTACCATATTGTTAGCCGTGCGAATGCGCTTTATATTGCGTTTATGTAAAAGTATACTTGAAGAAGCAATCGGGATACCTATTTATTTTTAGATAACCACTTTAACCTAACCTCTGAAAACAGTGTTTCCTACTTACTTACGTATATACTTTTAAGTATACGGGTCGCAATCGGAATTAGAAAAATTTCACTTCGGGATGCCATCGGGCGATCTCCCGTGGTATGAGCATACCCTTGCACGGCTATATATTATACATATAATATTGTTAAGGTATCGTTAACGGTGGTTTCGTGTTCTCGGCGGTTGCGATTCCCACGTCATCCGCTCGTCGGCGCGCGAGTATATAGAAGCGACGACCGCGACCTGCACCGTTAAGGTACCTACCTACATTATTACACTGTTCCCGTATATTCCGTGTTCAAAATGTTCTTGTTATACACCAAATTATGTGAAGAATTTCACTAGTCGTTATAATATAACCACATTTAACACACGGCGGAGTAGTCGAATATTTCCAACTAGGTATTCTGTATATTTAGTGTGCAGGTTACGTACGGGTTAACCACACGGATTACACGGACTATATGGGAACAGTGTAAATAATAGTCCGAAATACGGAAACAGTGTATGTCTCCTTATAATATACGAATAATTTAAGAAGTTTTTCTCGGGCCTCAAAGCGATTTCGGGGTGAAGTCTCGCCGCGAGTCCCGATGGTCGAACCATCAGCCGTTAATAATAGCCACAAGCTGCGAGCTTAAAACGGTCGAAAGTAACTTTGCACTTGCAACAGCATCGGAGAAAGTTAAACACAAACGCATAAATAAATAAAAAATCGTCGTCGCCATGTATACGTCATAATATATAATATTATATACCTGCCTATACAGACTGCGGCCGCGGTGATGATTATTATTACAATTGTCACCGTTCGCGGACTGACGGACGACGGAGGTTTCTGTTTCAATAATTATACGAGACGAATCGCGTTTGCACGAAGAACAAAATATCGTTTCGGCGGTAGTGTAAAACCGAAAAAAAGAGAAAAGCTGTATATATTTTACGTCGGGCGTCGGCGTTAAAACCACCTACAGTTCGAGAAAACGGAAACGTCCGAATTCGTGGTAGGAACAACAGCTGCAGTGACAATTACACTAAATGAATATTCTACTGCAACGACGGCACTGTTTCGCAATATTTTTACTACAAACGATTTACCTACCTATGCAGGTGTATTACAATACGGTCGAGTACACGACGTATATTATTAATATGGGAATATACCTATTATGTGTGTGCGGACGACGACAACCGGTGCCGGCGGCTGAGGTATTTTAAGCGTATAAATATGTGCTTTTCGAAACGAAATCTTGCAGCGAGCACGTCGTGTATAATGCGCGAGACTGGACGCAGACTTTCTCTCGCCGAAAAAAACAATGTACGCTGCATATGAGGCGGCGGTCGAGGATGGCCGGCCAGATGACGGACGATCAACACTCGACCGCGCGGTGACGAAACAACGTGCATCACTTACGCGCGACGACGACGACGACGACGACGACGACGATATCGATCCACATAGCGTTCTCTGCGTGTCGGTACATATATAATAACTGCTGTGTACAGACTATATTACATTTCTAATAACCAATTACATACTATTATTGTAGTACCTATGTAGCGTATAATGTATATATAGTAGTTGTGACAGTCGAGTACAGTTGTAGTGGAGGTGGTGTTGGTGGTGGTGGTGGGGTTGGCAGCAGCGGTATTCGACATACTCTTGTAAATAAAAACAGGCGACTTCTATGCGCGGCTATTGGTCGGATTTAAGTGTAATAAAAAGTCAAGGCCCCGTCCGAGATATTGTATTAAACAAGTCGAGTATATTTTTAATTCAATAAAAAAACGAAATACTACGCCATACGCGCACCGGCACCGGCAGCGTTTGTATACATGGCTATATGGGACCCCAACCGCCCCGGTTATATATTATTATGCATATATATATAGGAGGTACGCCGCCGCGTTATTATTATTATTATATACAACAATAAATATATATATATCATACCGAACCAACCGTGAGCCCCTTTCCTCTTTCCCCTTTCCCTCTCCCGCTGCACACAACCCGTTCGCCGAGTCCAATTTATTTAGTTATACGATCATCATCATCATCGTCGGAGGTTACCCCCTCACCAATATAATAGTCGCGGCCTATAAGATTAATATAAAAAGAGCAGCAGAATGCAGTGCACATAATATTATATTATAATACGCGTCGGCCAACACACATAATAATATACGACAAACGTATACATAGACGTACACACACACACACACACAAACATTCGACGATAACGATTAGACAGTCAAACACTGTTATAGACACACACACACACACCGACGTGCGGAGACATAATAATAATAATAATAATAATGTAATATAATATACGAACGATTATTAAATAGAAAAATATATGTCTAGAGGCGTTCGTGCACAGTGATAGTGCGTAGTAATAAGTAGTAGCTATACCCGTGTAGTGTATAGTACCTACACTGCTTGACACACACTATCGTTGTAACGAAATTACCGCCAACGTTCAGAACCGTACTGCACACACGTGTGAGCTAATAAAACGATGTCGTTATGTCGTATTATTTACACACACACTCGTATACCTGTGTATACTGTGTATGTACGTATAATAATAATAATATAACAATTATATCGTACGTAATCGTTACCTCCACCGTCTCTATACACACTTACGCCCTATGCGTAATTGATTTAGACCGCGGTATAATAATATGATATAAGTGTAGTTGTAACCGTATATACGCGGTTACGCTTCACGACATTTTCGAGTTATACCTATGCTATATAATGATATATGTTTCTACACCATAATCATAATATTATATTGTATAAATAGTGTTTTAATGCGTTATATTATATATATATTATAAAGAGGCTTAATGTTGTATAATAATATACACGTGTAACCGTCGGATGACGTTTACGGGTCACGATTTGACGACGGCGGCGATCCGGCGTTGGCGCGAAAAAGAAAACCGAACGAGATGTAATTAACTGTATATTATTATTATAGGTTTATTATAGGTATCGCAGCACGGCAAGGAGAGAACCGGAAGAAGAACGCGGCGGCGGCGGCGGTGTCGTGGTCGACGCACGTGGTATGCGCTCGAGAAAGGAAGATGCAAGCGAACGGGTTTTCTGGAGCGGACGGAAACGGTCATCGGTGGCGGCGACTAAACATAGGTCTTTGACCTCGCCGACGGTGGTATACGCGCCGCGGACGACGGTGCAGCAGGCTAGGATGGCGCTCGGCCGCCGAAGACGCGACCGACGTCTGCTGCAGACGCCGCGACATAATATTATAGGCAAAACTCGGGGCGCCGGTGTACTTCGGGCCGCGGCCGCGGTGTCTGCAGCGTGTGGCCGCGGTCGCTTACAGCCGATGGCCGCAGTCGATTAAAGACGGCGGCCGGGGGGTGTGGGAAACCGGTGGAAGGTCGAAGAGCGACGTCACGTGGCAGCGAGCGTTCGCGGTTGACGCGGCTTTTTGTGCGCGCCGGCCGCGGTCGACGTCGAAACACGATCTGGAGCCGAAGAGTCGGCCGGTGCCGTCCTCGTTCCACTTCGCGCGCGCGAGAGCAGTCCACGTCCACGACCGGACAGCTGCCGCCCGCCACACCGCACCGCCGGATTACAAAATCTCTGCGCGACGTAAGTTTTCGGTCGTTTTTTCCGTAACGATAATAATATTATATATTATCCATCATATAGTACGATCGCCGCGCGGCCATCGGTTTTCGCGGCGACACGCGTGCAGTGCGTGTAAGCACAAATTCGCCGCACACAATAGATTATATTTTTATATCTGACGAAGCAAATCGGACACGACGTGGGGGGAAAATAAAGCGGAGCGTCCGTGCGTATACGCGAGCCACCGCCGTCGCTGTGCAGTGGTTTCGCGCGCTCGGCCCATAATCCCGGCGCTGCGGCGGTTCAGGGTCGAGCGCGCCTTTTGTCTCGCCGTCGTCCGGCGAACGCGGCGCGGCGGTACCTCGTCGCCCCGCCACACATGTCACCGGCGGCGGCGGCGGCCGCGCGAATACGACGACGACGATAATATTATATTATTTAGGTCACACGCGCGCACGCCGTAGTCGTCGTAGTCGTCGTCGTCGTTACGGGTTTGCGAACGCGTATTATGTACACGTCGTCGTTAAATATTTATGGGCAGCGGTGCAGAGGTCTCGCGTTGTTGATCGTCATCATCGCGCGGTTGTCTCGGTCTTCGTCGTCATCGCCATAAACGTTATCGGCGAATCCGTCGTCGACCTTGCGCGAAGTTATATAGGCACCGTCGAAAAGCTTCAACTATCGCGCGCTGCTCCGCCAATAATAATTATGACGACGACGATGATGATACACTAATAGTAAATTATGATGGCATTTTACTATCATTATAAATCACGAGTCTTATCCGGCGACGATGAGATGACTCTGGTGCACTGCGCAGCGCGAGCCAGGAGTTCGGCCCCGTTCATCGCGCGCCATAAAGTACGTTTGGCAAAAGAAATGTGCAAGCAGCGAAAGAAATTCAATACGTCGTTATTAAAATAAATATACATTTAAATACATGCATATACATATATTATGAGAGAGAGAGAGAGAGAGGGGGCCCGCGAGGAAATTCTTCTGCAGTACGACCGCCGAGTTTTATATATTTTTCGCGACCGGCGACGACGACGTTCGCGCGACGATATGGAAGAAACGTGATACGGATCGCGTATATACCTGCAGCTAGGTATACAACACAAAACCGCAACGATCGATACTTTATTAATAATAATACGAGCAAAGTATACTTGGTTGTGTAGGTATATATAATACAATATGCGGGCGACTCACGGTAACTCGAACTTTGAAATCTCGAAATAAGTCTCGAGTATAAAAAATTCTAACCATTACGCTTAATTGGTTTTTGATATCTCGTGAATGTTAATAACTTGAATGTTGTTTATTCCCTTGAACTTCGAGTTACACGCGCGGCAGTGTCGAAAGAAATATTACATTATAATATATATATTATTATAATCATGGTTTAACTTGCTGGCAATCGCGAAATACGCGTTGGAAGATGTGTGCATAACGCGTTGGGGAATCAACAAGAGACGCGCAGAATAATATCTATTAACCGCGAGCCGCTCTGTATATTAGAACATTATTATTTCTCGGCTCGGCGGCCCTGAGGGCGCCACAGCATTGTAACAATGGGCGGGACTATATATTTTCCTACGAAAATGAGATAGGTACCGTTTAAAAGATAAACTCTCCATTATTCTCCACATATTCTTTTGGACTAAAATCATGTCTATTTTCCTTCAAATACAAAAACATATATATTAATACAATAAATACATTCAATCTTATAATATTACTAGCCGACCCGTCACGGCTTCGCCCGTGATTGGTTATTTATTTTGCATTCGGAAGATGATATGTAGAATTTTTTATACAAATTGTATCGTTTAATGTGATCGGCAAGTAAATATATACAAAAAACGGTTAATGAAAACGTATTGAAATGTTTTTTTAGCGGTATTAATGATAAATATATTTTTATTAAAAATGAATACAGATACAAAATAAATGCTAATTAATCTGTTGACAAAAAAAAATTAAAAATCGAGCGTAGTGGTGATACTCAGGGGGGTATTTGGAATAACTCTGTGAAAAAAAATTGGAAAAATGTTAAATAGTGTCGTCACAAAACGGTAACATACAAATAAAAACCCTGCTCTCCCACCCCTCCATCAAAAAATTAAAAATAAGGCGATGTGGTAACATCGATGAAAGTATTTGGAGCAAATCTGTGAAAAAAATTGTAAAAAAGTTCAATAGCGTCGTCAGAAAATTGGAACATTTAAATACAATACACCCCCTCCCCATCCCCTCCAGACAAAAAAAATTAAAAATTGATCGAAGTGATGACACTCGGGAAGATATTTGGAACATCTCAGTGAAAAAAAAATGGAAAAAAGATAAATATTGTTGTCACCACATGGGAACATAAAAAAGTTCTGTTCTTGCGGACATCGTAGTGGGGCCCCAAAAATTAGCTTTGTTTTTTAATTTTTCAAGAATTTTCAACTTATTTTTTACTATCAAAAGTGGTACTAAAACCTTCAGCAAACCGTCAGATATTAGTATATAACAGTAAAAATGTTCAGCCAAATCGGTTCAGTAGTTTTCTTGGTTAGCGTGGTCGTAGAAAACTCCTTAAATTTTATATATTAGTATAGATATAGATAGATAGGTATACAATTTACACGTTTATTTTAATTAATAATAAGTTTTTTTATTAACTATCGGACTAAATTTATGCCAAAAACCTTCTCTGTGATGTCCTCTTTAACTGCACGACTCGCGACGATCCAATAAGTGGTTTCGGAGTTTATTGTTTATCCAAAACAAAAAAAATCGACTTCATTTTATATAGTAGTATAGGATATAGACATATAGTAATAGATATAGAATATACGAATATTTAGTATACATGTTGTTGGTGTACGTGCGATAAAGTTCTTAGAACAACATCGATATCAAACACAATGCAATTTGACGAACAAAAAGGTCAGGTTGCAGGTAGCTGGAAACCCGTGGGCCGCACAATATGTACAATAATATATATATAGGTATACAATTTACACGTTTATTTAAATTAATAATAACTAATTATTCATTAACTTAATCGGACTAAATTTTTGCCTTAAACCTTCTCTGTGATGTCCTCTTTAATTTAAAAAAAATTGCACGACGATTGAATAAGTAGTTTCGGAGTTTACCCCGCACAAAAAAAAGCGACTTCAATTTATATAGTAGTATAGATAACATACTAATAACGTCTAACATTATAAATTTATAACCGATATTTTAGCCGACACCGGCAGCCTTAACTGTTATTGTGTACTGCGTAGTATTCAATGACCACCAGTCGAGAATCTCGTAACTTTGAATACGTTTATGATATATTTTTAACAACATTATAACATACAAGTACAGACCAGCAACGTTTTTCAAAAAATAAAGTATCCAACATAATTATTGAATAGTGTTTTTAAAATAAAAACAAAATTATGTTAGGTAGCATATCGAACAAAAGTTATGACAGATCTTGTGTTATTTGTGCATTTAATTATTTGGTTTGTATTTGTATTTATAGGTACAGGTTACAGGTACCTAAGAGTAAAATAACAATCCTAATATTAAATAATTCAAAAAATTACGTCAATGTACATAGTAGGTATATATACCTACTTTATTTTAATTTGAAGTTATTTTATATACCTATACGGTATAGTTATTTAAAGTAGTACGAACAAACTAATAATTTGATATTTATTCTTATCACAAAGATTTTTAATTTTAATTTATTCCGTACAAATATTCTTGGCATGAATATGAAAGTAATGGGTATATACCAGCTACCTAATCAAATCGACGAGAAGGTGACAGGATCTTATTTTAACAACGATGATATACAATATACGGACATGCGGTGTATCTATCTAATTTTTGGAGGGAACTATTATATGTAGCTACGGCCGAAACAATATACCCTGCAGCGGAGCGTTTTTACGTCCGTCCCGTGTCCCACCGTCTCCCACCCACCGCATAGAACGCGCTCGGAAATAGACCGTCGTCTACCTGGCGATGGATGTGACGGCGACGAGAGCGGTCTCCGCGGCACAGTTCTTGCCAAACGGCTGCGGCACATTTGGCCACAGTACTCGCGAGGCGGCGCGAAGGTAAATATTTCGAGCTCGTCGTGTCCGCGCGGCTCGACCGTGCCATAAGAATCTACCGGCGAGGAGAGTGGCGCGGCCGAACCTCTATAAAACCTACTATAATATACATCACAATATTATGTATAATAACAACACGTAATAACACGGTATATGGCGATGCGACGACGACCTTGACAAACAATTTTCGTAACGTTTCCTACCGTACGTTATATTATTATACTCGAAGCCTGCAGTACGGTGTCGTCGCCGTTTATATCACGTGCTATTGCTATATAGTAATATCATATCGGTATTTAAATAATATTATATACCTATATAGTAGTAGCGGACGGGAAAATAAAAGCCAACGCGAAACACAATAACTGCCGCACGAGTAAGACCTTCTTCACTCGACTCACGACTACTATACTTAAATATAATTCTATATCTATATTATTTATTAGATATGTAATATGTATATATACAGCTGGTTGCTGCGTCTATAATATTATGTACTATATTAACAAAATAGTTTTTGTTCGAAATGCGTTTGAGTTGCATATTGCGGATCAGCACGAAATAAATCGCGTATAATAATATATTAAATTGTCGTAATATTTTTGGGAACGCGATCGTCAAAAAACGAGACAGTTTCGGATTGGTGGTTGAGTACGGCTTTGTTCGGGGCTTTGTTTCCTCTACTCGTGGGTGATGGCCGGCACTATACCTTCGAAAATAACCCCTCCTCGTCAAACTGCATAAAGCAGCTTACACTGCTACAGTATATATACCAGGGGTGGCCAACATGAATATGTTCGCGAGCCACTTGTGGATAAATACAATGATATCAAGAGCCAAAATGTTTATAAATAACTTTTATAATTAAAAAAAAAATGTTTAATAATAATAAGAACATTTTGGTTTTTGTTGATAAGACGCGAGCAGCATGCAACTATGACGCGAAATGCAAGTTGGCCAGCTCTGGTTAGCTCTGCAGGTATATACGTTGTCCGGGGGCATAAAAACGATTTTCTCATGTGGGTGCGATTTAATCATGAGAAAATTACCAAGACTTTCCACACCTAAGTATTCCCAATCTATTTGAAAAATATTTTTAATTTTTCCCATCATATAAAAAACAAATATCGACATAATTGTCATAGTTATTGAAATACGTATAATAGGTATACACAATTTAACTGCATATTTTGGTGATTGATGTTTTATTTATTTGACGCTATGAATGAGGGTTTAAATAGACATTTGGGGTTGAAGCATTATTAAAATAGTTTGTAATTCAGTATTTTTGGTAATCACCGTGGATACAACTATATAGGAAGCTAGAATTAAATTAGATGGATAGGCCTATTTAACGAAAATTCACGAAATTCTAAAAACAAAAAGGATAATCAGACAATTGAAATAAACTGAAAACAATATTATTAAAAATATAAATTAGAAAACATTATCATATCTTATTTAATATTAACATAATATACTCTATATTAATCTTCTAAGACCCAGGGTTGTTGGTTGATATCGTAGATTAATATATAAGGTCTATAGTTGAAATCAATGTCTTCAAAAACTTCTCGGTGCTTTTCGAAAAAAGTTTATTCAACATATCTAACAATAATAATACATAATATAATCAATGATATCAAAACATTTCAATATCAATTGCCTCTGGACCTTAAATCATCCCTCTCTCCCGATGTGATACGTGCGTGAGATTATGCATTCAAAATGTATACAACAATATTATGCATTACTACGTGCTAAGCAACATCAAATATGTGTGTCTCTATCACACGATGTAAAATATTATAAATTATTATTATTATGTTACGACGCTTGCGGATACAAAGTCACGGCGATACGACGATTATTCCCGGCCGACCGAACCTTGGCGAGCGCGAGCGCGCTCTTTATAATCGCTTAACGCTACAACCACTGTAGCACTGGCATCGTATCGGTTTAGATAGATGGGGGGTTGGGTGGGTGGTGTTGGTGAGTAGGACGAAGAGGGACGGATATGTGCATTGCTACATTTTCGTCGTCGACGACCAAGACACGACGGAAAAGGAGCGGCGGCGGCGACGGTGGTCTTCTCGTCATCGTCGTCGTTCGTACGTCGCGCCTAACTTACTGTATACACATATAATATATAATATAAGTGCAACGTATATTATTACTATTGTATAATACGCGGCGAGGACGACCGCCGCCGCCGCCGCCGCCGACGCTGCATTTTAAGAGCTACGCAGCTCTATAAACACAAGATGCGCCGTCTCAACACATCTAGAGAGAACGTGTGGTGCGGCGCAGTGGCTCGAGACCGGAAAACCGGCTGAATGTCGTCTATTACAATATAATTTACTATTTGGGTATTATTTGTCGTGTTCGATCGTAATTAGGTCTAGGTCTTGGCATGATTTAAGGTGGTCGGGTTAAAATAATGAAAATTTTTCTTTCGGTAGAATTCGTCAACCTTCCGCGGTGTATTATATAATATACGTATATAATATCGAAAATCTTAAAATCACCGTAACTGGAGTGTTTTGCGAGACATTATTACGTAACGTTACGGAGCTCGCACATTCTGTACTTTTCGGATCTACAATATTATTATTAGTGTTGTAAAAGCACAGTGTCGACATATTGTTGGTTTTCGCGCGCGCGAAGATAAAAGTATACCATTATCATTATAATACTTGCAGGCGGGCAAGGTGGTGGGGGGTTCTAGAACCAAACTAATTTCGTATGAAAGTCGTTATAGACGTCAGCTTGGTAAACGGTATATATCGTCCGCTGATGTGCGCAGTGTACGCCGCCAAACAAACATACACACACACAAACGCCACAGTACGCACGCGTGTTTAATTATTGTCGTCGTCGTGTCACGCTTCATTAGCTTTATTATTAGCGTTGCTTCGTGTATATATTATTATTATTATTGTAATGAATCGAGAAGGAAGACGATACGAACTACTCTGTGCCAAGGCCGCTGCCGCCAAAACGTATCTCGTCGGCATTATATTATACAACAACAATCCGACCATAGTACTATATTATTATTATTGAACCGCACCAAGTGGACGTAGGCCACCGGTATAAAAGAAAAACCCGTCCGCGCCACCGATTGGCTGTAAATATTCGATTTTACGTTTCGTCGAGACGACTATAACGACGTCCGACGAATATAAAACGACAGTGATGCGCAGCATAATCGTCGGAGATGTTATTATGACAGATGCCGTCCAAACGAAATCGATTTCGCTTTTCACCATTTTTCGATTAAATTTGAAAACGCGTTGGCTGTAGTCCGCTAGACTATAGAGGCTTATTTCACAAGGTAAAGCGTATTGAATTTGATATGTTAATTATGATCGAGAAATGTTAACCGACAAGTTAGAAAAAGCTATACCACCGACTTCTGAAAAATAAGGACGCAGCTATTATATTTTGTGCATCGTGTTTCGTCATCGGGATTGAGCGCGCAAGTGGCATTGTAGCTGATTACGTATAAAATAGTGTTGTAAAATCACCTACGCAAACGTCTCGTTCAGTCGATGACTGTATATTATGCGTGCATGTTGGAAAGATAATATATATGACGTCTAATGGCTACATAATAACAGTGCAGTTAGGAACGCGGAAAATACTGATCAATAAATGTCGAGCAGGTAACGGCGCACGAGATTTTCCACAAATACGCCACCAATGCGCGTAATATATACGTTGCACTATACCAACAACGATCATCTTCCTCCTACTACTCCTCCTCGGCGACTGCTGCTTTCGATCCACGGTCATACAATATAGTATGTACACACGCATGCGTCACTCGGAAATCTTTCTCACCGAGACCCCTCCCGTGTCCGTGTCCGTGTAAGCGTATATAGAAGATGGATGGTCTTCGAAGACCTTATTTGTCGCCTTTTGTGTGACGGATATGTCGCCGTGGGGAGTGGAGAATTATTATTGCGTGGACGTCGACTTTCGACTGCAGGGGTAAATGTCGGGAGTACAAATGATAGCGTCATGCGATGGACGGTTTGGTTGAATTCGCCGCCACTTGTGCCACGACGAGCATTTGGCCGGCGGTCGGGAGGTTATTATTACACAGACGTATTTTACGAACGTGCGCGGCCGTTGTATAGCCTCAAGAGGGTGTCGCGCGGAGGGGGTTTAAAAATAACCAGTGGGCCGCCGCCGCGCCGTCGAGCGCGCGAAACGCTATCATATATATAACAATATATAATATACGCACACGACTGGCGGATGAACGCGAGCGCGAAACACACGCCTGCGGACGGCGTTTCCGGCGCAGTACAGTTCTCGACCGCCGCGGTCGGTATGTATAATGAACACCGTATTATAATATTACATGGCCCGCGACAACAGTGCCTATGCGATAACATGTAATTTGCGAATAATTATACGACCGCCTCCGCCTCCAACAATGACGCGACTGATTGCGACCAAAAACACTGCATGCAGGTCGATTATTTTAAGACGAGAACGAGCCCCGACCGGCAGGAATTTCTGGTGCGAAGAACTTGACCCCAAAGATAGACTCGCCCCGTCAGCGTTGTCGAGTGTGCGCCTGACCTAAACCTCATATACGTGCAAAGACCGGACGTCCCGTCGTCAAGAGGGATTTGTGCGAGTGGTTTGCGCGCACGTATGGTCTACCCCCCCCCCCCCCCCCCCCGGCCGTCACGCCACAAAGCTGTTGAGACACGAGATAAAGCGAAGAATGACGACGACGACGAAATCTTTCGAGCGGAACGACCTGACGACCTTATTTCGGTTAATTCCGGTCTCCGGTAAATTTACAAAGTCGTCGGACAGACAGGCGAGACATAATACAAAGGCCGGAGGAAGTCATGAAGTTTCGCGGGATTGGAGTGAAAGAGCTATATAATTATACTGTTGCAGAAAAGGCGTAACGGAAAAACTAGTCGAGAGGGTCCTTAAGTGCAGGAACTCGGTGGTGTCCTGCCGACGTGGCCGCTGCCCGGCAGATCGTTATATCCCTTACGCGCGAGTGCTCAAAATAAGTGGCACGACGATGGAAGTAATGTTGGCGATGGTTTAAGCTATAGTGGCGGCGGCGGCGTTTATTGCTGCTGCTGCTGCTGGCACGTTGTAGTGTATTATTATGGTCGAGGGCTTGTCGTCGTCGGGTTTATCGATTCCCAGCTCTGGCGCTCGCGATGGTTACACAACGGGCGGCTGCGGCGGCGGGCGGGCAAACAGAGGGGTTTCCCGCCGTCGCTCGCAACGAAATTCGGTGACGGCCGGCGGTGTATATAATATCATAGCGCGCGCGCCGAGGTGGCCACCGATCGTTATATACCGTCGCCGTCGGAGTGCGATGTGAAAAAGAAGCGCGTGACAAACACAAAACCGGTAAGGTATACGGCAGGGAAACCACCACGCTCACGACACGCAAACCTCTGCAGCAGCGACAGCCGCCAGCAGCATGCAGCGGTGCTGGTGACAGGTGGTGTCGTCGGCTACTGGGAAAAACCACCGGCGTTCGATATTATAATGTTATAATATCACCAGTATCTTATAATAGTACATGTACTGTACACACTTCCGAAATGTACACAAATACAAGATCTACGATATAATATTAGATAGATAGTACAATATTAAACAAGACGTAAAGTAATTAATATAATAACAACAATATACTATAATACTATATACGGTTATATACTATAATATATTATTATATTATATATTATCTTATCGTGGGTGAGATGTATTAAAGTTGTAGTAGTGGGCGACGAGTAAAAGGATACTTACGGTAATTATAATAAGATTCGTTACGTCCGCGGCTTATGCGAAGAACACGCCGGTATACATCGTATCATTAATATTATTATTATTAATTGAGCGCGCGCGCGAGCGCACACACACACACACACACACACACACACACGCTGATAATACACACGCGGTCGCAGCAGCAGCTGTCGTGCCGGTGGGCTGCTGCTGGCTATCGAGTCTCGTTCTGTTCCGTCGGCCGGCGCACTACAGACTAACCGACCGCACGAGGCGGGCAGGCAGGCAGGCAGGCGGCGCGGCGGCGGCGGCAGCCGTTACGAAGGTTGCACGGCTACCACCACCACCGCCGCCGCCACCACCGACACCGCCGTTTCCAACGTCGCCGCCGCCGCCGCTGCCGCCAACGACGCTGCTGCCGCACCGCTCTTGGTATGATATTATAGCGTACCATCGTCGTCGACCAGACACGCATGTACGGCGCGCACGCAGCAAGCCATCGACACTTTGGTGAGCGGTCCCACTTGAACGCGCGCGCACGCACAAGCGCAGTCACCCGCACGCACACGCACGAGAGAGCGTCGTCCCTACTTTTCTCGTCTACTGCAGCCACGGTTCACAATCACTTGGGGGAAAAGAATCCCGAGAGTTCATGGAACCCACCAGGCAAGGCGAGCGGGGACGGACAGAACTATATAGAGACCGAGCCGGAAGCGGCGGCGGCTGAGGCCCGTTTTGTTCGAACACATGGGAACGCCGGAGGAAATTCTCGGACGACGAAAGACGTGTGTGCCGAAGACAACGAAACCCCGACTTTACCATTGTCACCGCGCGGCAGTGTGCGCATAATATTATTATTATTATATTATATTGTGTAGGATTCCTCCGCCGCCTTCGTCGTCGCACCGCAGTCGTCCAAGAAGAGATATATTTGCATATTGCACAGGCGTCGCGCGTGCGCCATGTGTGTCAAGGTGACCGCATCGGCGACGCAGTTTAAAACGACGCAATACTTGGCTGCGGCGTAATATTAGTACCACCGTTTCGCGGTACCAAAATAATAATAATAATAAGCGTACGTTTTGCAATGCAGTGTCCGTCCGTCCGTTTCTGTTTTTCCTCAATTCCCGAGAGGGAGCGGCGAAACCGGACGGCGCGAAGGGTGGCCGGCGACGACGGCGGTGGCAGCGGCGGCGGTGCGTGAACCGGTTCGCCGGGTGGTTGCGAAATGGTGCGACGCAGGTCGCGTCGTATTTTAGCCGGCGGCGGAGTTCGCTGTCGCCGCAGGAGCAGCAACAGCAGCTGTGCAGCGCGAGCAAAGGGTTAGGCACAGATAACACAAAGTGTACGCTCATATAGTTGCAGCCATCGCTATCGCGCGCGAGACAAAAGCGTCATCGGCATATGTGGCGGCGGCTGCGTCGACGGCGGCGCGTGCAATACAGTAGAGTTCCTCCCACCGCTTGTCGTGTCGTTCCTCCTCCCGTTTACGGTTGTTTTTATCTGCTGAGCTGCGGCCACATGGCCCTCCGAATTAACGGACGTCGAATTCCTGACCGTCTGGTCATCGTCGCCGCGCTGTCGGATGCGGCGTGTCGGTGATGGGATGGGAGCTAGTCGAGTCGCCGCGAAATACTGTTATTCGACGGGTGCTCGTCATACCGTTTATTGAATAAAAACGTATAATAATATGCAACTATTATAATTTTATTATAAACTGTGAGTATATGACACGGATTCGAACGACATTGACCGTTGACGGCTGCAGTGGCGACCACAACACGTCAAGCACACCACACGGGTGCCTCTACTTCGATAATATTATGCTGCTCGAACGCCGCCCCGTACTATCGCGAAATTGAAACGAAGAAAACAGGTTACGAGCGAGAAACGCGATTGCAAGCTGGTTAAAGTCGACTGGAATAAATGATATATTTCAGTTGGCACATCACTGCTAAACGAAGATATTATAATGTCTAATGAACATTATCATAACACCAATCACGTTTTATAGTAAAGACGACGAGACTCGGCGGACAACGACCACTCGGAAACACATAATCAAGGCCGGATCTGGACGAGTGACAGATAGGCCAAGTAGCAAATCAAATTAAAATATGGTTTTTCATTTTCATTATCGTGAAACCAATAACCGAGTAACCGCACATAGATTTCGACTTCAAAACTTAAAATACCTGATCAAAACAACATTTTCAAAATGTTCAAAAATAGTCAGAACTTTATTACGAATATTTTATAACTAAACGATAAGGGCATAAGACTCGTATAAAACGATCAGATATTAACATTGCAATTTGCCAATTAATCTCTTTTTCATATAAGGGTGCCTGTCTAATGTTATAAAATGAATATATTATAAGTAAAAATCCCATTTAGCCAAACTTATTTCGATGAAAATTGGCGTATTTTATCATCATACTCTGCACGTGTTAGAATTCTTAGATACGCGACGGTCCTGCTCAACCTCACATAATATTATCACACAAACGACTGGGCAGACATTAATAGTATAATACTCGTGTAGTATATATTGTAATAGCGCGCGTGTTCTCGGTGATGATTACACGGCATATAGTTCCACCATCAAATTGCTTTATCGAGAAAAAAAACGCGGACGAGCGCACGCCACAGCAATTATTATTATTATAGTACACATACGTAGACGGAGTGTATATAATAATATAACAATGATAATTATTTATGGCAATATTATATATGATGTGTACGGACACAGCGGACGAAACGACAGCGGCGAGGAGAACACGTCATGATGGAATCGCGGAATGTAATATGACGTGCAGAGCGTAAAATAATACAATATGAATAAGCACTCTGAAAAGCCATCGATCCGAGTTTATATTATATCGGTCAATGTTTGATTAGAGTGCACAAAGGTCACACGATATGTAGTATACATGAACAGCGTGCGTACGCGCGAGTGTTATATACATTATAACGTTTAACGACGTCCGCCGCACACCGACAAAACGAAATCTCGAAGCGACGTTTTATTATTGCTCCCGAAAATATCGTATAACATATTAACATCACCATTGCGCACATAAACGTTTCGAGTGTTTTCCCGAGATTGGCTTTGTCGGCACCTAATCCAATTAGCTTTACGCGGCGTCGTCCACGAGGTAGCCACACTGTCGGCAGACTATAATATGTCAAGAACGGACGAGACGAACGTCGTTAGTTTATTGCTGGGGGGGGGGGGGGCAAAAACTTTTGAGACCGTTTTTATATAAAATCGTACATCACGTGAACGCGATTTCGATGACCAATACGCGTTATGTCAGGTAGTTGTTTGATTGATTGTGTAGTTACAACTTGAGAGATGAGAGCGATTAAAAAATGTACGAATTAGCTTGAAATATAATATTTTAAACAGGGCTTGCAAACGTTATGGTTATAACTTATAAGTTATAACGTTATACAGGGTGTCCCAGGTCTATTTGACTAATGCAATAACTTTTACAGCAGTAACAGTGATTAGCAAAAAATAATTTTGAATTTTAACACACTTTGAAAATTGTTTAAAAATTAACGACTTAACCAAATTAAAAGTTTTAAACGCCAAAATGGTTTTTAAATACTTATTTATGAAATAGCTATCTTGGATTATTAGAAAAATATTAAATAAAAATTTAAATTATTTATTTTTGTTGTAAAAAAATAAAATAAAATATAAGATATACAAATTATAGCGCAGAGCTCTACAAATCATTACAAAAAAAAAAACTTAAAAATATTGAATAGAGAAAAAATTATTGCATTAATCAAATAGACCTGGGACACTCTGTATATGACAAAAATCTATTGAAATTTATAAACGTAATTAAAACGGAAAATAGTAAACAAAAATAATTATAAATACCACAAAATAAAACATAACGATTAACAAAATGTATGATAATATATCATTAAACAAAACATAACGCCAAACGTAATTTATAGAATATCATTAAACAAAAAATAACGCAAAACGAAATAATTTAAAATCCATTTAGATGTTAGGTAGGTATGCATTAGATATTAATTTTAACGATAAACGATAAATAATTGTTGTATAACGTTTTAATTCTAAATAACGATAAATGCAAAAATTGTGTGGGTAGCGTTTAAATTCTGAATAACAATAAACGCGAAAATTGTATAACTTTTAGATTGGAAATAACGTAAAACGAAATTTCGATTTCAAATTAAAGCCCCGATTTTAAAGCTTTGAATTTCCATTACCTACGTTTATTGTGTATCATATTATTTATTTTGTACAATGCGTAAATGATTACAATTCGTTTATGTAAATTTAGTTTAAACATTTAAATATTGTTGTTTAACTCCTTTTGTTCATAAGTACTAAAATCCGTAATGGAAGTGAAAAAAATAATATTTAGTAACAGGAAAAAATGTTCAATTGATGATGGACTATTGATTAATTAGAACTCTTAAATAAATATCGGTAGCTTTTATTAAAAATAGTTTTATTGGAAAAGTTTTTAAAACAATTTTTGTTTATAAAATACACGCAGCAGGGCCGTATTAAGGAACTTGCTGCCCTGGGGCAACAAAAAAAAAACCAATAATATACCAAATAAATAAATTAAATACTGGAAATATAAAAAAATTAACCACCCTCATAAAATTAAGTGCCCGGGGCAGCAGCAACCAGTTGACCCCCCCCCCCCCGAATGCCCTAACACACAGATAATACGAGTGAAGAAAATGATTAACTTATCATTTATTCCTTTTCTAAACATCATCGTCTTACACGAATGAGAAAAAGCCATGCTCAAATGAGTAATAGGTTATATTTGGCTAATTTATATCACTCGAGTTGCAGTAAACTGATAACAAACAAAATATTTTAAGTATAACTTAATAACTACCTACGTCTAGTTTTAGTTTGGTGGGTATTTTTCGCAGTGACGCCCAAATGATTTACCATAAGTAGGTAGTTCAACTTAGCTCAAACATGCGCTCTCGAGAGGGGATGGATGTAAATCATTGGTGTCACAGAGAAGGTTAAGTAAATTATAATAATTAATTTCTGTTGACAATATAGTGATTTACTGATTTATTTAAATATTAAATCACTAATTTATGAAATGTGTAAGTCCCATTGGCGTATGTTATGAATTTGTAATATTATACTTACAACTGGTACCTATTGTTGATAATTTTATGAAAAATGGGATGATTGATAATATTATGTTCTCTTTTGATCAAAATAAGAATAACTGCTAGCGATTACGAAAAATTAAAATATGTCTGGAAAGAGCGGAATTTTACCACCCCCCTTGCAAGGCTCATGAATTATACATAACCAACCGTACCGATACCACTAAATAAATATAGATATAGCAATCATGAGAACCGGCCGTAAAAATCCGGTCGTCTGTATATAGAGACTAGGTGATCAATATTGTATACAAGATTCAATTTAAAATGTTAAAAATAAAATATGTTATGTGAATAGAATCATCATAAATGTGACAGTAAATATATTTTGTACAGACATCGAAAAAAAGGGTAGGTGGTATGATATTTTTGTTAACAGCATGTTTCTCAAAATTCCTTACTACTCCACAGTTGTTTTATATTCGTCACATTCATATTTCTAACAAAACACCCAGAGAAAACCAACATATTTTATAGTTGTTCAGCGTTGAAGGGGACGGTTACCAGTTGTTTTGTAACGGAATCTCGGTTAAAAGTCTTCCAGCCGAAAAAATCCTCAACCGTAATCAATAATTGTTGTAAATGTATAGTCATTGACGAAAAAGCGGTGTGTAAATACAACATATCGATAGTAGTTTGTTAGATATAGTGCTATTACATTATAAAGTGGCAGCTCCGTTAAATTACGATTTTAACAGATTACAGAAGCAAAAGAAATCGAGCTGAAAATATTTATAAAAAATAATCCACATTATAAACCAGCTGATAAATAATAAACAACAATTTGCTGGTCGTCGGTACCATAAATATATCAGGTAGGTTTGTCGGGAGTTCGAGACGTTTCAAGCGCAGAGAGTTCTCGAAAACTTCGTCGGACCGCCTCAGTTACGTCAACTTAAAACGCGGAAAACTAGACCAATCCAAAATCCAGAACAGCGCGCGATGACCTCGGGTCGAATACGAATAAAATGTGTTGTTTACCGACATGTAAATGATGTGCGAGAGCACGGAAAAACATTTGACTAAAAGTCTAAAGAAAATTACGTAAATTCATTATTCATGGACTGTAAGAGTATACGTTGACGATAGTGTTTAATGACAGTATATACATCGCCGCCGTCATTATTTTTCCATTCATGTTCCATAAATAATAATTATTACAATAATGTAAAAATGTACGTATAAATCGATGATTGCTATGAGACAAGTGCCAAACTAATATTGAGTGACACAACTATTATGTATAGGAAGGTATATTTTTATACACCTACTGTTTTAGTCGTTTTACAGTATTTTAATAATTTGAAAGCAATTTGTCAATAATATACACTATTCGTGTTCGATAGAAATTTAAAAGAAAATAATTATTACCCCATTTCCCATGCCTTCCCACATCAAACAACGTATAATAATATTATATTTTGTAGTCAATTGATGCGACGAAATAATACTAATGTATATACCTAAGTTAAAGTCGGACATGGGTCGCACGAACTACGTTGACAACAATAACTCGTAAGTACGATAAGTCGACAGTCGTTATATAAGTTTACAACTAATGCAATATAATATTTTACTACTTCCTGCCTACTTTTATATCTCCGTTGTTTTCGCGGCTGTAGATATCTCGGTAAGTATGGAATCTATATAGCCGTGGTTGTAATACAAATAATATTTTTATTTTTTAACGATAATATACTATATTATCTATATTCAATGATAAATATTATCGACATTTAGTTATTATGCATTTGGGCCACAATAATTATGTAAACAACTATATAGATTGAATTTTTACTCATGTAATCGTTTATATTATTTGGAATAGTTCATATTATCTATAATTATTATTATGGACGATTGATTTGAGTTTGTAAAATTAATCACTTCTACGAAATGTTTGATATTTTAATACAGCGCATAACGTTAGGTCTACTATATATACATTCAGTATTTTAAAATCTTACGAGTGACATAGTCGGACGCCGCGCCACCTATTTTTAACATAATAATAAGTTTTAGAGAGTACACCATCGGTTTTTTACAAAAAAAAATTAGTAAAAAATTATGTACTTTTATTAACATGATATAGATATAATATAATATATAATATTTTAATAAATAAATAATAATTTTATATTAATCTAATATAATAATGCAATAATTATTCACATTTTACTTTAATCATATATAATATTATATATAAATTATATATAAAACATCATACTTAATCAATAATATTGTAGATATTTTCTTTTACTAAAGATTTTGTGCAAAAGCTAATTTATCCATTATAACAAAACTTTTTAATAATGCGATGTATTTGCATGTTATGTTACTATTTTGTAGTTTACCAATAATATACGTCTAAACTCTACAATATTATATGTATAAATGTATAATACTATTGTTTTAATGGTTTTTTTAATTATCCACCATGATTTGACATAAACGTATAATAGCAAATATAATTGGTACAAAATACAACATTTAAAAATTGTAATATCCTATGTATTTTTTATCGCAGGATAAAAACCCAAAGAGTGTGTATTTGTCACTTTGATTTGTAGAAAAAAACATCACATCGCAGTACAGAATTATAATTAAGATACTCGTAAATATTGTCGTATTCAATGCAATAAAAATTTAGAAATGAAAGTCAATACTAATAGATTATATTTTAATTGTTTGGCTGTCGAATTTCATTATCAGAAATAATTGTTGTCGTTGGTTTGATTAGATGCAACTCATCGTGGACATTTAATTATCGGTAAAGCAGATTTACTATATACAATATATATAGTATGTACTAGGTATTTACTATTCAGTATCGAGGTATACATATTGTGTATTTGTCTACAGATCTACGCCAGGTTGTAATGGTTCTGTTTATTTCACTGCTAATATTCTGGCTAATATCGTGTTGATATTCTAAACAACTAATTCTAATAACGTTGAAATAATATCAAAATCTACGCAACAACTTTAGAAGTGAATCGCAGATGATGCTCTTGAAATTAATGTGTCGGTTTTTATGAATATTATATTCCACTTTCCACTTATATTTCCAGTTATACGAGTAATATATAATCAATCATAGAATATTATACAAAACACGTTGTTTTTAAACGTACCTATACATTTGTTTAAATGTTTCAAAAAACAAAAAAATACTACGTTATACGCAATGCGGTTGTGAATATGGCAATTTTCTGTGAACGACCACTCGTACAGATAAATGTATAATATCTCATTTCTCTGTTCTCAAATACATAAATATAGGTAATTATATATACAGTGCAGGTGTCTTTCGCCGGGTAAATATACGACAATATTCGAAAAAACACGACACGCGGTTAGCCTGATAAATATTTGTATACGAAATCGAGTATAGGTTTATAATAAACAATAATAAAATACCAGCTACACAATATATTATCTCAAATATTAACTCATACTATCGTTCATTGCCGTTACTGATAAATGCATTGATATATCACACAGGCCTAAATATACTGTAGTCCCTACCGCCTTTAAGGATTTTTGTATCGTATTCTATCATCACGCGATTATTATCGACATTATTAATTCCAATAGTTGTATAATAATACGTGTAGGTATATAATACACAAGTGCGGGTGAGAGAAAAAAGGGCACTCAACCCTTAAATCTTAAAGAAAAAGCTTACGTTTTAAATTAACCTTCATTCATTTTTACCTACATCAAAATCGTAAATGATAAAATAATTTCAAACCGTGTATAAGTAATAATAAGGCTCGGATTTTGTAGCAAATGCTTTTTGGCGGGCAGTGTGATAAAAAAATAATCCTTTTACCTATATAAATTCGTTTCATATTATCATCACTGTATAATTGTTATGAAGTACCTAAACTTTATTTGATTTTCATTTGGTTTTCCCCTATAAGGGGGAATTTATATAGATATAAAATATACATGCTATAAAATATCGTACGATAAACATATCGCTCGTGTGTAACTGCCCTTAATGTACTTTTTCGCTCATTTTTGCAATAATGTTCAAAATTATTGTATTATATTAGCCTGCAGCTAGGTATACCTACTATATTATAGCCAGGAATGGGTAAAATTTTCTATTGTTACGTCATAGAAATTATTTCGTTTGTTATCGGGGATATATAATTAATATAAGACTGATATAAAATAATTAGGTTCGAAATAGAGGTTATTTTTTCAATTATATAAAAACGACCATATTGACATTAAATAGGTAAAAAATAATTTTTTTTGTATTTTTCAAGATTAAATTAAATAAATGCTATTTTTGCTCTTTTTAACGATATATTTTGTTACATAATCCTAACCTTAATAATACTGTTATTAAATTATTAAATATCCAATATGCCCATGAACAGCAACACTAAAATAATACAATATTTAAGTTTTGTTAATGGAATATTTCTAAAATAGTATTTTTCCCGAATAGAATTATTTTTTTCATATTATATAACTATTATTTTGATAAGAGTACCTATTACATACAATCATAATAGACTTGTAATTATATTTGAACTGATACGAATACGATATGTCAATAAATCAATATTGTTCGTAATGTCTATATATTACCTAATCTTTATGGCTATCATGATTATATTATTGTCGGTATCATATTGTGATTATTATAAATATAAAATATTAAATAAGTGTAAATCCCATGTAAAATAATAATTTTTACCATAATCTAAGATTAAAAGTTGGAGTTCCGCCAATAATAAAATGGTTGGTTTTCCAAAGGAGCGTAGGTACCTATAATAATGTCTATTACCACTGATTATACAACCGTTGCGACCTACAATGACATGGACTTATACTTTCTTGTGGGGCTGTGGCTCATAATATTGCATTGTAAAAATACTAACAGAAAAATATTATTTAGGAAAATATACCGTTATCAAATTATATGGTTAAATAATATTAATATACTTAAATATTGAATCCATTAAAGGACATCAAACGCGACTGACTTTAAAAGCAACATTCAAAAAGTTACCTAAAGTGAGTGGCTGTGTATGGTAAATATTTTGTTTATTTCTATATGAACGAGAAAAAAAGGATATACGTCTACCAACGTCATAATATTATTATACGTCTTGCGCGTAATATGGTCCCCGGAGCTTGTTTTGCGGTGTGCTCGCTCAAACACTATACTAATCGTGGAAAAAACTAAACTCAATTTATTTATCGCCGGAAAAAATGGAACAACTCTCATATAGATACAACTCTCTATATCTGGATATACGGGGTTTTAAAAAAACAAAATTGTTTTTAATTATGATTTGCTGATGCAGCAGTAAAGAGAAGTTTTACAGTTTGGTCTGGTATATGATGAGCAATCAAAGCTAAAATAATTTGTCTAATTATATTGTTATTTGTATTGCAGAGCCTTATTGTTGTGTCCAGTTTTACTCACTTGTATGTCTGATTAAAAATGTACGTGTATCTATCCACTGCAGAACCTAGTTTAAATACTTTTGGAAAAAGCACTGTTATATCCACCCACCGATTAAAATCTAATATTCATTCTACCAAATTATTTTGTCAAAAACTACTATTCTGCAGTGTTTGATTATGAATTAAAAACTAAAATTAGCCGGTCGAAATGATATAACCACCGCACTTAATATTGTTATAACTAATATTACGACGACGTTATTATATAGATGTTACTTTCGATTTTTATTCATACAATTATAGGGCAAATAAACGACATATAGGCACTTAGGGTATTCAAACGAAAAGGTGTCTAGACCTGACTAGTTACTTAGAAAAACGTACGTACGAAAGTACTTGTTTGTATAAAAACGTCAACCCGCGCATGTTGTGGATTACACAATAAAGGCGGTACCGATAAAAATCCAGTAAACCTAGTGAAGGGTTTGAAATTAGTATTAAATTATCGAAATACGATATCGGTATACACCAACGACGTCCAACAGCAAAACGTAACGCTGCCTAAGGGTATCCAAAATACGATGTATCCGAGAAAATCCGCAAATATAGAGAGCGAAATGTACATTTAGGTAATAAGAAACAGATAACAAATGTTTTTACTTTAACAACAATTTTCCTAATCATAGTTTAACAAGATAGTAAATACCTATAACTAAAAGTATATTAAAATCACTACGGGAGGAGTCGTACTCTCCGCCCCCAGCCAACCCACAACTCGACCACAAGGACAAGTCATTGACATTGCCGTTGTTTTTTCCTATGAAATATGTAATTATATAAATTAAACTATTAAAATATGTACTCCTGATATTGCGGAAGAACGTCAGCATCAAAGAAATATAAACGATTTATTTATTTAGACACACTATTTATGCAACTGTTGATGTAAACAATAATTATTTTTTTATTTAACTACTATTTAAAAATGCTTATACGTAGTGCACTCGTATTTATAGTTTAATACTTACTGCACGGCACAAATTGGCCAGTACAAACTGTTCACATTCACCACCACATAAGATATCAGGTGGTGAAAAATTATCATTATACACCACCATAAGATCTAAAATATTCATATTTCTTATTCATGGAGCTTATAAGGTCTATAACTGTGTTAACAAAATAAAAGTGATTTAGTTTACCAACCTTAATTAATAATGAACATTAATTTATTATTAACATAATAGATATTATCATTGTAATAGAATTAACTATGCAGACACTAAAGTTTAAAACACATTTAAAATACCACCAACCATTAACCGGTACAATCAACTCATTACTGTTAAAAATTATTAACTGCATTAGTGTGATGAGAATTGTATATATTATATATTATAATATACTAATTCAAGTATGAAGATGGATAAAAATATATTATAAAAATCTATCTCAGCCGTGAAACATTGGGGAGGATTCAGGATTATTGGTAGTATTAAGCAAAGAAAATTGTGTAAACATTCCTTTGCACCGCTCTACACAACTGTATCTGAAAACAGTTCCACCGTTTACACATTGTTTAGACACAGCGTCACCGCGTATATGTGTATACATAGGTAATATGTTATGGCGGTCTCACAATTCCGAAAGACGTCTATTAAAATGATATGTTTTTATACACACCGCGGCAGAAAGATATGGTATTATGCTTGAGGTACAACGTCTACAAATCCAACGGTTCAAAGTCAAAAGATAAAACGCCTGCACTATGGGTACTCGACTCTGGCCTCTGACACCGCCACGTAATGGCGTGGTTGTTCCTGGGCATTTTATGTACACACAGTATTAAAACTCCGGGCGTATCTCAAGATTACCAGACCAAATCATTATTAACTATATATTATGTACCTATTATTCAGTATATAATACGTCGTATATAGAATAACGACCATGTGATGTACCGCGAATTATGTAAGTACTATTTCATCTACTGCTGCAGGACAATATGATAATTCCGTAATGTATGGCATTGTACGGATTACGGTCTGAATACGAGACCCAAAGGCCATTATTGTGATTACGAACAACTGTTATTATCATCAACTTCAAATAACAGTACGATTTTTAGTTTCTACAGACCGAGTGCTGGTCGATCATTGGATGTAGCCCCGCGTAATATATTATGTTACCGAGTACTAAAGATATTTTGTATTTTTGTTCAAGTATATAAACGCACCATACAAATACATAGTCAGTTTCAAATAGCAACGATTTGTCATACAAAAATACAATCCGCCATAATATGATAGTTATTGATATTTTTTGTTTAATGATATTCTATAAATTACGTTTTGCGTTTTATTTTGTTCAATAATATATTATAAATGTTGTTAATCTTATGTTTTATTTTGTGGTATTTAATTATTTTTGTTTACCGTTTTACGTTTTAATCACGTTTACAAAATTTCAATCGTATTTTTTGTCATATATAAAGTTATACTATAATACGTTTACAAGCCCTGGTTAAAAATAACAATAAAATAAGTAAGTGATCACGACTATATTTCAAAACAATTTTTACGAGCTCCACGAAAATATTGCCGTCAGAAGTTTTACGACGGTTTGTGTCGATAAGGATACGACAGTGAGTACATTAAGCACGTCGTCTTACCAATATTGAAAACGGCAACACAATCGAAAAAGTTTTTATAAAAACGCGATTTTGGCCGTTATGGAAATATTTATTTAAGGTATATACGTATTAAATTATTGGTAAATTGTATTGTTAACGCATTAGTCATTAATACAAAGTATAATAATAATATGACAGTGACGAGGTAATTGGGCGGAGGGCGTTATGATAATAGTGTCCCTATTATGTGTTTTATCGGCAAGTGACACACTTGCAGAATATCAAATCCATAAAAACACGTTGTTTTAAATAAATCTGCGAGTCATCGGTACTATAGAACGGATATTTGGCGTTTGCAAAACAGTATTATTCAGAGGCATGCCTCATTTGGTCCGCAGTTCACCGGTGATTTTTTCTGCGGCAGAACTAGAATCACAATCAATATTATATTTTACGTAACAAAAATTTTTGAATAATGTCAATTGATTAATTAATCACTTGCAAAACTCGTGTTGATTTTTCTACATTATACTTAAAATATAATATGTGTAAAGAAATATCAAATATTTACGTATAATGTTACGTGCTGATCGTTACACATTAACGTCAAATCACTTGATGTTTTTCAGTAATAATATTATATCTTTATTAAATTAATGCTTTCAATAACAGTTATATTTTGTAAGTCACTATTTTAAGACGGCCAGCGGTATTATGACAAAACTCTGTAGAAAATAGGTTGGCTATACCTAACCTACATCTGGCGTCTATCCATTTGCTAATCCATATACAGCAAATCTTCTGATAAGTTCCTTTGACAGACTCCCTTATATATTGTTTTATCAAAAGAGTGGTGGATTTAATATGATTAATATGCTAGGTGGGATCTCGAATTGATATTCGAGTAGCCTGCATTTTGGTGGCCCCGAAGTCCGTCTTTCCTTGTAGTACGTGAGACCTGTCTAAATGGTCATATTAAAACATCAAACAATGAGTGGTAAGCTTCGGTTTCTATTATAATAATATATTCTTTCATATATTGCGTGTTCAATGTACAATAATGGCCTAATTATTGCTATTATCTAGGTGTCATTTTAACTTCTTTTCAATTTTAATTTTTACTTCGTTACAGGGTATACTATTAACAGTAATATACTTAGGTTAGGATAAGCAATTCTAGTTGCAAGCCTCAATAAGATTTGGTAAGAAAAATTATATCTTGGATTTTAGTATTATGTTTGATCTTTGATGGATTCCCGTGTCATCAGATCAAAAGATATAAAACCACTCGGCCAAGAACCGCGGTTAGTAAAAAAAAAACGAATAAACGGCGATGCACAAACCGGCGGCGGTGGTATATACATTACACACTTTTGCACACGGAAAAGGAACCTGCGTCGGGTAATTCAATATTACCTATGCAGAAACGTTTGAAACGATTTAGTCGATACTCGGCGACGCCACGCCGGTGGCGGAGTACACACTACATACAATGCACAACGAACAGAGTTCACAAAAGGTTGGGTGACGGGGTCGGGGAAAAATATGTAAATATTTAATAACGACGGCGACGAAGTGTAAACGGTGTACGACCGAAAATGTTTTTTTTACACCTCGTCGCCGCTATGCGTTTTTTGAATTATTTCTCAACTAAATATTAAATGGTTAAATGATCCCATCCGAGTGCGGACGCGAAATACAGGAATAGTGTCGCCACCACATTGGCGAGTGGTATTTCCATTTTCAGTATTTTAATTAGACTTGGAAGTCACGCTCCAGAGCTGAAAGTCTGAAACCCTGCCACTAACCAACTGATACAATAAAAATATATTTTCCACTCTTTTAGATTTTACGTACAATTTTACGGATATTTTCGTCAACACGTCATCGCTCGGCTTTTAAAAAGAAAAAAATTACAACTCTTCAAAGGTTTGTACTTCGGTTTTAAAAGACCACTCCAATATGATGAACTACGCGTCACTATATAACGTACCAACTACTATACAGTGTAGACACTAGACACTTAACAGTGAATTGTTTGCAAGCCTTTGTAGACCCGTCAACGGGGTTTTATCGCACAACGGGCGTTGATTCGCGGGCAAAGTAGTAAATATTATAGATAAAAAAAAACATATGGCACTTATTGCAATGTATTGAATTCATATGAATTGTGCACAATGTGGAATGGAAACGACCGTTGAAAAGCTAAAAACCACTGAAGAGCTCAGCTCTGAACTACGCCGTTTTAATAAATAGTAAATATACCATATAAACACTTAGGCCTTTCAGTAGTTAAATAATTATATGTACATTACTTTTTCATATATTTATATATATATAATTATTTATGTATATTATAACATCCTTCATTTTATAATAATTCTAATTTTTAAAAGTATAATAAAAAAGGATTAATATTTTCGGTAGCAGTAATATACCGACGTCCGGCAAAGATCCACAAGAATGAACAAACAACGAAAATTTGTTATAATATTTAATATTACTTATAAATTATAAGTATATGTAATTTAAAGTATTTAAACATTTCTTGGGCTATGGAAATTGTCTGTTAAAATTAAAAAAACAGGGCTGCGTAACATTTACTTATAATATTATAATTTACATAGATTGATAATCTTAGAATTTTATAAAATGGGTTGACGGAACGATTCGGATTCGATTCGGGCTCGTCGTAGTTGTTATAACATACGAAAAAATGTTCTAATTAAATGATTTAATACGATAGAATAATATAAAGATTACTACAGTGGCATATTTATTGTGGGAGAGTGGAGGGTATCCCCCTGAGAATGTTTGAAGTCCTCAAATTTTAAACAAGTCAATAATATTATAATGGTAGTTGGTTTATTTTATAAACTATAATGAAGAAAAAAAAATATTTTAACATTTAATTGATGAATTTGTTCGATTTAATTAATTAATTTTTTTGTGAAACTATTTACCCTATAAACTTCTAATAAAACCAGTGTACTCACTAATGGCGTAACAAGAATAATAACTTCTCATGTGGCTCCGGTTAACTAATGTCAATAATTTCAGCTCAATAATGAAATAATTGCATTTTTTATCAATAAAAGTTTACAACTTTCTGAAATTCATTATATCTTAATTTATCTTTGGAATGTTCATGTAAAAACACATTAAAATTTGGTTTCAACATGTTATACTGATTTATAAAATTATTTCATTATTATGACACCTCTTCCGAAAAAAGTTTGTAAATACGCCACTGGGTTACTAATATATAGTATAGTGATCACTTCCCCCCCCCCCCATTATATAACCTTATATATAACTTATAAGTTAAATAATTACACGTGCAAGGGCAATAATTGAGGAAAAATATGTTAAAAAATACTCCTCAAATAATGTATTTATTGTACCGCGGTTAGTCCCAACCAGACGAGGACTATTATCACCGGAAGTAGACGGAAACCATTGTCGGACGTAAACAGTTGGACAATACATTTTAATGCCATCGACGCAGATAATAAAGTGACACGGCACCAGACATTGTACTGGTGCGCTAATATTAAATAAGACAACGTTATATATAGGTCCGTTCGTTTTCAGACAAAAGCTCGAAGAATGGCACAAAACACGGAACGGAAAAGCGCGGCGGCGTCGCTGACGTTGGTTGGTGAATGGGCGAAGACCCCTTCTTTATCGAGCTATACGCCGCCGGGAGAGGAAAAAAAACCGTAATCCGGACAAATGATGTGCTACGTAACTTCCATTAAATTCCCGAGATCGACACTGTGGACGGGCTTTTCATGAGTAACCGCAGTACGGGCCAGAGCGTTTGCGGTTCCGAATAACCAAACAGAATAATATGCAAACATGATTTATCATCGATACACAAATACACGAAGATGGGCGTTTTTAAAAGTTTTGCATAATATTATAAAATGGAGCGTGATAACGATAAATTAGTAGTTATCTATTCGTACAGTAGATTTGTTCGTTTTAACAAAAAGTCTGCATTTCGGACAACGATAATGCTGTACACCAAGTGTGTTATTTTAGTGTACAGTTTTTACATCGGTGGAAGTGTATGTGTCATATTTGATTTTCGGCGTCATGACCAAAAAATAATGGTAAACCGTAAAAAGTCCATGACAAAATGATTTAAAAAAATATTGTTATGTTGGCGAATCATTCAAACCTGGCAATTAGCAGATTTTCCCTCGACAATATAAACGTTTGTTTTGAAACAGCACATGCACCCTACAATTCATTGAGTTTATCTAGTACCCACTACACTACACAGTTAGTGCACACACGATTTTATTAAAACGAACAAACTTATATTATGTTATTATTACTTATTTTAATATTACTACGATGTTTTCATCATAGAGCGCGAACCGATTGCGATGACGACGACGAAACCTCCGCGCGATAAGGGTTCTTTTATGTTAATCCATAAAAATATATCGATGAGAAATTTACTCAATGCTTCTAGTCGACGTTTCCCAGAACTGTGAGCTCACGGTCGAATATCAAAAAAAATGCCGATAACCGTAGTCCGAACAAAAACTATAATATAATAATAATATGTACAAATAACATAATATTATAATATTATTTATATCGCGTGAATGCGTGCGTGCCTGCGTGTGTATTAATAATATGAAGTATTTAGGTAGTATTATAGCATTTACGTATTTACGTGTTGGCCACCTGTTGGCGGCTGACCTATAGACTCTGCAGCGTTGACGACACGCACAAATGCATAATAATAGTAATAATAAGAAACATTTCGTCCCGGCCAATATGTTATGAAACGATATTATGTACGTGATAAATCGTTATTTATTTTTATAATTTTTTATTATAACATATTATATTATGTTATTATAATACGACTCACCCGAGATCAACGTTGTCTGCGACGATTCGTTGGTGCCGCCGCATTACGATCGTGGCGGTAGTGGGGATGGCGGGGAAAGTAGCGACGACTTTGACGGGAACCCGAGCTGGCAACCCTGCAGGTCTCCTCGGCGGCGCGTAAGCGCCTGGCGCCGCCAACGCCATGCCGTCGTCTCGGAACGACTCGACAATATTATATTATTATGTACAATATATTAGGTATAATATTTTAATATTAATAGTTGCACCAAATACACTAAAAAGTTGTCGGGCTTTCGCACCCTTCGAAAAACAACGCTCCTTCGTGACAACGTTGAACGTTTGAGAGTATGTCGGATGGAGGTGGTCGAAAACGCAGAGATGACGGTGTACAGACGTTGGTTGGAGGTGGGCTGGTCTCGTCCGATACGATTATAACATTATATACCGCGAACAGACCGCATGGCCAAAAGACACACGCCGCACACGGTTACCGCGAGTGAACTGATCGGACGCAAAATACTCGATAAAAAGCGACCACGCGTCCTCGTGTCTGTCGGTCGACGGTGAAGAAACGACAAGGAGTAAAAGAAGGCAAGGCGGCACACCATTATACGACTGAAAATAAAACCAAGCACACGACGACCTTGACCAAAATTTCGACGGAGGCTTCATGAAACACCTGAAATCGAACCGGCCTAATCCGCCGTCGACAATAATAACGACGACGAAAGAATGTTTTATACCTACACAACGGTTTGTTTGTCGACCGTCTCCTATGTATACAGTATTTTATCCGCAGCGGCCTTGCAGGGGAGCAAAAGGTCAGCACACTATAATAATAGACAGGGACAGATTTTATAATCCCCCTGTTATTTGTCTACTGTACCATATACGGTACATATTTGTACACCTATATAATATGATCATCACTGAAAACAACTTTTCGAATTTACACTATAAAATACATTATAATAGGCTATTTCCTGCAGTGCGTATAATTCCTGCTGGTTCTTACATCCTTATTGTGGTTTTTAAATGCCACCAGCTCAGATTGTAAATGCTCGAATGTGTGAATTATCACATTTAATTTTGGGTAAACAATATGGCTCCAAAACGAGAAACGTGGGTTTGTTGAAGTGTAAAAAAAAGTATAACACAATAGTGTTCGAATATCGTCCCGACGCGTCTGCAGCGCCGACATGCTGGTAGGTATATAATAGTTTAAAACCTCAGCTTAAAAGTAAGGGCAATAACGAAGAGATTGTATGTATAGAGTAACGCGTACAGTAGTGTCCGGCAGAAAAATGTCCTTAATCCTGCGGTTGTCCTATACACCACCGTCCACCGCCATATGTCATTTCCGTCGAAGTTGTAAATTAACTGAACTGCGTGTCGTCCACATCGGTGGCTTTTTCCCCGTGGCCTATCTGCGTGTATGCGTCGCCGTACATATACTGTAATATTATTAAAAGAGCGATGTGGCGACGCGGTCAATTTAATTGAGATGAGAATATTATGAAAGGGTTTCAATGCGCGCATTAAGCCACTAGGGATGCCCTGCTCAAAATTATTAATGTGTCGAAACAAAATCGAGATATCATCTGGTAAAAAATGTAGTTATAATGTACAATATTTTAACTTCATCGCAATCTGAAATTAACTCATATATTATGACATTTATACAAGTAATATTACATTATTACAATAACTTTCTAGGTTCAAAAACCTAAAAAAAACCAATATCCGTTGGTAAATAATTACAGCTTTTTAATTTTTTCGAAAGATGAGTTTAGGAATTGACACAACCTTTTTCAAGGTTAATTTTTAGCGAATTCCAACAATATTGAATATTAAGAAAATAAGTTACTTTATAAATTATAATAATTATTTTCCTATTGATGTTATAACTATATTAAATTATTATTGTACAGATATTATACAAAATGTGTTAAAATTGTTTATATAATATTATATAGGTATATATATTTATTTTATTTATGACAGTTTAATAAAATGTGTAGTTGTGGTTTATAAAGATTTAATTTTAGTATCCAATTTAACTGAAGCAAGTTACAACTAAAAAAAAAAAGTATCTTGACATAAATGTTGTTTATTGATTATAAACACTTCCAATTTTTATAAGTTTAATAAACCAAACCTAGCTTAAAATTATTTTTTGAATGCAACGAACATAATCATAAGTATATTATACTTATTGTTTTAAAACAATATGTCATATTAATCAACCACTATATTTACATTAACTATATGATGAGCTAAGCGAGGAGAGTATCTAACAACCGGTATACCTGTATATACGTCTAGATTTGTGTTAATGCATAAAAAAATTGAACTAAGTAGGACAAAAATACACAGTGGACCGGAAAGGGTTCGTCAATACTCAGTTAGCCATCTCTGTAAGTAGTAAATACAAATACGACGCACGGATATTTTTCGTATATTTCACGTATATTTTTCGGTTCATTCACGATTCAAGTGTGAAGTCCTCAACTATTAACTTTTGCCGGTTATAGTTTAAAAAGTAGGATCAAATGAGGTTTTGCGACTTTTGAGAAATCAAGACTCGTAATTGTTTAATAAATTAGTGGTTGTCGGTTGATGCATAAGTTATAGGTATTACGGACTTCATTATACACTGTATAACATTATGCATAGACTATAGTATATTGTACTGTATACTAGTAAATACTATATTTATTACATTATTGTTAAATGACAATAATATTATTGTACACGATTTACTACATTTATTCTCAACCTACATAAGAGCTAAGGCCAGACATAGTTAACACGTACGGCGTCGGATACACATATTATTTACATATACTTTATTTACATAATATGCGGATACGACAGACGACAATAGACAGCGGCGCCTATGAATAAAAAAAAGTTTAATTTGATATTTTGGCGTTATACGTCCTGAAATGAATAGCGAAAGACGGCAACGAAAACACGCAAAAATACCTATAGTAAAACTCTAAGCGTCTGTATAACACTTAAAGCTGTAGGGTTTCCAATTACCATAGTATATTAATTCATAATATAACTGATGTAACTAAAAACAAAACAAGAAAATAATAATTTATTGTCAAGAAAGTGTTAAGTCAGCCCCACTGGCCTCCTCTGATTTTATGTCTTGCACAATAGAAACTAAATAATATGATGGAGTGTCCAAAATACGAATATGAAATCACACCCATAGATCTCCGCGCGTAGATCTAAACTTTGAACAGAATAACGGTTGTTAGCTGTAAGGTATACTACTAAACCTTACAAGGTTTAGCTAGGTTTGTAAGGTTTAGTTACTACATATAGTACATACCTCATAGTACCTTACCTAACCACGTTTACACATACGCCGCCGAAACGTTAATAATTGTTATTAGTTATTATTATTATGTCGTTCGCGTATATTGACAATACGTCATATTAAAACGAATATCTAAATGCAAGTGTTCCACTGCTCGGTACTTACTATACTATATAATATATTATAATATTTAGTCGTATACTTGAACATGATTTATATAGGTATCGCGTATGTGCATATCGTGAAGGGACGTAAAACATTTTTTTTTTTTAGAAATCTCCCAGCATAAATTTATGCTATGAAATTCCAACATCAAAAATGTATTATAAAACTCTTGATTTTTCTAGGGCCTTGTCGAGAGTTGTGCTGCGTTGCATCGTCGGCATATTTTACGGCACTGCGCGCGAGAATTTCTTGTCGCCAATGCGGCGGCAATAACCCATTGAAACGCGTTGTACTCGAGGGGGAAATTATCGCTGTCGGCAAGAGCAGCATCAAAGGGGCAGTAGGTTGGGAGGTTGGAGAGAGGGTATTTATCCGCTATAATAATATAACCATGTTATAGACCCTTATTTTTTTCTGATAAAAATAACACTTTAAAAACGAATTGTTTTTAGTCGCCGGTATCGACTTATATACTCTCCTCCGCCTAACCACTATTCATAATGTAAATTAATTATTACTAGTATCGTTATTATTAAATTTAAAGTTTAAATTAAATCAACAGAGGTTCAGTGAGCTGTTTAAAAATCGTTTATATGTTTAGAAGTATTTAAATAATAATGCATAACCTTCGTTATTACAGTAGAAAAACACGGCTTGAAACCGTAAAAAATACGGGAAATTGATTTAGATTTACACCTAATAATATACCAACATACAGCCAAATAGGAAAATTGGATTATCCAAGTTAATGAAATCCATTTTATACATATAAAAGGTCTTTTTCAATCGTTATACGTATATCGTTTTTGAACATAAACAGAGTAGTTTCTAAGACGTTTAATCCCTAAAACATATCATAATCTGCGTTAATACGAAATTAATTAAAATATATGTATAACAATTTATCATGTAATACCTGTGAACATCCCTGTGTTGCCTATAGGGGTACTTATAGTTACCTTATTTCCATGTAACCACTTCTAATTGTATGATAAAAATGAATTGAAGTTTAATTTCAGCAAAAGGATTTATATACGAAAATACGATGTACCGGCTGCAGTACCAAGCCACTAATATTAAGTCAAGGATCTAAATGGCATCGACATTGAATACTAGTTAGCTATAGTTATTAATTATTGTAAATTTGTAAACCTACTGTAGGCATTATAGTTTTTGTAGTTATAAATTAGTTGAGTGACGGTTATCGAGTCGAGTGTATATTATGACACACTGTCTCTTTCTTCCGGATTCAATTTAATGTATAATTGTTTTATGAATTATTCTGCAAATATTACGATGTCATAATATTATAACGGTCAAAATATTATTAGACTGCATACATTCGAGTGATGAAATCGCGGTCATAGATTTCTACATCTGTTGTAATAATAATAATAATTAATACAATTCGTAAAATCGTATGTCAAGCTAATTTCGCTAATGTGCTCTTTGAAGTTGAGCCAAAAACGGTCGCTGTATTATATAGTATTATCTTTGCGTAGACATTCCCAATGTCTTTAGAATTACATCTTGTTTTGGTTTAATACAGTTGTGGTACAAAGAGCTAATAAAGATTATAAAAGAAAATTCCATCCTGATTTCTGACGAACACGTGTACCTAATGACAGTGTATGTGTCTTGTTGTTGTTTAATAATGTTATTGCCATTGGATGCACATTCTGGACTAATAACACTAATTACTAATTAGTAATATTACAATATGATATAAAATTAAATATCTTAGTATTGTATATTATACTATAATATCTACGATTGGAAATAAACATACTATTTTGTTTTAATCGTCGTTGTCCAATATGGGAGTTCATCATATCAATAATACCACAATGGCCAATGAGTACCACAATCTTATGTATACATAGACTATAGTTTTGATTTAATGACATGACTTAAAATGTATGTTTTTATACAATTATAACAACTTATAATTTATAATCTATATAGATAAAATATATTAAGTACATAATATTAAATACGTAATAACCCGTATGACATAATATTATGTAGCAACAAAATCCAAACTAAGAGTACACTTTATTCCAGTTATAAATTTAATGCAAGTACAATAATGTATAATACTAATATACCGTTTAACTAAGTACCTATAAGATAATAATATATCTAATATAATATTTCAATGTACGAGTAAGTGACACAATTAAGCTATATATAGGTACGTATTATTTATTAAGAAACTGAGTGTTATTAAAATTGATCTAAAATAAAATAAGAGAAGATAATATATTTTACTAATAAGATAAGAAAAAATAAATATAATAATAGTAAGATAATACGGCCAAAGAAGTAAACAATTACTCATAAAAATTAAATACACAGCTTAAGGCTCAAAACATTAACTTACAAACTTAAGCATTATGCCAATATTACGCTGGTTTGACTTAGGTCACAATCCCAATCGACAAAAAGTCGGTAAAAATCAAAGGAAAGTATTTGTCGATCGACCGATGACGAACCGGATAAAGGTTTAAAAAGAGGCATGCAAAATAAATGAAAATTTCTTAGCATTTTAATGGAAAGAAATAGATTTGTACACTTATGTCATAACTACCTTTGAAATAATATACTTAAAAAATTTACCTAAAAATTCTAACTCTTCTTATGGAGGTATCGTGTGTTTGCAAGTGAACGATACCATGCCATGTGTTGATGAAATGAGTCACCCACGACCAACATCCAAGATACATGCGTTTAAGAACTCTAATCATACTGATCATACTGAATATTATACTATAGACAATTAGAAACATACTTATGTAATTTTTTTTTTTTAATTATTTGCTGTTATACGTATAATGAAATTACATAAACTAAACGTACAAATTACATAACATTAAAATACTAATAGGTAAACTTACAATTTTAAGAAAATAGGTAAGGTACCTACTACCTATACTATAATATTTTTAATTTATTAATTTTAAAACTGTATCCTAATAAATTGTTCTATTAAAAAGTAATTGTTTACGGTCGACGGTAATTTAGTATTAAGAGTAGGTATATGTATTAAATTATTTTAGTAGACTAGTTGATTACGTTCATTAACGATAAGCTGATTATATGCAATTATGGCATTGAATTAATATTATATTAATAATATAATAATAAGATAATATAATCGTTTGTTTATAATACCTAATTAAGTTATTTGATTAAATTTAAAATCTATTTTGTTGTTGATAAGTAGTTAAAATGTTAAATGAATAACAATATTCTTAAAATATACAATTTCGTTTTTAGCACTTTGAGTTGCTGTAAAATCTATAATTACAAATTACATAATATGATAAGATTGGACCATTATGATTTTTTTACTAAATTAAATTATTAATCCGGTTTGACATAAGCCTGTTCAGAGTTTATGAAAACTTAAAATTTTAAATTGAAAGTATACCTACTATACCTACATTTATCGAAATTATTGTCCTGAATTATTTAATAGTACTTTATTTGTCACCTACCTTTTAAAATAATATTGAAATCGCGCGAACACAACAAATATTTTAAGGAGCCTACCAAGATTAATTTTTTCCTAATATTAAAATATATTATTTTTAACAGTTTTTAAAAGACACATAATCAATTTGTTACAATAGTGCGTAACATAACAAATTTAGGTTTAGTATTGTTAGTTTTAATAGTAGAGTGAATTTATAGTGACCTATTATCAACCGTAAGGATTTTTACCGCATATTGGTCTGTCTCCGCTTACTAAAACTTACTAAAATGTTCCATGTTATGCGTTAGTAAGACAGAGTCGACACATGAGGTTATAACATATTTTTATAATGTAACAACATTATCTGTTTATCGCGTTGTTGTGGTATTATAATTTTTAAGCGAGTTATAAGAATATAAATATTATTGCAATATTTAAAAATGCTCATAACTTGCGGGTTAATAATTTAAATATTAAAAAAAACCTACGTACAAGCATAGTTGAAGTTCTTGCCTTTAAAAGTTAGATAAAAACAAGTCAATTCACACTTATATTAAAATTAACGAAGCTAGACGTAAACTGCAGAACGTAAATTTTCTGTTACGCTGCACTTGTAAGACGGATACAACAATAATAATTGAGGGCGCTCGTCCTCTTAAGTTCTTAACACAGACAAAACGACATGGAATGTTACAAAACATTAAAAGCGTATACTTAGTCTAGACTCTAGATTGACCTTTGCCATGGGAAAACACCCGAAACCGTGTCGATAGCGTTCGTAATATGTTTTATAATATCGCGGTAAGGTTATTATCGTGGTACGGCGATAACCGACAAATGCGGGTAGAGGCCCTTAGATTGCCTACAAGCGGACCACTACAACTACAGGCCAAGCTTACAATGTATAATATTAAATTATATCATATTGCTATTTACACAAATTTATCAATGAAATTAATAACACTACTATAATAATATTGTATTTTAATGCTAGGTAAGTATAGTGTATAGAGTATACTAACTACTATATATTATTATATTATCGAAATATAATAAAAAAAAAAGTTCTATGGAGTTTCTTCGATGGCCAAAAGTCGATTGTGTCGATTATCAACGAAAAAACATAATAATAATATTTTAACTATAACACAATACTATCGCGACGATTTCAATAACTAATAATAATTGTTATTATCATTATTGTTTGGCCGGCAAGGCCCTCCCGTATGATCTCATTCGGCGACGAAAACTTAACAATACCCACCGACTTAAGGTTATGGGTCCAAAAAACCGTGGGGAGGAAAACGAGCTTGCGCGCTATAAAACGAGGCCCGGCGGCGCAAAAAACGGTCGTGGCGGTCGGCGTATTCGCTTCACAATAAATAAATTATAAAAAGGTACACTACCTACTTCGGCGACGGCACACAATGCGTGTGCGATGTGCACATATTATTGTCACATTGTGAAACACGTGACTAGCGCACGGCGACGGCGGCGTTTCCGATTCGACGGTTCGCAGAAAAACACAGCACAGCAACGTTGCACACTCGCACACAATATTAATAAAATAATAATATACTATACACAATGACGATGTGTGTGCGTACGCACAGCGTGTAAAATAAAAAAAAAATAAAAACAATATATATATATTGTACAGATGCGCCTACACACGCATTAGCGCAAACTTAACAGATATTGCGGTTTTCGTCGCGTTCGCTATGCGTGTCGATCTCAGACGACGGAGGTTCGGATAAAGTGATATCCAGCGGCGCGAGATGACAATAATAATTGAATTACTCGTCGTTATTGGGTTGTTTTTTTTTTTTTTTTATCGAATTACATACTTTTAGGCGGTGTCTAAACATGTCGCCTACCAAGTATTATAATAGCCTATCTCGAAAAAAACGAATTCTGTTTAAATTATTATATGGATACCTAGTGGAAAAAAAAGTAACAGTTAGACGCCCGCACGTCCGGTAGACGATTGACAATGATGATGACAATAATAACAAGAATAATAATAATTACGGAGCAATGCTCTTCCCTCCTCGGTAACACCGGATCGTAAAATATTATTGTAAATATCAAAATACGGTTCTTAATTAATAATAATAATTGTATATAAATAAAAAAAAAAAAAAAAGGTAAAAAAATACCGAACGGTCCTACCTGTGGTCGACTTTCAGTGGTTGCTACTGATGCTGCATCGGGGATTCGGCTCACACACACACACGCACGCGGGCGCACAGTCGTGAAACAGACTACCGAGGACCGACGCAAGTTGTCACAGAAACTGCGAGGTCGACCGTGTGCAGTCGGACGTAGTGTCGTAATACTATATGCTGAAAGGCGCAGCGGGGGTGGCGACAACCGAACGCGAACGGTCGTCGTGGCGGAATGAGCCGCTCAGCCGCCCGCCGTACTGGTGCCCGTGCACTGTGCAGTGCCGCTGCTCCTGTTGGTGATGTCGCCGGTTGGCTATTGCCGCGATGCTGCTGCCCTGCTGGTGCTACGACGCACTGCTGACGCGGTGGCGGCCGGCGAACACGTGTTGAACGCCGCCCGCCGACGACTGCGAGTGTTGGATAATAATGCGGCGTTCTGCTCCTCGCGCTGCGGCACTGATGCTGTAACATCACGACATTACGGTATGAAAACAATTTGCAGTGTGTATATTATTATATCGATATCAGTATACCTACCTACCTACCTATAATCGGGTTTTCGTCAATTCAAGACAATATATAATATTATACAATATTATTATTATTATTATTAAACGATATTTGCTCGGACACTGCGCCGGCGAGGAGGAGTACAGCTACCACTACGTCATGAAATAAAACCACCGATAACTTACTACTGCACTACTTAAAACTTTAAAATTACTAACCGATGGTATTATATTTTGCAAGTGTGAAGTATAAAAATATGCCGTACACCAGCCCGGTAGTCGGAATATACTTTATAGGTACAATATTTTAAATATTGTTATTATTATTATTATTTGTACTGCTGTTGTTGTTGTTGTAGCGTCGTGCGCGGTAACTGCTGGGCGCTGACGGCGGATGCGGATGGCCCTCGGCGCGCACAGAAAAAAAACCAACGATAAGCTCCACACACACACACACACACAGCGGCGGCGCGGCGCAATGTTGCCAACGTGTGCAAAAGTTCGGCCGGCCCGGCGTGTGCACACGTACAACAGCCGCACGGTAGAGTGTCACGGTCGTAGTCGGTACGCGCGCGAGGAACGACTATGGTGGCGGTGGTAGCCGCCGTCGTTGTTGTTGCTGCTGCTGCTGCTGCCGCTGCTGCTTCTGCTTCTGGCCCCTATGTATCTGCCCCACCGCCGATGACGATGACGTTGACGCATTGTTGTTGTGTAACGTCCGCGTCCCTTCCGGGCACGGCCTCCGCCGCCGGATGAACACGAGCGCGCCACGTCGGGGCGGCTGCGGCTGATGGTCGTGTGCCGGTCGGACAAATTCATCACCACCGTTCTCGGCCGCGACGGCGAAGGGTCTCCGCAGTATTATAAGGCCTGTCATGGCCGTCGTATGCGCTTAACGCAATGCACGTTCGGCGGAGCGACGGGGACGCGCACTCGCCACCCATCACCCATCGTGCAATGCACTCGTAGTTTTTGCAGTCGTCTCGAGGGTTTTGTATACGATACAATATATATATGTATACGTACTACTGCAGCGAGAACTGTGGTTTCGCAATAATGTTGTTTTTCCAATCCCCGAAGAAAAACGTCGTCACACCGGAAATGCGCCTTTCCTGCAGTTGAACGAGACGTCGACCGCAATCGCCTTGTTTACGAATTCCTTTGAATCACCACTCCACCTCCACATGCTCCCCCTCCTTCTTCCCCCCCCCTCCAACTCCCACCGACTCTAATCCACGCGTGATACGGACGTCAGACACACATCCGCTACCACCGGTGGTCTTGTCCCACGTCTCGACATTTATCCCGACCACTTAATATAACAACGAGAGTATGGCATTTATCGTTCGAATTCAGATAAACGAAAACTGTTATCTCGAAAACCGAGATACAGAGGTTATCTGTTGGGGTTATTTTTTTTTTATATATTTCAAGAATCTTTGACCAACCCGTAGCCATTGATGTTTGCGATGACTACATCGCGTTTGTATATTTTAACACGAGTTTTTCGTAATTGATAGCTGCTGTGTAGTAAAAACTCAAGTCAAGACGAATCACATCATACTGCGACCCCAGCTGGCCTCTCGACGCATACCCGTATACATTAGGTATATATAAATGTTACTCTGAATGTTGAAAATCATCTAATAATGTGAATACACATCACAATTTGGCAAATGTTGAAAAATGAAAAAAATGTAGACATTAACTAGTGATTTGGAAATGAACATTTTAAATAGATTTTGGTTAATGTTGACGTACGTCTTTGAACATATTATAGTACAGAGTACAGACCAGTGTTTCCCAACTGGTGTTCCGTGGAATCCAAAAGTTCTGTGAGGAATTCCGGAAAAATAAGATTTGAGAACCATAATGAAAAAAATTATATTGAACAATTTCAATATTCTTATTAAATCTATCTTTGAGATAATGAGAGATAGACATCAATTTTAATTTCTAAGCTCTGATTTGTACATTAATTATATTGTTATAATTCTCGACTAAATGAAACTTTAAAAAATATCATTGCTGTTAGTTTTTTTTTTATATTAACGACACTCACTTTTTGTGAATTACTATGGAAAAAAATGGAGATTCCGTAAAATGTCCAAGTTCCTGCAAGGCTGCAAAGGTTCCGGAGTGGTCATTAAAATTGTTCTTATAGGTGCTATTGTATAGTCTCGGCGTGCTGTTGAAACCACTTAATCGCATGCAGTCATGAGAGTAAAATAAACAGGTATATTATACATTATAGTATAATATAAAAACCCGTCATAGAACTTGGAAACAGTATTTTTACTTCTGATTTTATCGGAATCCGAGAGTTAAACATAATTATTAGGTAGTTATAAGTTAATTACTTAAAATATAATATTTAGACACGATACGACGGACCTCTCTATATATTATAAACTCATCAAATTGTATTTTAAATGAGTTAATCTTTCAATATTTTTTTTTTTTCTGGGTTCTACTATATATATTTAATTCACGGGTATTGCGCAAAACGGCCCCAAATGTACGCGAGCTGTCCGCTCCGAGTTACACCACTTGAGCCGCACATGCCGCGAGATGCCTGTGTGCGATAAAGCTTTTCAGGATAGTCCACACTCCGCCGAGACGATAAGCAAACAAAATAAGTCCAACACGACGATTGCCGAGCTGCAGTCAAGCGATTGCCAAATATCACGTCGTATGATGTGCAGATGTCGACACGCCTACGCATTATGTGATGTGTGCTTAGGATATCGCGCGGCCTGTGTACACACATGTGGTTATAAAACCTCGGCAAATCCCGATAAATATTATATTATCTTTAGTCGGTTCGTCGAAGAACGTTACTGCTATGTGAAATCGCATTGGATATTTTTTTTTTTTTGTTTTAACATCGTAAACATAATAATACTATTATTATTATTATTGATGTTTATGTTTATTTTTTTTTTACGATTTAGTTACCGACGTCCACTGGTGATTGTTAAAACCGGAACGACAAGGTGAATAAGTGTTGGAGCCCGAGGCTTCCATGTTTACGCATTCTCCATTCTTATTTTATTTCAAAACGGTGAACTGATAGCGTATTTATATAAATGCAAAAATAACTTCTAATAAATGTTTACAACTAATAATTGCTTTTTTTCTTTGGAAGTACGTTGCCATTAATGTCTAACCTATATAATATGTACCTATTTCTAACGTCAACACAATTAATAATGAATTTTGTACTAAAATTCTTTTAAGAATACCTATTGTTTGTTCGGTTCAAGTCAAATCGTGAAATTATTTCTTTATTGACATAACAAAAATTACTTTATGAATTACAATTTTATATGGTTTTTGAATAACTTAAATAAGAAACATTTAATTAAATTGTGATAATACCGCTGATAAGGCAAACAGATTTCCTATATAGGTAGTATTAGTACGTTGTCCGTGCAATTACAGTATAATCTTATTAAAACTAAATTTAACCATTTACCGTTTGTGGCTTAACAAATTAGGAAACTTAGGTATTCCAGCAAATATTGATTTTGATATCTTAGAATTTAGATCCATTTGATTGTAATATTGTACTAACTTTATATTTTATTAAAAAAGAAGTAAAGGCTACAAAAAAAAACAAAAATTCGGGAATATTGGAGTACTATCAAATAATACCTACGTGTAGGTAACCTATGTGTTTGTATTTAAAATCTCTATAAAAATACGATACGTAGTTATAGTTCTATATATAAACATTTTTTAGTAGTTATTCATTTTATAAATAAAATTGTACATTAAAGTTTGTAGCTTATAAAGGTACCTTTTAAGCTAATGAAAATATTTTGAACAATTATACATTTAAAGGCTGCTCTTATTTTAAATATTTATTCAAATTTGTAAGCAAGAAATATAATCAGGGATTACGAACGTTGTGATTATAACGTTATAAATGACAAAAAACAATTTCAATTTGTTAACGTATAATTGAAACGGAAAAAGGTAAACAAAAATAATTAAATACCACAAAATAAAACATAAAGATTTTAACAAAGCTTATAATATATCACTAAACAAAACATAACGCAAATTTTTTTTAAATAATGTTGCTTAATATTAATTTAATAATTATTATTTTAAAAATTTAACATTTACACAAATGAATAACTCAAATGTTTTACTTGTTAAATAAATGATACCTAAAAATTAACGTTTGCAAATACAAGGGCTTACCATATAATTTGTGTTCTCCAACAAATTGGCAGCACATTCACAGGAAAACAATAACAGAGTACATTCGCATATGTCACTGGATAAAAAAAAATACTCAAAAGAAAGCACTAATTTGTGATCTTTTACAGAGAGACGTAGCAAATCGACCCGTCTCTGTGAAAATAAAAAAACGCAATTGAGATAAAATGGAGTTTTTTCATTGTTTATCATGTTTTTATTTCTTATCCGATGTAATAATAGGTTATACATATAGGTACATAAAATAATATAAAGTCCTAGAGACCAGCACGGTCCAAAGAGATTACTCGTCAATAATCATTAACCGCAGTATCACGACAGTCCGCAGTTATTGCGTAGAGTTTCGCGCCAAAATATTGTTCTATCAGTAATCAAACGATCAATATCGGTCATTGGTTTGTATATAGTAATATAGTATTTAGTATCTAAATAATATGGTACGTTCTACAATTATTTGTTTATGTTATTTTTTCCTAGAAACGTATGTATATCTATCATTTATGGATGGTTATAAATTGAAATATATGGTGCACCTGTACGGTAAGTACTAAAATTTACAATAATAATAAAAATAAATCAAGAACTTCGTTGCCACTTGCTAATTACTAGCTCTAAGCGAGAGCAGAATATTTTTAATACAATAAATAACACTGAGCAATATTATCCAGTGTACCTATACCTGCATATAGGCCGATCATTATTTATTAAGTACATTTTTGATTTAGTTTTACAATGCCCTACTTTGTAAACTACTAAGTACTGATCTTATAACATATTCCTACATAAATGAAAACTGCTCTTAAATTTTGAAATCAATCTAATGACGGAAACAAGTGCAGCCGAACGTACTTTAATTTTATACAACTTGAAATTATTGTGTCAAGATTTAAAGTCGTAGGTACGTTGTGAGTACCTACATTTTTTTCTTATGGTGGGCACGTAGAATGTAGATATTATAAGATTGCAAAGTAAGATACCAAGAATTAAAAAAAACTCAATCAAATATAAGGAGCAAGGACCACTTATAATGTACAAGTTCAAATGTTTTTATTTACTTCATAGGTAGTAACTATACTTTCTAATAATTATTCATTATCTTAAGAAATATTAAAACTAGATATCAAAAACTTACCAGTTACCATAGTTTGGATTGTATTACTAAATTGACCATTGTTTATATTTCATAAAGAAATAATTTCACACAATTTCTCGTTTTTACAGGTATATTTTTTAATTTCATGAACTATAGTAAATATAATATATTAATCACTTACACAAAGTTATAAAACAATACAGTTAGAATTCATAGAACATAGAAGAGTTAAGTCTATTTAATCATACTTAGTTTGTTTTAATACAGGTATGATGTTCTTTTATGAACTATTATAGTCAATAATTAAAATATATCGATAAAACAAATTACACTCTATTACATTTTCTAATACTAATGATATATTATATCATATTTTATTCTAAATCATTTAGTTATTATATTTTGTAAATTTTTTAAGCACTAAGTATCTAGGTATAAATAGATTAAAAAATTGTTCTGAATATTTTAAATAATTTTTGACAATGACATTTTATTGAAATCAATAACAATATAAGAAATTATGAAACATGTCAAGTCTCTTCGATTAATAACTCTCGAAGACTTGAATTACAACGAAATTACTACGATCGTTCGAGTAAAAATTCTTATGTTTTATAAAAATATCCAATTTCATCAAAACCTGGACTTATTCTATTTTTAAGGCTTTTGGTATGGAAAACAAATCTTTATCAACAAAATTTGAAAAAAAAAATAGACGATTTCATATATGTATAGTAAATATTGTAGTTTCTTATATTTAATATAAATAGTAAATACTACTAAACGTAGTTTCACGTCGGACTTGCCAAAAATGTTCCACACAGAGTTTGTAACTATATTATAACTTGTTTTCCTAAACTACAAGCTTGAACATTGAAGTTTCGGTTTGGAAGCATCCTCATTCTATGTTGTCTATTAAAAGTAAAATCGGTTACAATAATAGTATTCAATATACACATAGTACTACAATGTCAATATAGGTATGACAAGCAACAATATCTATATACATATTAGTAAATTATACATAAAAAAAATATATTATGCTTCCCACATACGTAGAACTATCGGGTTTTTTTTTGTCAGGACTAACCATCGGATGCGTCATTGTAAAAATCTGTAAGCCAACACTATACTGATATACCATTGTTAACTGAAACCTATTTACATCTCTTTTCACTATTGTTTAAACGTCGGTACTTAGTTTCTTTATCGCTCAGAAGCTTCTGCGAGTTCTACGAGTGAGAACCATCGTTTCGCTCTCCACGTTATGTTGGCCTAAAAGTGTATATGTTTAGTGAAGATAGGAAGCCATATATTTAATATCAATGGGACCAACATTCAAATTATGTATACAGTGCATTATACTCGCAAGTCATCAAATATAGGCATGACTTAATCTCGACAACTTTTTAAATATTATACCTGCTTACGTGCGTATGTTTCGTTGAAAATATACGTATAGGCATAACATGATAATTTCGTTATTAATACAATGTCGATGAAAAATAAAAGGATATTACTTAACCTTACCTAACAACCTAACCATAAAAATTAAATTATATTAGACTACCTACTATGCAGCAAAGCCAAGACATCCATTTAGGATATTTTTGGATACTTATATGTAAATTAAAACAGACCTAAATTATTCGTATTGACTAAAAAAAATATATGTGCTTTAAATTTTAATGAACCTTACTGAAGGACGAAGGTTGATGTCAGTTTTAATAGTTATTGGTTTTTGTATATACGTATGTATTATATGCAGCCCGATGTAGGTAGGTACACCTATGTACAATATAGAACTCACCTATTATTACATAGAACTATATACTAAATACTAACTAAACACCTATATATATAGATTAGGCGGTCGGGTGTGGTTACCAGGTTACTGCAATAGTTCAATAGTTGTATTGTCTTTCGAAAAAGTATAAGTTACTCTTCAGGTGATTTATTCCGAACTATGCAATTTTTTTTGCCAAGCTAATAAATTCGTATTTAAAAAATGTAACATCTTGGTATCTTATGTACTATTTCTGTAAAATGTTTTTATCATCGTGGTCCAATCACCGATAGAACCTTTCATATTATGCCTGTTATTACTTATTAAATATTTTATAGGTAGTATAAAAACTGTAAAAATCAACAAATTTATTTAATTTTAATGGCCTAGATTTCATAACTGAAAAATAATTTTTAGATTCTGAGTAGGTATATAGAGCGAAGAATATATTGATTTTACAATGACGTGTGTGTGTTTTTTCTGTCTGTATACTTACGATCAGGCCCCCATATCATATTTTTGGCCCTGGTACTGAACTAAATCCGGCCAGTTTTAAATAATAATTTTTTTTTTGACATGAATACCTTAATATTAGTTTTATGTATAGATTAAAGGAGTAGCTATAATTAAAAATAAAAATATCAACACATTTATAGGTAACCTATATAAATTGAAAATATATGTAATATTATATAAATAGTATAAACTAAAAATGTTTAAATGTATGTTAAAAGTTAAAAATTTTTCTAATATATATTGAATTAGTTATTTGCATAAACGCCTGCTCCCTTGAAAGTCCGGGCCCGGGGGGGGGGCTATATACCTACACGATAAGTAATCGAAATAATGCTTCGATTTTCTTCATCAGCATCTTTTCTGGTGGGAAAGTGAATCCAGTTGGTACTTTGAGAGGCCATTTTTGACCTTCAATAATTTTCAAAAGAGTCGGGAAAAACAAAATAAATATTAAGGAAAAACGGGAATTTTTACGCAAAATCGATTTTGTTTTTTTGGCGTAACTACAAAAAAAATAACTGTAGATACATTCAATTTTCACCAAATGTTTACATAAACATTTCCACGCGTCATAAAATGTCAATATATTATGAAAATGTTTGAATTATTTACAGCCATAAGAAATATTTATTTTATTTTTTTTGATCGGTCGAAAATGTAATACAAAGTTCCTCATAACTTGTTGTTGGTAAAAATTAAAAAAAAAAATGAGCAAAAGTCAAACGATTTTTTTATGAGCATTTGAAATTAGACATTGGATATTTTACCAATGTATATTATATATTGTAAGTATGACGGTAGAAGACCAAGAGAGGTTAAAGAAAATATGTTTGTAGGGCTGGGTCCATTACTATTTACCCTACAAAAAAACCTAATAAATATAACCTTAATAAATTATAGGTAATAGCACTTCTACAATGTTGTTCAATATTTTAGTAATTTCTTGTGTGATGGAAACTATACTACTATAGTCTATATACATTATTCGTATAATCGAGGTACATTCATCAGTCATCAGTCATCACTAATACAGCGCTACCATGACATTATTTTATTTGTTTAAAGAAATTATGTGTGGAAATATTTTCCAAAGACTCATAAAAGCCAAAAGGCATAAAATATAGCTGATAGCTTTCTATATAGGGGAATCGGCAATCGTGCCTTCGAGCACACGCAATACGCTTATTTTTTAGTCAACACTCAACAAACTTAAGAAATTTACGAAAAAAACATAAAATTTAGCGATTTTATTATTATTTTAATTCTTAATATACCTACATGGATATGAAAATAAAATAATTATTTGTTTTTTAACTTATAATAATAACTATAAATTAATACAAAAAAAAATATTTTTTGTATGAAATCTTATTTTTGTGAATAATTTATACTTCTTTTGCATTTAAATAAATCTAATCTTTACTCTCAAAAGCCCCTTAAAATTGAAATGTATTATTTTTTTTTAAAAATATAATTATGCCTACAAATTATTTTTAATTTTTGACTTCTAAAAGTTTATTAAATGTTTAAAATTAACCACCTTTGTTATCCAAAATAATTCGCTCAAAATAATTTAAACACATTTTATCGAATTTAAATGTTTTCTGTACATAAATTATGCATCGATTAAGTCTACTAAAATCTGTTGGATTACAGCTCGTTACTATATCGTTATAACCACAGTTCGTATACATTAATGTACCTATACGTTAATAAGTAATAACAAAATAATACATATATAATATAGTAGGTACGCTGCATTTTATATAAATGAAAAAAATCCCACTTTCGTCCTGTACGGCTGTACCTATACTATACGCGCGTTGTATGTATCCATTGTGATCGATAAACACCGACACAATACGCGTTTTGCGGCAGTGTATACATATCAACTATTCGCATCACCGAGTACTCAGAGCGAATCGTTTATAATGGTACTTGGCTCGCAATAAGGCGATTGAGAACAGAACCGCACGACGCAATGATGGTATGTCACGCGGAACAAATTCCGGATTAAGAAATTTTTTCGCAAAAATCGTTTTTTTTTTACCGTTGCACCTTAAATAAGGGCGATACCAATTAATTGTCTCCAATATAGGCCTGCAGTAGACGTATATACTATGTCTGAAGGTCAAAACTCCTCAGTCGTTTAATAATATAATATACATTATACATATTATGATAACTTCCTCGGATTACCGGTAGCCGGTAAGTATATAGGTGATCATAATAATATATTAGTAAACTCTCGAAAACGAACAATTTCAAAATAACGCTTACCTACACTGTCGATACTTCAACTTGAAATACTCGTGTCATATTTTGTGCGTATACAATATATCAGCATAGAGTTTTAAGTATATAAGTCTACTAAAATATGTATGCGTATACCTACATAGTACATATATTAAATATATGTTTAATGTTATTAGATATTCAGTATTTTAACTATTCGCGATACAAAATGCCGTGTTCGTATATTGATGTTTTGCTATATTGTGTTTGTCGGGGACTTTAATTTTTTTAAGAGGTTCGCCTCTTGAGCACTTTTAGCAGTCAACCCATCAGCATACATGTGGCCATTGTACCGCCATACACAATATAGTATATATTATATACGATGTTTTTTTAAATGATTTCGACCCGAACTCGGTTTTGCATATTTGTTATACAATAATTACTGTAATTACATCATATAATATATATTATATTGGTTGAGACGGTTAATCGATGTTTCCTTTAATATATATATTAATGCGTATAACTATATATACGGTACCAAACATTAAACAAACGTCTCGTATAGATAATAATTATAATAATATGACGATATTCGTGTATAACGCGTTGGCATCATATTATGTACGTATGCAGTTGGCACCTGCAGGACGACCGCTAAAAACATTAATCGATAAATAATTAATAATGACGCCACAGTGATATTATTATATATTATTATAGGTAAACCTACGAATGCAGTTGTACGCGCATAGTATTATATTATGGTAGACGTATTTTTATACGACACAAATAGTTTTTTACGGTGTATCGCAGCAGTGTTAATATAATATATTATTAAATAAATTAGCTATTAAACTTAGCCGTCGTTGACTTATTTGGTTATTGAAATCGCTTTGAACGTTTTAAAATCCTGTGACATTTAGGATTTTAATGCACAGATTCCTGACACTATATATACATAATGCAATTTCGCGTTCCTATTCGAATGGTCTTCGGCGTTTTAATTTCTACGTCGCTTTGTGTTTAACTTATTACATTTTAAGATATTTTTTGGGAAATCTGGTAGAACTCGACTAGAATTTCAAAAGAGGTCACAGGCCACAACCTTCAGCACTCGTATTATATACCACCCTCGCCGACGAGACGCCGGTACACAATGCGAAGTATTTCCAAAGTGTCTGTTGTTGTCGTCGTCGTCGTCGTTTGACCTTTCACTTTTAAAATGTACAAAATATAATCAGTCACTGTGGTGAAGAAAAAAACCACTCGAAATATCATCTACATTAGGTATATTATATATAGTATAATATATAATAACGCTTATAATTTTACATTTTTACTCATGAACGGTGGTTATAATTTTCAAAAAGTACATCACATGAAATTTTCTTTTTAATGACGATAATGACCCCTGCCTCATTCGTTTATACCTGGTGTGCTCAACCTTTTTTAATTTGCTGAACTTGCAGCCAACTTTATTAGACCTCACCTATAAAAACATAGACAATTTGTATAGCATTTTTAAATTAAATTAAATCGGAACATAAGGATGTGTTGTATCACAACCAAGTTTGGTGGTTAAGTCGAGGACAAATATTAAAACGAATTTTTGATCTTCTATAATTCAAATTTATATGATAGAAAAAAGCAAACCGATAGAAGAATTCTAAAACGAAAAATGGATGTGGGATCTTGTTTTCTTAACTGATTTCTCAGCTCATTTAAATTAATGAAATCTTAAACTTCAACAGTCGACAATTCATATTTTTGTGCTTATAATAGTGATGTAAAACCGTTTGAAATAGAATTACAATTTTTAAAAAACCAAATATTAAAACAAAGTTTTTACATTTTAAAACGTGCTAAGAAATTAAACAAAACTCTTTATTGAAATTTCGACTAGTCATTTTGTGAGTATGTTAGAGAAATTATTAGTAGAATTCGAAAAACGTTTTAAGACTTCAAATCATATTTTTTGAAAATGAGCTAGGCTCAAAAAATTAATCAACTTGAACTTATTGATTTAAAAATAAATAATCATTTGAAAGATTTATATAATGAAATCACAGAGAAAAACACAAATTTAATACATTTTTATAAGACGCTTCCTGATGATTTTCCAAAAATAAAAGAATTATAAATGCGTAATGGGTATATTTAAGTTATTTGGTTTTTATACTTATATTTGCTAACAAACGTTTTCCCTCATGAATTACGCAAAATTTTCAGAAAGATCTCGTTAGAATGATATGAACACTTACACTCCGTATCAAGAATTGGCGTTACAAATGTTATTCTAAATATTTAAAGATTGTTTAATGAAAAACAAGCCCAAATTTCACACTAATTTGTTTCTATGTATTAATATTCTAAAATCTAATATACATATATATATATTCATTAAAATTAAAAATTTTAAGATATATTATGTCATTCTTAAAAACGTATTTAAATAAAATTTTTATAACTATTATAATTTTTATTTTTATTTGTACCAATGGAAATTCCTAATTTTATAAAATGGTCACGGGCCGGTTGGAATACTTCCGCGGGTTGAGGGCACTCCTGGTTTGTCTAAAATAATAATGAATAACAATCGTAGGTTAAGCTAAATGTGTTACGATAGATTTATCGGTGGCGTTTGCCATGTAGGCGTAAATAGAGTTTGCCTAACCTGACCTTTGAGGGGGGTGGGGCTGAAGCCTTAGATACTCAATGCATAGCATTTGTGAAAGTAATAAACACCTAAAAAAATTTAGGACATTTTTTTTGGGGGGGGGGGGTTGCCCTTAAAGCTTCCCTATTATTTGAGCATATATGGGGTTCTCAATTAAATTCGTCGGTCGTCATCGATCAGCAAATATGCTGTAAATCGCCATGCACCGGAAGTACCGTTACACTCAATGACGTACGTAGGTCCGATCAAGGTCAGTGTGTACACATGTACAATAGTATAATATGTGTTTCACTTATATGTATATAAAACATCACGATCCGCCCCTGTAGTAACCCAACCAATTATAACATAAAGGTATACAATATTATATATCTACATAATATTATTATAGACGCGATCCCATCACGGAACGTCACGAATAACACGATGATTTCGTATAATACGCTATTGTTGAGTGTGGTAAATATGTGTACTGTACAGCGTGTATATACCTATAAAGCGTGTATACTACTGCCTATACTGGTTAGGTACTCGCATTAATTACTACGAACTGAGCGACTTTAAGCGTGGTAGATTACGGAATTTCGGATATGAATATCTTTTTTTTTTTTTAGGGATAAATCGACTGCGACACGGGGACCGCTTTTGCATTATCTCCGTGCCGCGCCGTCGTTTATTATAACAAAAATAATAATAATATTTACAAGCTTTATCGGAAGTGGCGAGGGGGTTAGGCGGGACATTTCCCCGACTCTTAGGATATGCATACCTATACTCAATAAAAAAAACGTGCAAACGTTTTGCTCATTACATAGTTATGTTAAGATTTGGAATGGTTTCCGCGGTTTGCGATCAATAAATAAATGTATAATATTGTAGTCCTGATCAATACACAGACAATAATTAAAATGCAATAATATTAATACACACATTTATAAAAACTTATTTTAATTAATAAATGTATAGGTCACCAATGTACATGTACGTTATTTGTATATTATATTACAATGCGCATTCCTTACAAGTTACAAGTAGCTCACAGTCACTGTGCACATGTTAATATAAGTTTACTATACTGTTAAAAGTTTAAACGATAGTCACAAAATCTACAAAACTTCCATTGACGTTTGTAAAGTTAGCCCTCCAATTTTCTAAATTATAGTGGAAAAGATGTAATTTGTATAGCTCAGTTAATATGTAAGTAATTGCAGATTGGTATATGGCTTAATTTGGACTAAGTGGGAGGCTATTGTGAAGTTATACGGCCATCTTAAATGTGTAGCTATTGTTGTATTAATGATAATAATAATAGTAAAAATATTATATATTATTAAGTCTTAATAATCACAGCATATATATAAATATTGGTACCTATACATATATGTATATTATATTACAAAACCATTGAGCCACACGTGTATATAAAACTCTGTTTTTAAGTTTTCAACACTCCAGACAAAACTATTTGTTCGGAACCTTTTAATATAGGTATAAGTAGGTAAAAAAATAACATGCTATATATCTGTGCATGCATATCATTTTCAATACTTACATTTTCTGGGCTCCATCACAGTCCACTCACATACTATGCTCGAACTCTTACAAACAATCCTGTATGTGCTGGTTTTGAGTCTTGATAAAAAAATAATTGTTTGTATGACAAATAATAAATATGATATTATTTGAAACCAAAATCAATGAGAGGATATGGTGAGTTTGTTATCTCTGTTTAAGGTCCATAAAATATAAATGTACAGTCTAAATAATGTGGATATAATTTTAATATTTTTAATATTATTCAGTTAATCGATTGGAAATATAAAAACTGTATCGATTACTCGAAACGCAAGTTTCTTATGTCTTAGTCTTATCCTTATGTAGTTGTGTAGGGCATGTTTAACCGTGGAGGTGCATCATTAGACAAAGTTCATATATCAATGTTCTTAATGTCAATTGTTCTACTGCATTTCACTGAACTTATTTAAACTTTTGTAATATATTATTGCATAATATTATAAGTACTGCTTCTGTCAACATAAAAACAATGATAAATTATTGTAACCGCGTTCATCTAAAGATATTATGTATGAAAAACCAACACTAGCTATCGGACTATATGGGAAACGCTTTTAAAAATATAAAATATATATTTATAGAATTTACCGACTAGACTTTGGGTAGTTAAAATACATAGATATAAATTTAAACCATTTGATATACATATAAAGAGAAAATTATTATTTTTTCAGCAGACCAATGTTTGGTATACGCATGAAATTGGGCATTCAATTTATTTATTTATTCAAATATACCAGGAGATTCACCAAGCATACTCACCACTTTTATCTTCAATACCTAATGCAGTTATTTAAAATCTGAATTTTGGACATTTGAAATTTTGAAATATACTTTAAAGCCATTTGTCCAATTCTTAAGATTTTTTGTACTACTTAAAGGGTGTTCTATAGAGATACAAACTTCTATTTTTCTAATGAAAACCTCTATTTTCTACTGTAAATTATTTGGTGAATAATATTTTTCTGAAAATGTTGGCTAATCAGAATTAAAATTCGAACTAATAGTTTTGGGTTATTTAACTTTGCATACTAAAGATAAACATTCGATAAACGATAATAATAGATTTGGAAAATATGAGGTTACGGTGATTTAAATTTTTTAGTAATTAAAATTAATTCAAATGTACAGTTTGTAAAAATGGTCTAAGTAAAATAAATACTAGATCCATTAATACTTACATATTTACTATATACTTATTTAATATTTTTGTAAAACCATTTTTACGGAATATACCTAATACTTATTACAAACACCATTTTAATAACTAAAAACTACTCTTTTCAATTTTGAATTAGGTATATGTATAAAGATTTTCAAAAAAAATATTATATTATATTATTGATTGTATAAATGTGTTGGTTGTAACATAATTCAGAATATTGGTACCTATTAGGTAATGGACGAATATTTATTAATGATTTCTAGAATTTTAAGTATTGGGTACAGCTTGATCTTTTACTGTGACCTATTGATGTATTATTATTGATTATAAATGCTTTATTTATAATCAATGGTATTATGTACCTACTATAATTAATAATAAAAGCATAGGATGCATTATAAATATAGTGACTCAATAACAGTTATATACTACCTACCTAGTCACAATATTTATTCCAGCATTTTCATTTAGTCCTGTCTTAATAAACACGTTTTAAATGTGACATTATCTATGTAATTGACTAATTAGTCATTTCTAAGAACAAGAATATAACCATATTTCAATAACTCTTTGCTTTTTCATAATTATTCCATTAATCGAATATCCTTTACATTTTCAGTCACGAGAGTGCTAGTTCATTCAAATTATTTTTAATTACATTTTTATAATTGAGGTTATTTTAATTTGATTATATAATAGTCGACGTTTAACTTGATTGCATAGGTATTGGGAAGCAACAAAAACGACAACCCGTTATCAACTGGTAATATTATGCAGTATAGGTACATTGACAAAAACATAGGCAAATCATTGGACATTTATTATGTTTTAATCATTAGACAATATTATTATTTTTTTTTTTATATATATTTGGCTATTTTTGTAAATTGTATATCACATATAACTTTTTTTATAATAATTTCTATACTCAAGTACATATTTGTTAAAAATATGTATGTATAATACGTATAACGCACCTATGTGTTGTATATTATTGTATATACAAGTTGTATATTATAACTGCAGTTGCACACTTGTAAACTGCAAGTATGCCCATCAAAACGACATATTGATTAGGTACAATATTACGGCGTATGCAATGCATTTCCTAACTTAACTTAACCTTGGCTTTTTATCAATAAAACTGTGCGAAATAACATATCAAGAATTTGATTTTAAAATGTATTTCTATGAACATTTAAATACGTCATCTTGATTAATCGCTGATTGAATAAATCAGAAATTTACTGAAATTATTGTTCTCGGGAAGAAAATGTTATTATAAATTTGGTTTTTTTTTGTTATTTTAACTTATAAATTAACCCAAAAAATTATAAATACTAAAATATGATTACAAAACAACTGACGACGTTGCGACCCATCATCGTTCACGCACCACTACGAGTAAGGCAAAAAATCTCTTTCCTCAGTCGACCAGTTAAATAATTAATAAAAATATAATAAAGTGAGGGGAGTCGAGTATAATATATGATAAAATTACTAATAAGACAGAAAAAATATTACCTCAGAGGTAAAAGTTAATTATTCGCCCATCAGTTATTACCAATACTATATGACGAAATTTCACCAAATGAAAATCGATGTACTTCTAATAATTCTCATTACATCTACCTGTATTATATTATGTTATCTTGATCATACATTTATCTTTCTCGTTATTATGATTATAATTTATAAGTTTTGTAGTCACGATTATAAATAAATATAAGTTCTTAATAATCGTGTTAGTAGTTTTGAGCACATTTTTTGTCTATAGTTAATTTATTTCATTTTTATTCGTTTTTACAAGTCGCAGCTGCAGTAAGTATAGGTACCTACATGACTACATGTGTCGTGTGTGTGTAGTGCACTAATACTATAAAGTGTTTACTGTCTATATATATATATATGTAATTATGTCCAAGATCTAATTATTACATAGGTAGTGTATAAGTATTAAGTTTTCTATTAAACAATGTTTTTGACTGACATTTGAAAATAAACTAAAGTTTTCAATTAAATATTTTTCATTTCAAAAGGTTTAGCAACAACTGACAAATGATTGTTTAATTTAAAATAAGATAGTTTCATTAAATGATAAATACCTATATACAATACTAAAGTTTATAATAAAAATATATAAAACAAATATTAATAATTAAGTGATTAAATAAAATCATTGATTTAAAAACGGAGTCATCAATCTTTTGCAAGAATAACTAAACGAATAATAATTGACTATATAGGTATATATAATATATATAATCCTACGGGGAAACTAACCCATAAAAAACACATAATTAATATAATATGTTTATTTGATTAAAAAAAAAATACACATCATTTTACTAGCTGATATTTCAACTATTTTACGATTGACAATAATTTACGCGTTTCTACAGAGGAATAACGATAAATAACGTACATTTAGGAAAATGTATAATGTCTTGTATTATTATACACACTATACCATAGGCACTGAATACAGATAATAATAATAATAATAATATTCACGAACACATAACGAGCAGTAATTATATTTCCAATAACGATGTCATTATGTCAATACATCCTGCAGCATAACTATATTACGACGATGATCGAAGAAAAAATGGCATAAGAAAAAATAAAATGCCCGACTGTAGAGAACACGCGAAGTAAAAAAAAGATTACATTAGCATAATATTGTCCAAGGTCGGTGTTCTGGTTTCAGTGTCGCCGTTCTCTGGCAAAACTGCTTTTCCGAAACCTACAAAGTGAAGATCATATTATTATTATTATTTTGTTTCATCGGCCCGTACGTAATACAATTATTATAACGTAATAAACTAATAACGGTCACAATAATATTGACGGTTAATACCCGATTACAATATTATTTAGTAGTAGTATTCTTATACAACAGTTGAATGGTGTGAATTATTATACCAGTATACCACATTATATCATAATATTTTTCACTGTTCGATCACCATAAAAGCGGTGCAGTAGCGGTACACGCCGAGCTTTTTGAGCTTTCCACGTGTCACCTATACGTAAATATATATATCTGTTTTTAAGAAATCTCTATGTATATATGCTGTATACAGGATGAGGCCATTGTGTCCACTACCTCATTTTCGGGTTTCCCATAAATCTAACACGCGGGAAAAAGAGAAACTACGCTGTGGCCCATCCTGTAAACGGAAAGTATTGCTAACGATTTACTACATATACATTATATACATGTACATACATATATACATATACATTGTACATGTACATATATTCTATATACCAATGATATAGGTACTCGTGTGCCACTCCAAGGGTCTCATTATTACATCTCCAACGCGTTGCACTTAAATCGATTTACAGAACGCGTTGCGCCTGCTGGGATTGATGATTTATTTTTTCAAAGTCTTGCCGGCTAAAATATATCCGTACGCCGCCGACGAGCCGTAAACAATTAATTTTTTTTATTCCACTAGTCACGTATCTTACATACAATTCAAAGCATTTATAATAATTTTAGGAATGCGTGTTAAACGTGTTTCGATCCACGCGAAGAGGAATAAACCTATATATTTTACACATAGCGTTATACCGCGGTAACGGTGACTGCAACGGAGCTGGTCCCCAGTGATATGTGTCACAAGCAAAACATTGCTGATTGGTTAAATTAAATTAATTGTCCTTCTTATTTAATTAAATACGATAGGTGTTTTAGTTTGTTTATTTTCAAGGACGGAGTTTGACGAGCATAAAACTAATTGTAAAACGGCAAAAAATACGCGTAATACGCTGTCTGCATGGCCGCTGCAGCTGCAGCGGATCTATAAATCTAACAAACAAAAAAAAACACGAAATCGTCAAGATTTAAACGATTTCCATCGAGCATGTATATTATTATACACCATCACGTACGTATGCTTGTCGTGATTGAGCTCTTAACACTATCCCTCTTTTTTTTTTTTCAATTGGAACCATAACAACGATTAGTTTTATGCCATCTGCATTTAAAAATAAATAAATAAATATTTTTGCTCGTATTTTATTTAATTGCCTAGTGCAGCGTGTCTATATAATATATACATTATACATATATTATGTACATAATCCGACTTAATTGCCTGCACCTTCAATTAAACAAACGCTTTGCTTGCGTATAAATTAAACGCTGTTGAGATTTTTCACATGAATCATCTGTAATACTGCTGATTCGACGAAAGTTTTCTTTACACACATATTATATATATATTGTGCTGACCAATTGTACTTAGGGAGATACTATATACATATATACACCGCCCCACTGCAATGTAAAATTTCACGACGTTTTCAAATGTCGTCACCGACTTTTTCTCGGAGCAGGAAAAAATCATTATATTGTTATCTGCGCTTTGTCGGCGTATGATATTTTATTATCAAATATATACATTTATATAAAACAATGTCAGTTCTAACATACCGTTCAAATTATGTTATCCATAAAATAAATACATTGTAATAAACTATTGGGTTTATTTAATAACAACTATAATCGTGTCTCTCTCTGTCATGTAAAAAATATATTTGTACTATTATATAATATTATAATATGAGCTGTAAAATGTATATATTATGTTTATAATGTTATTTTTATATAATCTTATTCGGCTGCTGTTTCAACAAATAGTTTATACAATACGAGCACAGCTTATGAGTCAGTGATTCATTACTCAAATGTCTAATTATTATGTTAGTCATGTACATCATGAAACGTTGATGAAATTATACGAAGAAATGTCTTTGTTCGACACAAACAGACATCAAAAAGACTTTTTAAAGTCGTTAAATACCAGTATACCACACCTAGAGTGTATAGTGACTGTATATTAGCGTTTATTTAACATCAAAATATTGTTTACAATATATTTACAGTACTATATTATTCAATTATTGTATTGGAGATCAGGTGATTTATACCGATTGCAGGTGGCTATGAGCGGTTAGTCCTCCAAACTTAAAATAACCCACCTGAGTTTGTCGTACTTATAACGGAAAAAAATTATTTTTAAGGTTTGATCTACTAAAGGACAAAATAATTAAAAGAAACAATTTAAACCAAAAAAAAAAATAAATGACCAGTAAAAATATTATATAGTTAGTACATAATAATATTGTTATGATAAATTGAAGGGACCTAATGCCGTTTTCAATGTAAATGTATTAAGTAATGCATAGCTTTAATATGATATTTGACATATTCTTAGATTTATTTTAATTAATGAAAATTTTAGTAGCTTAAAATGTTACACTTAAAAATACCAACCAGTATTATAGTATTCACGGAAATTTCATTTTTATGTTTAATCTGTATTTCCGGTGGCACGGGATAAATTATGTACAATAGAGGCGTTGCTAGAGTCAAAATTTTGGAGTAGCAAAAAAAAATTCACAAGAATATTAACTTCTGTTTATTTAAAAAAATGCTTACCATTTCTTTAAACATAAATACACACAATTAAATAATTAACACTATCACAAAATTTATTATTTTGTATCCCCACTGGTCTTAAAATATAGTATACATTTAATAATCAAAAACTTGAATAATAAATATCGAATATAATTGATTTTGGAGTAAAAAAACGATACCCTTGCTACCCCAAAAACATGTATGCATAACAATAATTATTTGCACTTATAATTTAGACATATGCTTTCTTTATTATTAAAGCGACAAAAATATTACACTTTCTGTTTCAGAATACATTTTTACAAGTTACAAAATAATACACGGTTGTCGCAAGGGCAGTGTACTTACGAGTTAAATCTTAATAAATAAATGAATAAATTTCCGCCAATCTCATTAATATTTTTCAAAGTTCTTTACATTTGTACCCTCAATAAAGGTCAATATATTTAAGTAAATTCCTCCATGGGCCATTATATGGTTCATCCGTCTTCAATCCACATTTGTATATTTTTCATAAATGATGTTCACTCGACAAATCATTTAAGATGACTCACACAAGGTCACCCGCTCACTACGTCCATTTATACTGTTTAATGACTTCACGTTTCAATTTACAATCCATTCCATCGTGTTATGTACCATCTTGTAAATGCTTGTTACCTACCTATTATGTATAATTTACTGACAATACCGTATAATATATACAAATATAAAACAGATAGGTGTTTGATAATATATTGCGTATAATTTTAAAATAATGTAAATACTTAAAATACAATCATAATATTATATTTTATACTAAAAGACTATGTATATTACTGCAGATATATTAATCGTTGTTCTTCGATTTTGTTAAGTGGGCTTGGGTAGTTAGCCCATGTCAGAGTCTATATTATTTATTTCTGCTACTTATTGCTTATCGGTATAATATATACAAACGAAGAAACATTTTTAGCAATACGTACTATACAACAGTACTGCTGCAGTCGGTATAATTTAGGCCGTTAAAATAATAATAATTATTATTTGCTGATCAATTTAAAACCATAAAACCCATATATATAATATAATATATAGGATCAAAACATATATTTTTTATCGTCACATTGGTTGTTATACCATAGTATATGCGATGTAGATATAGATTATAGATAGTGACCACTGACCGTAGTTATTTATTTCGTTAAATATTAAAAACTCTGATTCCTGTTATAATTATTGTTTAATTATAAGATTAGTTAAGCTACAATTTCATATATTATATAGGTATGACAGGAAAATATTATAATATTAATATTTAGAAATATAGCTTGACAAGAAGTTAAATTATTAAATACATTTTGGTCTTCTTCAAATAGAATAAAAGATTTTTCTCAATAAATTTTCAAAATTTCAAATGCGTTTCCTCAACATTACCAAATATGAACTTAACCCCCTTTACCCAAACACCACAGAAATGATCTGGTTATAATACATTATTTTAAACAAACTATTCATATCCGAACAATATATTTCAAACGCATATACATATAATATATCTGACAAGTACCTAAATGCAATTTATTTGGTAGGAATATTTTATATTTGACTTAAACAGATAGATAGATTGTATGAGTTTTTCTCATTTTAGATTCTGAGCGCAGCGATGAATGTCAATATTGGTTATACACTTATACGCAATGTATGTATTCTTTTTTGTCTGACTTCGCCTTCGGGAGCAGTAAAAATGCTTTAATATTAACCGTTTAGGGTGGTTTTAAATTTAAAATTAGATCTAGTTGGTATTTTTTGAGAGGGGGGCTTGAAAGTAAAAAACGTTTAATATTTTTCAAAATATTCGGTAAAAACAATAAAAAGAAATCATGGTAAAGAAAACCAGTTTTTGATTTGTTTTTTTATTCTTGTAATTCGATAATGAATAAGTTTATGTATAATACAAATATACAATGTTTGTTTTTGACTGCGAAGAAGCTTGTGTAAAAAAAACTTTTTTCATATGTGTTCAGAGTTTAAATTTTTACGAAATTCAAAAATATTTAAAATTATTAATGGATAATATTATTGTATGAAATGATATTATAATAATTACTATGTATATACGATTTGATTTTGCAAAACATTAGCTCAACCTAACGCATGACTTACAGCAATATAAATATTTAAGAAAATACCTTAAGAAAAACTATAGGCTGGTATCTGCTCAGAATCGTTGTGCGCAACTATGCAATGATTTTATAAATATTTAACTCAAATTTGAAATACTCGTTACAGTAACCTACTCAATGACGAGTTACACTCGACAACTTAATATTATGCTATGTAACAGAGTAACTTCCATGGTTTTTTTTCTGCGTAGGTTTAAATAAATAATATTTTTATAACCATCACAGATATCAGTATAAGGCTGTGGAATTGAGACCGATGGAATTACAATTAAAGTACAGTATGATAATCGAAATATTTTACAAATTATATATAGACGAATAATTATAAAAATGACGTCATTAATGATAAAACGTTCATTATAAATAATAGTCTCGTTGCTATTTTATTTTATTACACTAATAAGTAATAAGTAATAACAATAATATCTGAACATTATCTTCGTAGTTGCACTCGTAAACGTAAATCATTCAACAAGACTCAAGAGAAATACTTGAAAAGTTATTATTAACAACAATAATAATTTGATTTATATTTATAAGAAAGCGGTTTAATCCTACGTTGCATGTCGTTTGGCCACGGACGATGGCACACGTAGGAAAAATGTAATTTCCTTTTTCTTGCATCCTCCTGTGCAAACTCGAGTGGATTCGTTAAATTTTATTTCAGGGCCAAACGGTTAGTTTGTGTTCCGTGTACTATAGGTGGGGATCTGAAGAAGGACACTGGACCCCAATGGAAAGAAATCATTTGAAATTAAATTTTATTAATATAAATTTGGTTAGGTAATATATTCGTCTGAGGACTCCTCCCATCATAGGAAAAAAGAAACATTTGAAAGTGAGTTAATGCGGTAGAAATATATAATGACGTCTCTCTCATATAGGTATGGGTACTAAATAAAATTAAATATATACAGTTGGGGTATTGAGGTATACACAATTGTACTATGTGCCTAAAAAACATTACATTGTAGATCAAACAAAGATTTTTGATTAATTCCCGTCCCTTCTAACCGACGCGTCTTTTATTTGTACTACATTGTCCAACAATGTCTGGTGGCGTTTCGTGTTATTTTCGTCCTCATGCCATTTGCATATCGTCGTTATTCGTTTCAATAAGTTGTATAATTTTATGGTATTATAATAAATGTAAATATCGTAGATTTTATCGTGATGTGTATTAAAGAGACATTGAGTCAAATGGTATATATAACGCCATATCGTGAACAAAAGTTACTCGCACACGATATTATCTGAACTTGAAACGTCACAAATCAACTCGACGGATTAACATTTCTTTAGAGAAGTGCACAATACAGAAAATAAGTTTATTTATGTATTTTAAGTAGGTGGGTGGTATTAGGTACCTACGTTCAATCCTTAGATAATCGATAAAAGTGACATAGTTACGTTTACATTATTCAAAGAGATGCCCTCCCTGTGTATAGAAAATTCAAAATAGCCGAATGACGTACTTATATTATACATACCTACATATATAGCTGTAAAAAGTAAGATTGTTGTTTTTTTTTTTATACAATTTGGTGTAAGTTTTGAAGACGTTGGTGCAACTCATGATATTTTATATACAATTATATATTATTTATTATCTATTATAGTCGCAGTGGCGCAGTGCAACTATTATTCGAATGCAGTAAAGAATAAAATATTGTATCGATAATATTTGCGTTAATAATACATTAATAAATTGTAGTAATTGTTATTTTTTTTTAGTATAATAAATGAATTTAAAAAAAAATTAAATTCAAACGCTTATAATAAAATGGCGTCTTTTTCGATATTTTTGAATATCTTTATATATTGAAATATATTTGAATATATTTCCGATTACTGAAGTGAATTGTATCGCATTTATTCAATTCTATAGATTTTTTTTTTACCAATGTTACACATAATTTTAAAAGTGAAAATGTCTATAAATAGTTAAATAAATCATAAAATATCTATAGAACATTAGTTTTTGATGATACTTTAATTATTTAATTAAATAACAAAACGACTAAATATCGATCACGTCAAAAACTGATGTAAATATTCCCGTTTTTCTACTGTCTTCGTATATTTTTACCAATTATCAGGAAAATTATACTTAACATTTCTAATTTTTGGCAAATTTGAGCATAAATAATATTAAAATATGCTACCAGGAATTATTCTCAGTGTAGAAAATTGTTCCATATCTTTTGGCCCAAAACTTGATGACAGACAAATGAAAAATAAACTTATTAGCCATTATTATAGCACAATCTATTTGAGCATGTCAAAATAATTAGGTGTAAGCTCTTTTATTTTACTATTTAATAAATAAATAGTCCCTCTGTAAAAATGTAATATCAATTTAAAACTAGAGCTATATCTTATTTATTATGTATTAACTTAGGTACTTTTCTTTATCAAAATCTGAAAAATTATAATTTTAATACATTTTTTAAACTCTATTATTATACTTTTGATACAAAAAAAAAATGCAATAGGTAGGTAAATACGATTTATTTGTCATCCAGATAGCAGCCAATTTTGTGAATATAATATGCATATAAATTAAATATAAAAGTCCTAAAAACTAAAATTAACATAGAAATTGAACTTATAACAGAATAGATAATGGGTATACCTGTAAAATATTATCCTATGAACTTTAATTTTAAAATGTTACATCTCTCTTATTTTCTGTAGATTTAAATCATATCAATAAAAAATTAAAATTTGTATTTATAAAATGTAAGCTTACAAACTAATACCAAGTAATCAACGAGTTATCTTATGAATTGTATTTAAAATATTTAAGATCTTAATAAGTACTACTTTAGAACTACTTGAACGATGTTTAAACAATTTTAATAATTATTAAACTTTTATTCGTTTGTAATGTTTAAAGTGAAAAAAATGTATATTTACTTTACTTGTTGTACAAATATCTTTTTTTTTATTAAACAGTTTAATAAACAATGGTAAGTATGGAGTAAAAATATTATAGGTAACTGAACTATACCTATAGTGTTTTCTTTTATCTTAATCTTAAAGTGTATGTTTATAAATATTTTACCAAACTTACAAATATAACATGTTAGCTGGAAGTATTTTAAATTTTAACAAATGTATTCATTTTACAATGATGTTTTTTTTGTGTATTTGTAATAATTGTATACACGATAAGCAATAAAAATAATGTTTTGGTTTTCAACATCAGTTATTTTTATGGTCGGAAAGTGAATTTAGTTGGTACTTTTGAGAAGTCAAAATTGAACATTTTCAGTAATTTTTCAAAAGCGTCTAGGAAAAAAAAAAATTAAGTTAAAACGGGAATTTTAACGCAAAATCAGTCTTTAACAAAATCAATTTTGTTTTTTGATATAATTCTATGAAATGTTTGAGATTTTTTTTAAAATTATTGACAATAAACATTTTTTGTTAGTTCAAACAATATGAACAAATAAATAAATAATAAATACAAGGTTCACCATATAGGTATTGTTATAAGTGCAATTAAAAAAAAAATTAGAATAAATGAGATTCTATTATTTAATAACATTAAATTGTAATCCAAATTAAATTCAATAATATATAAATTACTAGATATATAATATAACAATGATTACTTTACTACCTATATAATTGTTATGACGGAAACACCGATTTTTTTTGAGGGGAGGGGAGGAATTAAAAATTCTATGGAATAATTTTACAATTTTCGATAAAATTCTGTACAATAAACTAATAATTTCCACGGTTATAAATGCAGACAATGCACAATGTTGAAGTAAAATCATCCATACGTACCTACTAATAAAGATTTTGAAAATATTATAAAAAATAAGTTAAACATATTAAGTAAAATAATGTAAAGTACAAGTCTTGTGTGTGAGTGGCGTGAAGGTGCTATTGTAACTCAACGGCCACATGGTACATCTGAAAATTCTGTCCTGCGGGCTTCCTTATAAAGTGGTGGTGTTCTCGTTCCACTCTTCTTAGACCGGAATTCGCGGATTTTGGATAACGCCCTTGATGTGTTCGTATTTGCCAAATATATTCCGTCAGGTGTCACTAATGCATCCGAATTTTCGGTACGATATTAGGAATTGCAAAAGTAATTCTATTCGAAACTACTTTTCTATAAAATTAGCATAATTCGTTCATGATCGTAATACTGATCGATGAGCTTGTTGTTGTATTTAGCAATAACCAGTTTTTTTTTAATATTAGTATAGATTCTAATATAATTTCAATAGGAATTCGTAGCCCGTAACACGGTCAAAAAATATTAATTCTGGAATTACGCTTAACTTTTTGTTAAACTCCAGTAAATTATAACTTATAATGAATTTAGTATTCAATATTCAAATTTTAGGTATGAGTTTTTTACAACAAAATAATCTTCTATTTTTCGTGGTTTTGACGAATTTTGTAAAATGTCTAATTTTAAACAATAAAAAGCGCAGCAAGTGGGTACCTCTGTACTGTACAGGAAGTGTCGAGTGGGTCACTGTAATGGATGTGTTACATTTGAACTCAATGATCAATGTTTCAAATCATTTTATACGAAAAACAATTCTGTGGTGTTTAAGTAATTCATTTTACTATTCATAAAACAGTGTGCTGAATTAATTTTTGGCGAAAACATTGCATTTGAAAATGTTACTGCAGTGATTACAATTAGCTCAAAAAGAGTTAAAGTATTTTTTAGTTTAATGATGTATAGAAAATGGTAGTCTCGACATTCGGTGAAAATTTCAAATGTCTACTGTTATTCGTTTTTGAGTTACAACAAAATAATAAAATCGTTCCCTTATAGAATCCAATGTCTACTTATTTTGAACACTCATAAAAAATTTGTTTGACTTTTTTTTTGTGAAAGGTAGAAAAACTTATGGGGAATCTTGTGTTACATTTTCAAATCTTAGTTTTAAACAGAAATACTTTTAAGGGGCTTTAAAAGGTTTTTCTTAATAGAACCTTAAGATAAATACTACAATAAATAGTTCATACTGTAATCATAAATCTAAAAAATATATAAAAACAGTTTTTTGTTTAGATATTTTAAGTTCAAATTTGGTGGACATTAGATAGGTGTGTAAACAAAGAATAAAAATTTTAGTTATTTTGTTGTAATTTAAAAATGTTATTCGTGAGTACTTGAAACATTTAAAGTATATTTTCATATTTTGCACACACATGACATTTTAAAATGCAATTTTTTCTGCATGAATTCAACCTACTGTTTTTCTAATGTCTAATAGTAAAATAAATTACTTTTATAACAATAATATCATCAAATATATATTTATAGTAATTATATACGCTGACATCTTATTAGCTCAGAATTGTTTTTCGAACACAATTATTTTATATCGTAGACGGAAACAACGCATGTCGGTGTAGCGCTCTCTTAATAAAGAAATATAAATAATTAAGTTACTTGTTCAAATTTAAATAAACTATACTGTTACTGTAACTAGTTACAAACTTCCAAAGTATCTTCTATACTCTGTCATTTTAAACTTAAAACCAATTGCAGCGAATCGAGTAACTTGCCCATCCCATGGTTAAGTTAGGTATAATAGGTGAGGGTGACCGATAAAATAAATATGGTTATGGTCGTAAATTATGTACTAATATGTGACCATTCTCAATTTTTCTTCTTCGTACATTATTAATAGCCCATGAAATAATGAAAATGAAAACAACGTCTTTAAAATTGAATTATATCATAATATAATAGTTGTTCGGTTGTTGGTAGGTAATTGGAAGTTGTTCAAATTCTTAAAAATACGGAAGTTTTGCTGTTTTGGAACTTAAAGAATTTTGGCGAGATACAACACTTTGTTATTTTGAAAACGGACTTGGCATCCATCGGGATGTTTGTAAGACGGAAGCATTTATTTTGGAAAACTTAAATTGATAAGAAATCCCATATAAAGTTATTTACTCGTAAATCATATTTTGTAGACTCACAATTACAAGCATCGTTTGATAATTTTATATTATTATACATTTTATTTTATAGCTTTTTAATTTAATGATTATGATTTGCCTTGTTAATTAAGTGTAAAAATATGTTAACGACTTTTTTTTTACAAAATATTTACCACAACGCATATTTTGTAGTTTAGTAATTTACACATTATGAATTCAGATTTTAAGATTTGTGGGAGGCATTTTTATTAATTAACGTGAAATGTTGAGATATATTTTGTAATTAAATTATGTATGAGCAGTACAGAGTTTTATAAAAATAAAAATAAGTTAGAAGTGCATGTAAGTAATAATGCTTGTTAATCGATTAAATTAAAATCCTTATTTTGGAAATTTTTTAAATTCTTTAGAACTATTTAGAACATTATTCACAGATACTAAAATATATATGTGCATTAGTTTAACATGGTTGTACTTGGGTACTTAATGTCTTAATCTATCCAGTTATTCTGTACAGATTTAAGCACATAATATATAAAACTATAATAATAACTTATTATTAATAAGTATTATTTTTATTATAATTTAATATCATTTTTGTATAAAAAATTCGTTGAAGTCTATTTCAAATAATAATAATAATTTTAGCGAAAAAAATTTGGTTGGTGTAAATATTGTAATTTGTAATTCATAACATTAGATTAAAAACAGTATAATCTGTATGAGATCGGCCGAAAAACATGTTTTTTGCTTTATTTTAAAACAATGTATATAATTAAATACGATTAATCAACATATTATTATCAAAATGTCATATACTAATTTTTAGTGTTGTCGTATTCTCAGGTAGGTTCTACATTTTCTAATCTCTTAGGTTTCATAGTACCTATTGAATATACACGTTGCGACGATTTCTGGGTTTTCGATATTAGGTTTCTTGCCGCTTATACATTATTATTTAGATTATATTTTTATAAGCACAACTAAGAGATAGTGGTTGGGGACTAATATTTTCATAGTGCCTACCAAATAAACATTGAATAAAATATTATAGTCAAGAAAAATATTGTCTTCGATTAGTCGAAAAAATGGCTAATTTGCTACGAACAAATATACTGCAGAACTGTTCGCGCAATATTTTTAATAACGAATATTTTGCACGTATCGTACACAGTTCATTGTACTGTGTACGACGTAAACATGTAACGCAACTATATTATAATATATTTTTAATATTATCGATAAACGGTCAAAGACATGTAACTGCAAGGCATGCGCAAGGTTGGACAAATATTATAATATTCTCCATTATCTATTGGCAACCAAATGAGTGCACCGGCGCCAGCACCGCCGCTGCCGCAGTCAAATATATGCGTCTTTAAAAAAAAAGCACCGGGTGGAATACTTCGAATACTAAATTCTATATATTCTTACAAAGGCGTATATTTTGTGCGTGTTCTCGTGCGCAATTAGGTGGAAGGGTTTGTGGGTGATTGGCAGTTGGCACCCCAAGTTCTGAAATCAGTAGGTACCCTCGTAATTTATGCCGTTCGTGGGCTAATTGAAAAAATTAGGGTCTTCAGCGCCCAGAGTTTTTTTTTTTATTGAAATTGAGCCACTGGGTACTGCGACGATGGGTTTTAATCAGCCGCCGCTGTTTATGCTATATCTTGTCACCGCGCTGTCACATTGGATTATACTTAACCGCCAAACGGCCAATGCGCGCGCGACTCGTGTAACATAATAATAATATATATTATCCGAACGGGTCTCGTGCCTCGATGTCGAGACAGCTGTCTGATTCGGCTCACCCATATATTTTACTGAGGCGTATATTATACTATATCGATGTATGGTATCTCAAAACTTTGTTACGTCGTGTCAAATCATGTACGACGAGCGAGCGATATCGACACCACCGCCACTGCCGCCGCGACTCTGCAGCTGCAGCTATATACATGTCAGGAAAATCCCGCGCGTTTTCCCGGGGACCGTTAGTCCGCCAGTGTATACGTAATGCGTATGTACGGACGAGGGTTTTTTTGCGGGGTGAGTCTGCCGAGTGCGTGTCCGAGAGAACCAATCGAGTTTTCCCCGGAGGTCCCTTAATCCTGCAGCAGCTCGGGTCGTCGGTTTATATACGCACAGTTTTCGCGCGTCCCCTCACAAGTCTTTCTATACGTGCGTGCGCGTTTACAATAGTATAAAGAATCGCAATTATGTGTGTGTGTGTGGGGATAGGTCGTTCCTTTATCTGTCCGACTCTCTCTCTCTCTTTCTCTCTGTCTATCTCTGTATGTATGTCTCCCCGCTCTCTCTCGCATACATACATTTTATACGTATCATATATATGTATATATTATATACGCGCATAGAAAGGGTCATAGAAGAATATACGGCTGTATAGGCCTTGTCGTCCCTCTTTCCTCCACGCTGTACCGCCGCTTCCTGCCCACCGGTCGCCGCGCTGCGTCCATCCCGAGAGAGGTCCGTCCGACCGACTAACGTCGCGCGAACATCGCACGCGGGCAAAACCGCTCCGCGTACCCCATCCTGCCGGCTCTCGGCCACAACCTCGGCGCCGCCGCCGACTCACGGGACCGAGTATTGATTTTCCGCCGGCTCTGCCACGCCACGGTCGTTTCAGCCTCTCGTCGGACCCTCCTGATGGATTGCGCGCGCGCGCTCGTGTGTGCCGCGGGAGTGTGCCCTAGCTATATATAATATACAGTCGCATATATATACGTATCCACTCCGGCCGTAAAGCACGAGGATAAGGTTTAAGCCGACTCGTGACGGGATCACGTCACCGCCACTCTTTCCGTCTTCCTCATCCTCTCTCTCGATCCGTCTGTATATAATGGTTTGCAGACGCGAACCGGAGGAAAAGCGTTTTCCGCGCAGGTATAAGCCTGAAGGACTCGCTGCTGCTGCTGCTGCTGCTGCTGCTCCAAGAGGTGCCACGCCGATATCGCGGATGAATAACGCATATCGATACGATGGCTCCGGAGTACGATGGAGGGGATGAGTGACTTTTCCGCCCCGCGGACGAGAAATAAATAAACACATCGCTATCGTCAAAGCAGTTCGCGGTATTTTGATCAAAGTCGTATGTATAATTACATATTGGTCGCTCTCAGATCGTTCCAGCATGAGACGAGACAATAATTTAATTATATAATATCTACCCTGCGCAGTATTCGCCGAAGTCGCAGCGAAAATACCGAATAGCGAAATAGTATATAATATTATTATAGTGCCTTTATATGAATAATATACGAATAAAACGAGACCCTACATCGCGGCGATAACAATATTGATGATAACCTGCAGCGGTCTTACGAATTTACCGAGCTGCACACGCCAGTCTGGTCTCATATTACACGCTAAACGTTAGGTAAACTGCAGCGGCCCTCTTCCACAGATGCATAGGATATCCGAAAGATCCGACGTATTCCTGGCATTTCCATATAGACGAGGCGGATATGCTTTTTTTCCGCAGCTTTTTATTTTTTTTTATCTCAGAGTTCGTATATTCGTATACGTACACGACACACACACATATATGTATACAATATGCACACACACATAAGCGTGCATTTATGGATCAAGTCCGACAGCGCGTGTGGGGAGGAAATAAAACCGAAACTGGTACACATATGCGCGCTGCATGCGTTTCCATCTGAAAAATAATAATATTATTATTATACCATCGCAAAAGTTTTATGTACGCGTGTTATACGGTCCCGCGGGGTATACGCAAACTATATATGTCTTCGTCACGCGCCAAAACACGAGAGGCCAAGCCGGTATTAACCGGTAATTGGGAGTTGGTTTTTTATTTTATTTTTTGCATACGTCGTATGAGATTGTTTACTCAAAATCGATTTGCTCTGATATAGTAGGTATATATGAATAATTGCCGCGCGTTTAAACGCGCTGCACGACGATTCATTTCTTAATTTGATATAACATTACACGATTGTTTTCTATCGATTCGCGGTAAATAACTTTATTAACTCTAATGATTCAATCAAGTCGCGGTATACCTATAATAATCGGTGCATATATATAGTTACAAAGTTACATATACTTACATATACATACATATACATGGCTGCAGCATGTTTCCCAATACATTTTGATTAAAAATAAAAATAATTCGTTTTGTAATATGTGTAAAGTACGCAAGCAGGTAGATACTTATTTAAGTGCTATACGAGTCATTCCGAACTGTTCAAGAGCATCCGGAATGACCGCAGCAGAAATAGACATAATATGGTATATTCAGCATATTTCCGTTAACGATTGTAACTGCATATTATAACAAATGTCAATACTCTCTACAGTTTTTCCGACGAGGAAGAAAATAATTTTAACCCTCAAGAGCAAACATCTTAAGCTTGTATTGAATGTTATTTTTAATAGTCGCGTGAACGCTGCGTGAGTTGTGTACAATATAAACATATATATTATACATACATATAACATACATGTATAGTGTACACATTATACTTATATATATACTTATCTCGCGAATAAAAACCAAAACTAAGAGTTTATTTATTTATATCATTATTATCGTTAAGTATACACGCTAGCTGTGTAGTTTACTCAGACACAATATTGGTACAGCAACAAGTACATTCGGTAGAAATATTTCAGTCCATAAGCTTTTATTGTTGCCGACTTGCCATACTTGACTTTTGAGTAGTTTTAAACCGATTAAATATATCTAAAAAATAAAACGTATTCATCTTTTACAAAAAAACATTTGTATACAAGTGGATTTGTTTCAAGTATTAATAATAATTTATTGCATAAAGGCAGTGGTCGAAGTGGCTCAAAATAAGCGGAGGGATGCCTTACAACTCAGATTTTCTCATATCATCATAACATAGGTTCACAAAGGTACAAATACGATTGGAAATTGCGAGGGACTCAGTCCCCTCAAAGGTCAAAATTATGAAATATTCTAAGAATAGCCACTAATATATTTTTAAATATATTCATGCGTCCAAGCCAATGATAGTCCCCCATTGCAAAATTGTCTATTGTCTTTATTTCCTTAAAACTAATTCTATTATATACTATTTTATTAAAACACCTATGTATAGGTACAACAATTACTTAACCATGTACATTCTCCATGGAAGTACTTAAAAGTTATATTGAACCTTTTTTAAGACACAAATGTTTAGATTTCTGATTGTTCAATAATATTTATTTAAGTATTTTTTTTAAGTTTTCAACATATTTTGCTTATGCACCAAAGTAGAAAGATAAAAAATTTAAATTTAAAAAAGTAGACGGATACTATCCTTCCTGATCCCCTCATCCCCACTTCGATCACTGCAACCTAGCTATCTATTAAATATATTTTCATATATTTATTACATAATAAATTTAAATTAAGTGAAAATAATTATGTACCTATTTTATAGTTTAGTTAATAATATTATTACATTTTAATGATATTTTAGGGTGAACATTAATATCAGAAAAAAAATATAAAACTTTTTTTTTACAGTTAATATTTAAACTTTTTAATACATCTAGTCCATTGTAAGTTGGAATAATTGGATATTTTTGATTGTTAGAAAAATAATAGGTATAAGTATGCTAGTAAATCAAGTTAAAATCATATTTATACAAAGATATATTATATAGTGGATGCAATTTTAAAAAATAATACAATATTTTTGTTTTGTTTAATTTTTCTGTAAGCAAGAATTTTAAATAATAACAACCAAACAAATATTTCTTGACTTAAAATAAAAAGTTTAGCAAACACAAACATACAATTGGTCTGTAATGTGTCATAAAAAGGAGTGGTAAGATGAATTTTTAAAAAATGATTAGTAATTTAAAAAAATTTAAAGTTGCACAATCATTACTGTGTGACTTAAGTGATAATAAAACAGAAAATAATTAACTTTATTTAATTAGTTAAAAATTAATATATTTTTTATAATAAAATTTAACTTTTAGGTTTAATAAATTATATAATTTTTTCTAATAACCTGCCTACCTTTGATAATATGTAATACAATTAAGATTATGTACTTAACTAATAGAATAGAATTTAAAAAGAAAACTACATAACTACATAAATGATGATCATTTCTCTCAAGTATGAAATGATGACAATGTGAAATATTATCACCCTGCAATGACCGACACATATTATAAGCCTTAACAGTTCTCAATTCCAAAGAGTACCATTTATGTATAAATAAAACTTTTTCTCATGATATAGTGTACCTACATAATATTTTTGTATATCCTAAAATAGTTTTCTGATTTCTTCATAATATACTTGCGAGCATATCCTTTCTATTTTATGTTTGATAGATTATATTTTAAATGTTTATATTTATTTGATACTAACTAATTTTTTTCACCAAAACTTTTGTTCTAATCAATATTTTTATACAATTTACAGACTCTTGCGTTACAACTGTTTACTGTTCCAAGTACAGTATACATTTTTATTTTTATTTTTAACACAAAAAATACAAAATTTAAAATGTGATTACATTTTTTTTGAAAAATTGAATAAAACCAATTTATTTTTCTAACTTTTAGAACAATCTTATTGGTAAAAATGTTTATCTAATTCAAGTAGTTAGTTTTTTACAAATTTTTAAAATATTAAAATTGTTTTGGGAATTTTCAGACATGAGTCAATGTTAATTTATTTTATCGTCTTAATTTTTTTCATACGTTTAACTCGTGTTAATTTTTAATTTGTATTTGTCAGGTAGTCTTTCTGTTACACCCTATGTAGTTGGTTACAAGGTGTAACTCTGTAACATACTCGATTGTCACGTACTCACGTTTTATATTGTTTTGTAGATGTAGATATAGATGGCGATGGCTCAACTGAAATTCATATATTATTATGTTTCAATAAAAAAAACTATAAAGTCAATACTAGTGGTTGAAAATGAAGCTATAAGACAAAGTATATAGATACCTACATATTATTTTATTTTTATTTTATGTATATTCATTAATAATGAAACGATGTCGATGTATTTTTTTTAAAAATATATTGACATCCGTATACGATACGCGTGTTTAATTCATTTTAATATTCACTCGAACAAAGATTCTGTTGATAATAATAATAAAAATAATAAATATACATAGCTTGTATATATATTTCAATCGGAACGGAAAATATGCGTCCCTTCGTCGGAACGAATGAATATACATATACATATCGCCATATCGGATTATACTGACATGTATGATATATTGTTATAAATGCACTTTGACAATAATAAAATTATACATACCATATTATATAGGTATACTGTAATACTAATAACTTAAAATATATCTGTAGCAGGTATTATGTAACAAGATGCTATATACCTAGTACACTGCAGGTACACTCGGACGTTAAAGAAGTCCAACCAAGTAGAAAATGTTCATCTTCGACTATTTTCGACACGAAATAATACAATAACATATAATATTATGTAGGTAATCGACTTTACACCACAATCACTTTAAACACGCCGCAAAAATATTCGAAAAACACATTTCATCTAAATTGTACTGGTTTTATGGCCGATTTTATTCCCCGCAGTCTATACGTACATTTCAAAATGTATGTACATAATATTATTGTTCATTTTTACTGTATATTATGTTAATAGAAACAATAATATAATATATTGTATGCAGTGTACACACACACACACACACACACACATAAAGTATAGGTACCTACGTACATACAGATCGGTAATGACGGTTAATGATATACGTGAATATATATTATAAAGTATATTATTACATATTATTTTCTTTTAACGAAAGGTCGATATATATCCGACATAGTATTTTCAATCTCTATATTTTTTTTTTTTTATAAATTTCAATAATATATCAGACACTTACATCTATAGAGACGCATACATAATGCTTTCACTAATCTATAGTGGCAAAACGAATACCCGCGTAGGTAATAAAAATATCTCGAAGGATAACATTACCTCATCTAGATATGCAAGTTTGATATTTCTTAAATAATATATCATGCTACTCGTACGCAACTAGAATTAAGGTAGATAAGGGGTCATGGCTCGGAATTTATGTTACATTAATCAAGGATAAACATAATATTAAGTAGATTGATGATCATGTTACGTTTGAGTACATAAATTGCCAATTGGTTAATCTGTTGGATGCGATTATTTGCGTAATTTTTCGAAAAAATCCAATTATTGCATTCATTAATTAATCATAACACGGCAACACTATAATAGGAGACTGTGAATTGTGACTTGTTGTTGGTATACATAATATCATATTATTATGATAATATACGATAGCAGTTAGCAGGAACAAACAATAATATATAGTTGGTGGGACTGGTGGGTATGTTATTATTACGACTGTACAACACGTATTACAGTGTACCAATTCAACAAATCCCATAGGCTGTTAAAGAGTCAATTAAAATTTTAAAAAAAAACATGTGTAACTAATCATAAACAAATATTAAATTCTATCATCGCAACTCGTTTAAATTTCCCTCTCTGCTATGCTTTTCTTTTATTCGTTTTTTCCATATCATTTTTTTTTTTATTTTATTCGCAGTATAAATAATAGGTACGCGCAATTATTATATGAATGTGCCAGTCAAACTTTTACTTTTGTATAGAATTTATTATGACGTTTTAACCATGTATACAGTTTTGTTTATGCATTCGATCATTTTTATTAATGCAATTATTATTGTTTTTACTCATTTGTCTATACAGTATAGGAACACACGTTACACACACATTGTTTTCTAGACAAAAGACTGCAGGAGCAGCAGATGGCGAATATAATATATTTTATCAAGTATTATTATGCTGCACTTGAAATTACCCGAGTTGGTTCGGATCATAATATGATACCGGCAAAAGGTTAAGACCTTTTTTTTTATCTGAAGACTACATTAGCCTGTGCATGGGTTATACTGTACGTATGCACTATGGATTCCGCACATATACGAGAAAAAAATATTTAAGCATATAATATAGGTACTTTTTAGAATAGGCGTGATGTAAAAAAAAATATATTCATTCTATACCCATATAACTCGGATCGAAAAGATCCTATACACTCTTACCTATCTAAATTATATTTTTAAGGATAGTTGAATATTTACAGGTTGGAGGTTTTTTATTAGGTATACAATATTAATATAGTAGGTAGGTTACTATTATAAGTAGTTTTTGTTGTCTTAATGATATTAAATTTTGTTTATTTCATTTATATTTACCCTATAGGCGTATTATCGTCTATAGACTTCTGCTTTCAATCATTATATAAAAGCGTATAATATAGATACTAGATAGGTATAGTACAGGATCAAATTACGGTGCATATATTGTACTGAAATTATAAATGCTTAAACATGCTCAAAATCCCAAAGGTACTGACCAAGTATCTAGTAGTATTATAGATCTGTGATCCGCGAATATTCACTAGTCGAACTAGTCACTAATAGTCAATATTCAGTAGTAATATAATTAATAATTATTAATACCGAACTGTGAGCCAGTGACGCATTCAGGATTTCTTTAAGCAAGGAGATATGACTAAACAATTTTTCTCCCTGCACTTGAAATACATAGGTAGTTGATACAGTCGCAATGTTTAATAACTACATAATATATAATGATTTTATGTATGCAGTACATAAACCTTTTATTTTCATAAATTTACAATTTACAATTTTACAAACAATGAATTATTTACAAAACAAATTCTAGTCGCCTATAGGTCTTTTGGCTACTTTGTCTATTATTTCTTCGACATCCAATTTTATGTTGTTGTTATGAATGAATAAGTCCATTCAACCAGCTCTAATATTAAAATATTTTTACTACCTTTAATTGAGGGGCGACAATCCTAAACGTACCTACTATTTCCAAAATTGACAAAATTGAGTTATACATTGATTCTCGTAGAGAAAAAGGCTGGCAATCGACTGGTGCTATCAAATTTAGTCTAAACGTACTATTTCCTTTGTTAAAACCAATCCAATGTCCATGAATTACGACTAAATGCACTATTTCCATAGGTGTAACTATTTTCAAATTATGTCAAAACGTAGTATTTCAAATTGTAAATAGTTTGTTCGTTTGATAAAATAGAGCAAAACGTATCAATTCTTTAATTTTTTTCAAAACGTACTATTTCCAAAATAGGCCATATTGCATAAATTTAGTCTAAATGTACTATTTCCTTTGTTAAAACCAATCCAATGTCCATGAATAAAATTACGACTAAATGCACTATTTCCATAGGTGTAACTATTTTCAAATTATGCCAAAACGTAGTATTTCCCATTGTAAATAGTTTGTTCGTTTGATAAAATAGAGCAAAACGTATCAATTCTTCAATTTTTTTCAAAACGTACTATTTCCAAAATAGGCCATATTGCATTATTTCCCATAGTACAAAGATAGGCAATGTTATTGAATTAAATACAAAACGTACTATTTCCATTGATCTTACATTTTTATAAAACAGATTTTTTATTATATTATTGTTAAACTAAATTACAAATAAATATTGTGCGAATTACTTGTTTTCATTTGTTTGTGTATTTAATCAGTTGATATAAAATCATTAAGTCGCTACCTTTATTATTACTGATAAGCAATTGCGCCAAAACTACAGTCGTGTGTATTATCTTATATTCTTATCATTAATCATAATAATTGTTAGTTAAATCCGACTATAACAAGAGTACATTTTACATTTTACTCTTATTTTGAATGAATGTGTCTAACATTTTAAAATATTTATTTATTTCATGATCCACCAATCATATTAATATTACAATTTAAATGTGTTCCAAACAATTACCATTCCAAAAGAATAATCAAGATGATGTAAGTTTCAGCTTATACTTTTATTGTTTTATAATCTAAACTATTATCGCTATTGTTACTATTTAAATTACACAAAACATTACTGCCTAATTTAATGTGCACAGGATTTGAGTTTATGTAAAACAAAATCAGACATTTCAGATACTGTGTTTAATTTTCATGAATATGGGTGAGTAAGTAGTGATAAAGACCAGGTAATAAAGCATACTTTTAAGTAGTAATAATAATTACAATGTATTGTATATTTGTATAGGTACTTCATAGTACCTAATAATAATATTGTAGGCACTTATATACAGCCACTGTCATTTGAAATTTTAATGAAAATCATTAATATTTAAAAGCTAGACAGTATAATATGTTAAATATTATTATTATTACCTATCTACTCTGATAAAACTTATGAAACAAAATATTTTGCACCTGGAACAATATTGATATCCAAATGTCATAACTTAACTTCAAATGTTTATAATTATTGATGTTGTTATAAATTCAAAATTAGTGAATTTTGGCTTGGAACAGAATATTTCTAAATATTTATTACTTAATTTTTCTTCTAAGTTTATTCTTTTGAATTTTAATTTTGTTATATAAACTAGTGATACCTACAGATGGGGCACCCCTTAATTTTTTTATATTTATAATGTACCTTGGGAAATTTAAATGGTATAATTTTTTTTTACTTTTTTAAAATCAAGCTTCTACTATTTTTATTTTTATTTCTTTATCTTAGTTAAATAATATAAATGTATTGACTCAAGTAAATAAGTGCTTAATTATTGTTTTTCAAATTCTCTACTAAACTTTCTTAAATTGTAATTTATTATTATCTACTTTTTAGACTAACTTTAATGTAGTAACTAGTAGAATCTTGTGAAGTAGTCACTTTTTATTTTGTTTAATTATTTAAAAAAAAGAGTTTTATTTCTCAAGTAAGGAACTTAAAATATTTATTTTTTGAGATAAATGATTACTATTATATATTTTGTTTTATTATTATTATTAAGAGTTTTGTTCCTAAGTAATGGACTACCTATTACAACTTACTTTTTGTAATAAGTAAATTATAACTTTTTATTTTAAAAAGAGTTTTATTTCTCAATTATTAAGGAACTTAAAATATTTACTTTTTGAGTTAAATTGTAACTATAATATATTTTGTTTTATTAGGTATTTTTAATAGTTTTGTTCCTAAGTTGTGGACCTTTATATTTACAATTTGCATTTTTTATTAAAAAACAATAATTAAATGCTGTAATGTCTATTTTTAATTTTATTTCTATAAACACAAAAAACAAATATATTTTTTATAATTTGTACTTAAGTGTTGTTATTGTTCTTATCATTTGTTTTTATATTTACATTGTTAATAAATAATATATTTTTATAAAATGTATTTATTTGTTCATGTTAAGGTAAAATTTAAGTATTCTATTTTTGCACAATGGTATCAGTTGTAGATATCTTTATAAAATGAGTATACATTTGTTATATTCATGTATTATTATAAAATAAAGTAAAAAAGTTATTATTTTATTTATAAAATTGATCAAAATGTATTAATTCCGAAAATAGTAGGTTTTGAAAAAATAAACGACAAAACGTACTATTTCCTCAAATTATGTCAAAACGTACTAATGGATGGAAATAGTAAGTTTTGGCACAATCAATAAACTTAAATTTTAAATTTAGACCATTAAACTAGAAAATTACTTATCGAACATAAACAAAATATGTTTATTCAACTATTAGAAATTTTTTGGTAAAATTACCATATCTCTATAATAGTTCAGTCATTTGGAACAAAAATCCATCAATACTGAAAAAAGTGCAAAATGGAAATAGTACGTTTTGGATTGACGCCCCTCAATTATTAATAAAGCGACAAATGGAAAAATCTCAATTATAAGTTATAATCAAGGCTATGAATTTAATGCACTAAAAACTATTAAATATGCATGCATATATGCACTAAAATCTAGTTATAACTTATAACCATATAGGTACCTACATATACTATGTAAAAAGAAAAAAGATCAAGGAAGGATATAGATCAGCTTAATCTCCCCCCTAAATACGCCACTGCCGTGAGCTACCTGATAGTGGTATGGACTATGGTAATGGGTAAACCACTCACCGTGGAGTCCATAATTAAAAAAAAACCTTTTTTACTAAAATAATAAATTGTATAATAAACTATATTACTCTCATACTAATATAATATTAGGTATTATTATGTCAACAAATATTTAAGACAAATAGGTAGTCAATGACATTACCGAGACCTATAATTTATAAATATATTTATAAGTATTTCTTAAAGTTTGGGTTAGGCCACTAGAAAATACCTGTTTATTATTATTTATAAAAAAATCTCAAAAATATTACGTGTTGTAAGACTAAACAGATTAGTTGTATGAAATAAATATTAAATACTTACAAGTTTACTCATATCGATACATTAAAAATCATCAGTCCTTTAACGTAATCAAACGTACTAAAAGTAAGTGTGGTCAATTAATATATTGTATATAAGTAGTATAACATAAAGGCGACCAATTTTAGAAATTCAAGTTTCAAATATTTTAGTTGGAGAACACTATCGCCAAATAATAAGACTGCATAATTCTTTAAGATAGAGTGAACTATAACGTACAATGCCAATGACCTATGTGAAGAAGAATTTGAATTTCATGAACACTGCAGCATGCTTAACAAAGGCCAACAATTTAAGAGCTTTACAAGCAGCCCACTCAATATCACTCAAGGAAACTCAGCCTTTGATCAAAAGTGATACAGATGTCCTCAACTGTTATGTACCACCGCGTGCCACCGTTAGAATAGGTTTACTCCGTTAGTGCAAGTCAAGACGAGTGGATTATTGACCCTCGAAAGTGTCATTTGTACGACATTTAGAAATGTTAAACGTTAAATACAACTCACTAGCCCACATGGCCATATTGGTCAGATCGTCTTGCAAGTAATGACACTATGACAGTCCTAAATAGAACTGAGAGAAATGGTTAGACGCCGCTGTCAGTGAAAATTAGAAAACAGCAATGCTGCAGCACCGTAAAGTCATTATTTATTATTATTACATCATCCACTTGTAAGCGCTAACTAAAAGATTGCCTTTGCTAAAACTATATAATAAGACCATATAATATGTAAGTGCCTACCTACCGACTTATTATAGTACTATATAGATGCACCTTGCACAACTGCAAACTAAAATCATATTATTCATCAATTAATAAAGTAAATTATGTCACTCGTACATAAATTTGTAATATAAATTATAATGAAACATTAAATGGAACTTGATTCAATTCTTATAAAAACTAAACAATGCATATCTCATGAATAATCTATTACTTAATATACGAAGCATAAGAATCTAAAAATATCAATGAATTGTGCATTCATATTGATTATGCAAAACTTAAATTGATATCATTATTTTAACTGGAGCTTGACTCGGATTACAGGATATTGACCCAAATAGATTTTGTATACCAGAATACACCAGCCATTATACTAAAAAACCAAAAAATCAATACGACGGAATAATTGTATTTATCTCTAATACGATAAAAAAACGTTCAAATAATTTACCTCAACCTATAGGTAGGTTGTAGGTACTCAATGTCTTGCCTAGAAATACATTTTCTATTAGAGGTAGGTAATTTTGTATTGTGCGCAGTTTATAGACCATCTAATGAAAGTATAAATAATTATTAAAATTAAAATTGAACGAAAAATTTTAAAAATTTAAAACGCCTAAAACAGTTTCTATTCAACGATCCGTGACATTAATATTGATATCACTCTAACGAATAATTAAAATGCAAACTGTTATCTTAGATTATTATATAACTACGGCTATAAAAAAATTCTTAAAAATGAGCTACAAGAATATCTCAAAACTAATAACTTATTATCTCTATCACAATTCGGGTTTAGACCGAGAAAAAACACAGACCAAGCAATTACAAATATCACAGAAGCAGTGTACCTATAAAGCATTAGATAATAATAAAATACAAATAAATGTAAAAATGACCGAAATTGACATTGCAATCAAAAATTAATAATAAGTAAAAGTACTTGAGTATAAAAATGTGTAGACAATTAAAATGGGTAGAACATATAAATCAATTAGTCATCAAAATAAGAAAACTATTCTACCCTTTTAAACAATTAAAAAAGATATTAAATACTAAGCAATTAAAATAGGTTTATAATGCACTTGTAGAATCACTATTAACATATGGGAATATGGGATCATTGCTTAAAGCAGTGATAATACAACAAACCTACATCATCTCCAAGTAGCGCAAAAATAATATAAATAGAATTATTCTGAATAAAAATGTCTTATTTCATAATTATAAGTTATTCATTGAATTCATTATATTGACAATCAAAACACTTTTCTTTAAAACAGTTGTTGTCTTCATAATCAAAAATAATTTAACGAAAGCACATAACTACAATACAAACACAAGATATAAAATCAACAATATTATCGTTCCCAGAACAATTATAACTACCACACAATAACTATACGCATACGCAAGACCATAAATATTTAATTTACTGCCCATAGAATTTCGAAATGAAAAATTACGGAACATTTTGTTTAAACAAATGGTTAATACAACAAACTGTGGACTTAATGAAAATACTGTCATAATTTTAGTCTTTAATTACTAATATTAATTTATATCATATAACTTAATTTTAATATAATTTTATAATCTATCATGTTATACAATTTGTATGGTTTGGTTAATGTAAATAGCAATTTTAATTAAAATAATCATTTGTTGATAAATCTTCATGGGCTCCCACACAAGCATGCTCGGCGGGGCCCATTATTCTGTTTGAAATAAATATTTAATATAATAATAATATATAGATAGAGGAAGTCGGAGCAAAACCGTACTACTGACTTCTAAGCACAATTAGACCATAGAAATAAATTAAATTTGATTGCATAGTTGCATTTAAAATATTGTTAGCTACCTTATTATAACGCATTAAAATAAAAATATATCATGAACACGATAAAAATGTAGATATTATATGTATACCACTCAGCTGTACGCACGCAGTATGTATCGAGTTAGTGTGCACAACGTTATTGAGTAGGTCACTGTAATGGATGTGTCAAATTTAAATTCAATGATGAATCATTACATACTAAAAACTATCTTGAGGTCGTCTGTCGACTGTCGGCCTATATTACTTAGGTAGTAATTATTTGATTTAGTATTTATATTTTATATAGCTATCATACATAGTATATTATATTAATTAAGTTATTATTATATTAGTATTATACGCAGTAGGAAGAATTTATTTTTTCCGAAAACAGAATTTATTATAATAGAGCATATTATATTATATCATTTTAATTCAATTCAAGTTATAAACCCTTAAGTTAAAAAAAACTTACCGCAGAATAGCGTGAATAGGTTAAAAATGGTAAATTGGTATAAATAGGCAAGCATATTATTTTCAAAAACTGATTTTAATTTTGACCTCCTATAAGTACCGACTACCAAAAAATATACTAATGTTGAAAATCAAAGTAGTTTAACCCTTATAGTTTTCATGCACACACAAAAAAAAAAATACAATACATCATTGTAAAATCAATAAATTCATTGGATTGATAGATATATATGTTTTACCAACATAATTTTCCAATAATGCAAACGGTAATATATTTATTTTATTGTCTCGCATGAAAAGTTTATCTATTAAACCTTATGATGATGAGGGATCGTAAAAAGTGATGAGTCAAGGCGATTACACTGATTATAATTGTCTACAGATAATAATGTATAAAAAGTACATTAAAAATATTTATCAAAAAACATTTATTTTTTTTTTAAAAAGAATGAAAAATCGGATCTAAGCTGTCTGTATGTAATTTATATTTATACCACAACCACAGACTTGTATACTACACTATAGATACAGAAACTCATGTCATCAAATGAATCTTGTTTCTTCGATTTCTTGAATGACAAATTGTCAATGCGGATTTATTAAAAAAAAAATATGAATGTTCAGTATTTTGAGATATATTACCTAAATGGATTTAAATCATGAAGTCCATTGCCATTTTTCCTTTACAACATAGAGGACGAGCTTTAATTATCTTGTATTCGTTTAGTTCACCGTTCCTATATGATCTAGTATTATAGTATATAGAAATCTGTGACCCTATAATATGTTATGTGATAAGTCAATTTTATAGAAAAGTATAATGATAAAAAAAAGTTTGATCTCCCCCGATGGGAGTTTATTCTGCGGGCGCGCTTGTAACGCGCTGAGCAATTACGGTTAATGGTTACGAACTCACGAGGTCGAGATGTCCCCGAAGGCCAGCGTCAATTGGACTTTCTAGGACTCTATAAGAACATAAATGTATAATGCAAACTACGGAAAACACAATCGACCGTTTCACGTTAATCTCGTTTTTTACCCCTTCCGTCGTTGGTAGGTATATATCCGACGTCCACCCCATATATAAACTTTGTATCTGTCCGATTATTAATTTCAGACCTCGCGGGAACGATTATAATATAAAATATCCTTGTATAATATACATATATGAGTTACTGCAGTATGTATCATAAACTATAACGCTAATAGTTGATAAAAATTAACAATAAACGATTTAAGCCACGAGATTTACAGGGGGGGGGGGATATTTGTACTTTAGAATTTAAACATAATATTATACATTACAGGTACTGCAGCGCTCATAATGAAGTCGTAGTTTTGGTGACTTTCTTTAGTCCCTCGGAAATCCGTGTGTTCAACCTAGGTAGGGCCTACCTATATATAACATACCTACCTATACGTGGTATTTATACATATTTGAGATAATTGTTTGGAAAAATCCTAAAAGAATAATAACCCGAAAAAAAACGGAAGTAAGTTAGAACAGTAGACATAAAATGATGTTTTATAATATAAATTTATTTTTAGCATCATTACCGCCTGAAGTGTTGGTTAATGTGTTGATGGCTCAGGAAGAAATATATTTTATATAGTTTAATAACATCTTAATACAATTTTATTTTTAAAACACTTTACGATTGAAATGTGAGTATTGATAACCGTAAACATTTAAGTTAAGCAACCCCTGCAAAGTTTAAACGTGTTACATAATACTGTATATTATATATAGTGTAGTCGCTGCAGGCGATATTCTTTCTTTCCGTCACACGTCATATGACTGATGACGGGTGAAAAACCTTATACAGAATGGATTATAATATGTGTTTTTATAAATACGGGTTTCACTTTTCAGTGTTATAGTTTAAAATATAATTATGTGTTTATATATAATATTATAATATAAGATTACACGAGATTAAATAATATATTATTACATACTCGATTTATGTACGGACTACACTCGATTCTTCAATATTAAAGCGCACATTTATTTTCTTATAATTTGATCGTATAATATTTTATACAGATATAAGCACATATAGGTCAATCAGAACAAATGGCATTAGAATTATTACTAACAATATATATTAATTATTGAGTGTGAATTGTAACACACTAATAGTGAAATGATAAAATTCATGAAATGGGAATTTCTTCAAGTAGCTATATACTTGCAGACGACTTAGTTCTTATTGCCACATTACGTCTTATAAATGTTGGAACAATATATTATTATGTTTTTTTTAGAATCCGAGTGATCGATAAATGTATTGATTTCCCAATGATGTGTTTTTTTTGGTTATGTGTAAGCCCGATTTATAGTGGAAAAATGTATATTCAATTTTAATATATTTTCTGGTAGGAAATCGAGTCTAGTTGGTACCTTATTTGAGGACAGCGGGAATTATAGGTAGCATATTATGCAGGGTGTCCCAGGTCTATTTGACTAATGCAATAACTTTTTTTCTATTCAAATTTTTAAGTTTTTTTTTTTTGTAATGATTTGTAGAGCTCTGCGCTATAATTTGTATATCTAATATTTTATTTTATTTTTTTACAACAAAAATAAATAGTTAATATTTTTCTAATAATCCAAGATAGCTATTTCATAAATAAGTATTTAAAAACCATTTTGGCGTTCAAAACTTTTAATTTGGTTAAGTCGTTAATTTTTAAACAATTTTCAAAGTGTGTTAAAATTCAAAATTATTTCTTGCTAATCACTGTTAGGTACTGCTGTAAAAGTTATTGCATTAGTCAAATAGACTTGGGACACCCTGTATATATCTAAAACCAAATAATATGTATGCACATTCTTAAAAATATAGATGTAAGAAAAATTTTGTTTTATAGACATTTGAAGTTCAAATTTATTCAAAATTAGATTATCAAACTAAGAATAACATTTTTAATGATTTTGTTGTATTGACGCAAACTTGATTTATGTATCTACATTACAAAAAACGTTTAGATTAATTTTAAATTATTACCTTTTCATACTACGAACTACCGTTAATATACGATTGTACAGTTCTACGGTAATATACGGTATTGAATCAATAGTAAATAACAATAATAAATGATATAAACATATATAGGTACCTATACTATCATAATAATTAAATATTAATAATCGAATAAATGCGATAGTTTCGGCATTAAAAAAAAATTAATTTAATCAACCTACCGTAAATCGTAATACTTAATAGTAAAATAAATTACTTTAAAAGCAATATCAAAATCATATCATGAAATAAACTTACGAATATAAGCTGACCGCCTTTGCTCAGAATCGTTTATTTGTGCAATGATTTATCATTGGATTCAAATTTCACACACACATTATAGAGACTTACTCAATGACGAGGTTGCTCGATATTTACTGTATTGAAAAGCGGTTACCTACTTCCCCCTTTTTTTTTAATAATTTAACGTTTTCCTGACATAGTTGTCTAAACTTAATGTTATTAAGATTCATTTTTTATGACAGTAGATAACATATTATAACATTATATAACAGCTAATGACATACCGCATACGGCACCTTTAAGAGCAGATAACAATCATTATCTGTATAGGTACTGAGTATAAAATCAAAGTAATACAAATATTATATAAAATACAAATAATAAATACTTGCACTCAGAATACAGTAGGTAGGTACTGCGCTCGAATTCGTAATTTTTAAAAATTAAAAAAGTCATCTAAACAATATTATTCTATATAGGTTTAATACAATATGTACTCATAATATAAGCTATAGGAACCAAGCGTTGGAGTTTATTTAAAAAACAATTGGATTTGGGTATATTTAGGTCTATTGATTATTTTACTCATTACTCAACTGTTTTGAAAACATAAACCAAACAGATGTGCGTATAATTAATCTGATTCGAATCAATTTTATCTCATCCGGAGAGGGGCATATTGTGAGCTTGAAGGCGATTACATTGAAGCTTTTAGCGAGATTTTGTTAGCGGCACAAAGGTACACGCGAGTTTCTTGATATACCCGAATAACCAGAGCGTGTGTACAGGTACCTACCGGAAAACAGCGACCAATAAATGCCTCATCGCAAACCTACTAAAAGTTGACTAAATTGATAAGACCAGCTGTGTGCACCATATTATTTAGGAAAAATAACGTCTATGTAAAACCCAGATGTGACACCTAAACCATATATACTTAAAAAAGTATATTTTGTGGGGGTTTCAAATTTTAATGAAGCCATTTTGTGTTGTATTAGTCACCGGTTCCTGATAGAATTCATGACGTTTAATGAAATGTATTATTATTGTTGACATTTAATTTGCCCATGTTATTCTATTTTAAATTTATCATAACAATATCGTTGTTGTTCTGAGGATTCAGTTCACAGAGATTTAAAATGTTTAGTTTAAGCATATTATAATTATAATTATTTTTCCAAAATATTCAACTATAATAATATAATATAAGCAATAATGTTAAAAAAACAGGAAACACTATTATTTTATTAAATCAAAATGTATTTTCTAAAAATTGTTTTCTTAAATTAAATTTGTTGTTATGTTTTTGAATATTAAGAATCGTTTTTTTTTTTAATGCAATAATAAACCATTGAGTTTTAAAATCCTGCAAAATTGAAAATAAGTATAATTAATAATAAGCACTGTCTTGCGCAAAGGCCAAATATCAATGTACACGAACAATAGACAATATTAATGTCAGTCCCTATGACCTGACATACTTACATCGTCCATGTATTTGAAATAAATCCCTATTCCCTTTTATTTATATTACTATATGAGTATATTGCATTGTAATATAACATTTTCGTAATTTAATAATATATAGGTAGCAGGTACGACATCAATAAAGAAAAATATCAGTTGTATCATAAAAGATGATTTAATAAGCCAACAGAATACAGATTTGGTTGATCGATGAATATACATGACGTAATAATCGCTAATTTGATTTTAATTTCTGAGTATTATTAGTATCTTTTAAATACCTACATAATATTATTAATCTACAGAACATTTTGTGTACCACAATTGAAATTTTTCGAAATAAAAAAACTATTTTGTCTTATAATTTTATTACCTAGGTATCGAAAATGATATACATATACAACGCGTATACCTGCAGCCTATTAACTGCAGTGCACGTTTCAGTAAAAATTCAATATTCATTGTAATCATGATAAAAATACTTAAAAACAATAGCGACGTTTTCGAAATATACTATTGTGTCAACTTTCCAACGTTCAAAATATCGTTCAATCAATGTATAACGTCGTATGTATACGTTTATATCATATGGTTTCCGCGATCAATACACAAATATATATAATCAATTCCGTATGATATATCTGAGGTTGGGTAACATCTGTGCGGTGGTGTGACATCCTATAGAACCCTCGTCAGCCTTTTCAGCAGCACGTGAGTGCATGAAATAATGGCACACATATTGTAATGTATTTAATTAAATATTTATTTAACGTCCGTTGCAGTTGCGCAACTTCCGCAATTCGCATGCTAACAAAAACATAGGCGCGCGTCTGCATCAAATGTGAAACATTCCATGTGCTATAATAATATAATATAAAACAGCATGTAGGTATGGGCGATGTGTGCATTTATATACATAATGATATAAAAATGTTTGATGTGTCCAAAATCAGGGTTTCCTTTGGCATTGAAAATTAACAGTGACGTATATATAGGTACCTACCTACCCACCTATAGTTAGGTTTTAAATTAAATTTAATAACAACAATAGCAATATAGTACCTATATGTATAGTGTACAATATGACTTAACAAGCTTAAACAGAGAAACCTTAATAGCGTCGTCGTTTAAGACACACCTGATACATTTATTATATTTTAACCCGTTAGTCGCGTTTTAGAAGTCGTTCTTTCGTTTTTGTGCAATAATTAGTTCATCGAACACCGGCCACAATGGTGTTGAATTTTAACGTTTTCAAAAAATCCTCGCCTGATGGAAAAATAATTCTATACTTGAGCAAACGTAACATCGTCGACCATATAACATTCATTGACCCCGTTGGTACGTATATATAAATGTTTCGTGGAAACCGAATACAGGATATTTCACCTAGCTGGCTCATTATTGCTCAACCCCCAATTATTATCCTTTGGTAATTGATTTTTAAATTCTAAATGTTTTGGAATTTTTTAGTAAACATATATTATATAGACCATATTTTCAAATAGGTAGGTGTACGCTTGGATTCTCTTTTACCATTTAAGAAATATCTTGTGGTGATACAAATTTCTATTTTTTCAAACGAGGAGAGCTTTTTTACTGTACAGTTTTAAACAAATTATTTTTATAAGGTAACTGGTACAGGACGGATTATAATTGGACAGATTTGTAGTTTTAAAAAAACAATTGTAATTCACCAAACATAGTATTTATCATATTATAAAATAAAGTAAACATAATATTTTTAAATTAAATTTTATATTTTATGCAAAGGGAAATACCAATAAAAGTGTTTTTTTCGTATAAATATTTGTTTGAAACAATTAAAATGTTACTCTTTGTTTACGCGAGTAAAATATTTAAATACAAAACATTTACGGAACTTACTACTTACTAACAACACTTTCGTACTTATACAACATACATCACACTTATGTCAACACACATTTGGTATAGGCACCTAACCTTTTACTTAATATTTAATTTATCTCAAATACATAAACAACTTATCCGTTCATAAAAAAAAAATTGTGCGTTTGGGACATTTAGTAAATATTTACGGAACTATAGTTGTTTATTATATTAAATTATTTAATAAATTTGTATTTTCTTTTGAATGCTACATGTAGATATAGTCACTCGATTTTATTCATATTATACTTGCCAAGTGAACTAAACTTAAAAGCATTCAACTTTAGAAGACTGTAATTGTAATATTATAAGTTGACAATGGACAATATATTATTATTGAATTAAATATTAATCAATGCAATACATACTTTTCTTTAAATTTAGTTAGTCATATAAGTATAAGTTATAACTATTGAACTATGAAATATATTGACAACAGTGACTATAGAAAAATTAACTTCTAGGTTTTGATCGGAACAAAAAAGCAATAGGTTATAAAGTTATAATATTAATTTTTTTAACATATTTATACCTAAATACAGTTTTTGGCTAAAAAGAGTATAGGTAGGTAGGTACTCAAACAGTAATGGTAATTCATCTCTCGACTATTGTTGATATACATAATACATTTTTAAATGATATGTAATTAATGTGGGATGTTGCTTTTATAAATGTTTTAATTTTTTTCTAGCATCATCATTATTTATGGTAATTAATCAGTTAAAACCATACAATTAAGTTTTAAAAGTAAATGCGCATTTCATCGGGGCAACGATGTCTTAATAATTTTAATTTAATATTTGCTACATTTTGTATACCTATAGTTAAAATACAAATAATTTGCACATTTTATTTTCAAACAAACTCCTAATATTGCATTTTAATCAACTAATTTACTATTTTCTCTTATTTGCTCTAATATGCTGTAAATTGAAAACGTGGTCGCACTTGAGAATGGGCCAAGTAGATACGCGTGTGTTAATTATTGCCATTGCGTATTAATAAGAAAATGGCTATAAATATTAAACTTGTAACAAGTTATATTTTGTTTAATAACTTCAGTTTATATTTCATTCCTTATTAGATAAATAGCTTTGTATTGCTTGATAACTATTACAATAAAACAATTTTGGATTATAATAGGTACCCCAAAATAATGTATTATTTTCAATATAAATGTTTATAATGTATTTATTCAGAATCTTGCATGCCTAAATATATTATACTTGATATGTAAAATTTTAGTCATTGATACATATATCGAGTATTTTATTATTGTACAGGTAGAATCTCAGAAACGATTTAGGGATAAAAAAATATTTCTCTCTTCTTTCCAATAAAATCTTTCTGGGTTGGCCATCGAAATACGTTTGCATTTTTATAACTATTGATAATCTTATAGACTTTAGTTTCAGCACATTATTTATTGTAATAATTTATAGACGTGTTATAATTTTAACTAATGTTGACCGTCATCCGTTTTTTAAATCTAAGTAGTAGGTTGTAGCCTGTTGGTACCTAACCTATTGTTGGAAATGTCAGTTTGTTTTTTTTCTCCATTTATTATTTTATAAATATATTTAAGTATGACATTTTGATTTCTAAGTTCTAACTAAATTATGTTAAGAAAATAGAACACTTGACCTTAAAAATATGTTTTATACCTTAACATCAACAATTTTAATTTGACCAATATTTTTTATTCTAAAATAAGGTATTTTTGTATTTATTTAAGTGTAATTTCTAGCTTTATATGCAGTTTTAGGTATTTATTACTAAATAGTTATCTAAATAAGATGATAAATATTTTTCAATACCTAATCACCTTAATGAGCTATAGATATATTTAAAAAAATTATCTAGATACCCAATAGATAATTTCAGGAAAAAATTATTTAGATAATATTAAAATAATTTATTAATTTACCATATCTGGTTATACAAAGTTAGTAATAAATTGCAATTGAAATGGTGTACCTATGCATTGATATTTTATATTTTGTTATTACATAAATTTTGCAATATTGTATAAGATCTTGAAAAAATTATATTAAAAGTGCATAGCTACCATGGTAGGTACTTATTAAAAAAAAAAATTACACATATTACCATATATAAGTACCTACTGTCCTACTATTCATACTTACTTAATGAATAACATAAACTACACAACATAAAATATATTATTAATATGATAATATGATTTACTTTATCCTTGTAAACCTAATCGGTACCTATTATAAAAACATCAAAATTATGTTACTTTTATTCAAATTGTACCCTGTCAAAATAAGAACGTACATACATATTATCTAAGTGGTAGGTTTTTATCATTTAGTATCATCGTTCACCGAGTTACTATCAGTCATCAGTCATCAGACAAAGCATATGTATTTTAATATATAATTAATGATTTTTATGTAATTATGAAAAGAAAAAAATAGACAATACAGTATCTAGATCGTTTTAAAAGATGATAGTTTTTATTATCTAGATGAGATGAAACATACGAAAAATGTATTTAGATAATTCCGAATTCTGTTTGTATGTATAAATACCTGAAGTGTTATTAAAATATTAATCCAATTAATCCGGATGCTTAAGTATCCGGCTAATAAATAAAAATATTTAAATATTTTTAAAATCTTGACTGATAAATTCGGTTGAATAACACTTTAAATTGTAAATTCGTAGTGAAGTATGAATAATAATATAATACACCTAATAAATAACCAAGCACCTCGCTTTTAATTTTTTTTTTCAAATTTAAAATAATACATTATTATTATAGTTTATAAGTTAGTAATACAACTGTCAGTTCATAAGTTTGAGCACATATGTGATGGTCAAAATATATAATCTACTAACCAACTACCCTGAAACTCTATATGTGTATTATCTACAGCCCGTTCTCTTATTTAATACCTATCTTTATATCAGAGAATAAATGATGATAAACTTCCATTATTAAACGTTTATAATAGTTTATAATAATTGTACATCATTTATTTATCGGTACTGTTATGATAGAAATAAATTAAAATAAATAGGTACCTACTCAACTTTAGCCAATTATGTTATTTATATGTATGTAGGTATATTATAAAACCGAAAACGCTGTGTTATATAGTACACGTATTTTTTAATGACGGTAAAACAATATTATGGAATTATTGAAATTTATAAATTCACGTTAAATACTCTAAGTCAGATTCATTAGTTTGTTTTGTTGAATAAATATTTTAATTTCATTATTCTATTTAAACGGGCTTTTTATTTTGGTATTAAAATGTAAATTAACATACATATTATACCAGTTTAAAATATTTTATATATACATACAAGGTGATTCACCAAGCATGTTCACCCCTTCAATAATGCAGTTATTCAAAATCAGATTTTTGGTAATTTTAAATGTACTTAAACATCGTATATTTTTAAGCTCTTAAGATTTATTATTTGAGGAATGTTCTGTGGAAAACTTCTTTTTTTCTATCGAGGACCCCCTTTTCTACTTTAAATTATTATGTAGTCGATAATTTTTCTAAAAATTATGATGTGTCTATCAAAATCAAAATTTTAATGAGTCGTTTTTGAGTTATTTAATTTTATGTACCTACTAAGGATAGATCCAAAATAATAACTCAAATAAATTGTACCTAGTTATATAATATTAATCTATCAACAATAATGTGATTTTTAAGAACTTTTAAAAATTCGAAAAATCAGAATTTGAATAAATTTATTATTAAAGGAAAATATTGGGGTGAGCATGCTTGGTGAATTACCCTGGTGGTATAATTTATATTATTGATACAATACAATTGTATAGTAATTAAATTGTTGTATAGGGCTCCGACCGTTTAATAAATAAAATAAAATAAAAAATAATGTTATATACTAATATGTTATAGATGGCGTAGTCATGTTGGACAATTCTTATTTGAAAAGCGGTAAAATCTTCGGCCAAATAGTGTGCAGCTTTCGATACGGTCGAAAAGAGGATGAAGTGATGGGCTTGTGTTTTCAAAAAGACATGTACTTGGCATCGGCACAAATATATCCTCCTCTTGATAACGACAACGCAGTCAAGTTGACTAAAATTCAGGTACCTAAATAAATCCCCGTTTGAAAAAAGTTGTTGTTAACGAAATCGAATATACAGGATGATACAAAATGTATGTTACGGCCAATTTTTTGATTAAAAATACATAAAAATGTATAGTAGGAAAGTTTCTTAATTTAGAAACATCTAAAATGATTTGTATATTTTATAATTTTTTACAATATTTTGGAGATGTTTTGGGTAAACTTTGGGTCATCTTTAGAAATGTATAAATATTTAGATATCTTTCAAGCAAAGAGTTTTGCATTCATTCATGGATTTCATTCATTCATTCTTCATATTAAATGTCAGCAAAAAAGTATAGGTTTCCATTTAAGTTTCTAAAGTTAACCCCTTAAACCCCACCTAATATATTGTAAATCATTTTATGGCTTTTAAATCAAAAAACTTTCGTATCATACATTTTTCTATTTTTTGAATATTTATGTGATAATAAATGGCTGTAACATAAATTTTGAATCACCCTGTCTATTAGATGAGTATAGAATTCAATAAGCATTCTTGTTTTAACAAAATTTTATACATTTTATTTATTTTAAACTTTTTTTAAAATTAGATTCGAATTATAGTAATCCATGGGTTTTTAACTGTTACCAACCGTGTAGGTTATTTGTCAGGCGGGTAGTTATATATCAAGATATTAGTTGTTATATTATCAATATTTAGGTGTATATTTCAAAATATAAAATAGGTAATCTAGATTCGAAAATTCGTAGTTACCTATTATTTATTTTATTTTCTATTCATAGTCAAATATATTGAACAATATATGTAGTTTTGTAGTTAATTTCCAATATATAATATTTTTAGTATTTATTAATAGTTAGGTAATACACGAAATTTTAATTTCATCAATGAAGGGCTTCAAATGAAAACAGCTAAATAACATAATTAAATTAAATGTTAACACTAATACCATAACAGTGTATTATTACGTATTTATGTATTGATGTATACTGTATAATGTATATATAATATATAATAAATAACACACTAAAACGTATAAAATAAATGCTTTAATTTTTAGACGGTTTCCTTTCCTATGTATATTATTACCATTATGAGAACAAACTTTGTTAAACTCAAGTGGATTTATATTATACGGCTTAAAAATATATAGGCGATAGTTTAATAATATTATCACGTGTAGGTATTTGTAAAAATATAATTATTTATAAATTAAAACATAATCTTGTATAGTTATAATATCTAACTAATGTCTTAACACAATCTTTGTACAGTTATAGACAGCGTATGACACGTTTATTATGACTTATTGTTGTTGAATTGTCATATAGGATTGTTTAGTGTCGAAATTAGGGAGTAACGCCACGCCGTTCCGTTTTAAAATTCCCGAGAACGCACCGGCATCGGTAATTTTGCAAGATGGGACAACGAATTTAGCCGATGCATGTGGTGTCCAGTACTACGTGAAAATATTCGCTGGCGAGTCTGAAACCGATCATAACCGTTCAAAGTAAGCTATACTTTAAGTTAAAATAGTTTAGTTTTTCATATTTCATCATACACAATAATTTGATGTGTACATTATTTTTATTGTTATTAACGATTATGATGTCCCCTAATAACATTTAAATAAACTTTAAATAAATACAGTAGGTGTCTCAAAAATACTTTTTTGTATTCGTTTGAATTTTTAAGTTAAGTTTGGACTGTCATTAAACGTGTATCGACGTCTTGTCGTCTGTATTTTACTATATGCGGTATTAAGCTATTAAAAGGTATAATTTGATGGAAATGCAATTATTATTGTATAGTTTAGTATAATATTAATGATAGATGTGTATAATAGCTCTTCTACATACTGTCATACTGCAAGTTTATTAATACAAAATTATTTTTCTCACGAAGTATTTTGTATGAATATCGAATACATTCTATATTATAAAAGGAAAACCAGAAAACTTAATCAGTAAAACCAACAGTTTTTAATATTTTAATATTTTATATTATTTAAAGAAAAATAATTAATGATATTAAATCTTCTTCGGGAGCATATTTTCTTTAAGTTACTGCACTTACTCGAATAGATAACAGGAAAAGTATTTCCTGCTCCACTGCTCCACGTCAAACGTATCAAAGTAAAAAATTGAAAAGTTGTCGACACCAACCATTAACTGCACGTCTGAGCACTACTATAAGATTGTGGAGGTTATACGCATAATATAAATTATTTATATAGGTACGTAGGTATACAGACAGAACGTAGAGATTTGGTACCGCTGTCGAAAATAATAATAATAATAATAATAATAATGATATACCTACCCAACACAATACGCTCCAGAGTGTAAAATGTAATAAACGTCGACGGAAAAACACGTCGGTGTAAGATATTATATAGTTTGATACGCAACTGTTTATTTCGTTGGCGACCTTCGCCGATTTAAACGAGGTCGAAACGTGTTGGTGAGTAACAGTTGCGGTTTATTTCTTTTCTTTTTTTTTTTCCACTGTAGGAGTTTCGTGGCGATGCGCATCCGTAAAATCCAGTTTGCTCCGGTCATGCGTCCCTTGAGTAGACATCCTTGCACTATTGTCCGCAAAGACTTCATGTTCAGTCCCGGCCAACTGGAATTGGAAGCTGTACTCGACAAACAGGTATGTGTACGCCGCCGCCGTTAGGCTCACTATATTACAATAATAACAATACTTAATTGTACGTAGGCAATAACAACATCACGTTCGCGGGATAACAAGATATAATATGATTATATTATTATATTGTAATATAATAAAACGCATAAGTTGCAGTGTGCGTGTGAGTGTGGTGTGGGTGTGAGTATGTGGACGGGCAGTGCTTGATTTAGTTAGGGGGAAGTCCCCCCTTTTTTTCTTTTTTTTAACGTGGCACCTTCAATTTTTTTTTAAATATAGAACGCTGGGAACTTAACATTTACTAACAAATAAGTATATCGTTGTGTTTTTTCTGATGCAAAATATAATATTAATATTAATAATATTAAATTCGAAATTTAAAATAAAAATTAATTTATTGAACTTTTAAACGATTTGGATGTATTCAATTCTACTAACTGGCCTGATTATGTATTGATATTCCGTGTGGACATGACTTATCATGACTGCAGTGTTAGAAGATTATAGTTGCAAGATTTCATTTAGATGAAAAAACTACGACTCGATGATTCCGTGAATTTAAAGATACAAAAGATTCCTCAAAAATAAACTATCTACATCGTCTTTTAACCGCAGTCAGAACAATTTCAATTTCCTCCTCTAAATGTGAGAGATCATTCAATGCAATGAACAATATAATTACATCGATAAGAAACGCTTTGACTACAGAGCATACCTATGTCTTCATTGGTTTTCCTCAACTTTATCGGACCTCCTGTTCAGTTGTTCTAATCAGATCAGTCTGTTGAGAGCTGAGTTAAAAGTGGTAAAAGAAACACAGATGAAGCAAACTGTCCAAAACGAAGATAGTTCATATCATAACATTTATGAACCTTATTATTTTAATGCATGATTTATTATTAATTGACCAATTTGATATTTAAAAAAAAAAATAATTAGTAAATAAGTTATTTTTTCTTTTTATTTATAGACTTGTAGAAAAAATGTAATATTGTTTTGGTGTGATAATTGGCTGGAAGGGGTGGTGGTCAAAGCCTCCCACGGTAATATGACGGTTAATTTTGTGTGGAACGCTCACATCCGCTCAGTCCCCCTTATAATTTTTTTCCAAATCAAGTACTGTGGGTGGGTGTGTGTAGTAGGTAAAGGGTGTATACAAGGGGTAACGTGGGGGTCAGATCCCCAATTCCTTTTTTTTAGTGTGATTTTATAGAACGAAATATTAATACTTCAGACGTACCTAATATAAAATATTATTGTGTTTCTTCTGATTTAAAGAAAAATAAATCTACCTATGAGTGTCACTTGGTATTTGCTGTTATATTGTCACAGTGGCTTCAAATATTAGATAATCGTGATTAATATAATTTTCGGTTATTTCTTGGTTTAATCCAATAAAACGAAAACCGGGGAACTTATTCTGCTGTATAGTAGATTTCAAGTGTACCTCGTCACCCGTAAACTCGTTGAGTGGCTCACTATTATTGATGTGTTAAATTTTAATTCAATGAACATAATAATGTACCATTGTACACAAAAAAACGATTCTAAGCGAAAGAGACGGGTGATGCTGATGCATAGTGCCGATGTGTTTATTCGATATTTTTAATTGCTATAATAAATACTTATGCGAATCCTTGTATTACATTTCCAAATCTTAAGAATAAAATTTAAAACTTAATGCAAAATAATTTGCAAAATGGTCGTGATTTGATGAATTTTGTTTAACTCAAACTGAGGCATTTGTAAAATAATTGAGACTGTATTTACTAAAATATTTTAACTGATGTAAGAGGAATCTTATAGGTATTACATTTTTAAGCTTTTTTTTTATCGAGAAACAAAAACTCTATCAACATAAATTAAAGTTGAACTAAAAAAAAGTCGAAACTTTATACATTTATATATAACTCAAAAAGAATCAAAATACTTAAAAAAATGTATTACGTCTAGAAAATGCAAAAATAAATATTTAGTGTGAATTTCAAGTCGCTCCTGCGATTATTCGTTTCTGAATTTCAACAAAGGGACACATAACAACATTTCATTTTCAATTAAATCGTAAGAAATTAAATTAAAGATAGTAATAGCGATTGGCACATCGTAACACTATAAAAACGATTTATCACAATTAATAACGAACGCAAAACGATAACTTAAATTGTATATTTCATATCATATGATATACTGTGTGATTATTTTACCAGTAAACCGCACCCTTTATATTTAAAAATTATTGATGCTTTTAAAATATATTATTTTTATACATAATACATTTTGAATGAAACCTATGTGTTTTACCTTTTTATATCGTCTTTATTGATTAAGTTTATTATTTTTTAAATAACAACATACCTGACATTTCAATTTCATATTCCAAAAAAAAATATTTTTTTGAAAATCTTGAAAAAAAAAATCTGAAAATCTTGTATAATTTCTAACTTGTATGTAGTTAATAAGATAAGCATCTTTAACTAATAATTTATAAGTAATAAATAAGGAATGGATTTTATTGTAATCACAACTTGTTTTTAAATATTAGACATATGATCAGATATACAAACCAATTTCGTGGATTTCTGAATTAATTAATGCTTTAGACATATTATGATCAGATGTATTCATGAATTTCTGAATTAATTAATGCTATTTTAATTTCACATATTTTTACATATTTGGGTGGAAATACATCTTTTTTTAAAAATAGTTTGTACATTTTTTGGAAATATTTAGGACATCTTACACTTTTTCCTAAACATTTTAGAAATAAATTGAATTTTGTGAAAAAAACTGTTTCACTATCTATTATAAACACACGTCGTTTCTATCTCTTTGACGATAACGACGGTTATATTATAGGCGTTATCTAATAGTGTCATTTGACCATTTAACATCGCCGCCATACATATTCCGCTTTAGTTTATCGTCGTCAACTCATGTACCGATCCGATGTTTTTTCTTTATCCGTCGATTTAGTGTTATAGTTTTTGGTTGAACATGGCCAGTATGTCCCAAATTCCCAAGATCAAAACAAGACAGCTGCGTACATAAAATAATTTCTTAAATTAATCGTTTAAAATCGTCGGAAAAGTTATTTATTGCACATGCTGTGAAAAAATCCCACTAAAATATTGAGGTGCGTCGTCCTGGCACCCGTAATTCATTAAATATCCCTATAAATAATTTCATTTTTTAGTACCCGATTTGTATCCATTTGTATCCTATTTAAAAAAATGTGTACCCCTTTACATTCGTCGTAAAACATAATATTAAGTCCGGGTGCTGTAACGACGTCGTCCCGGCACCCGGAATGTTCAAAAATCAACTGATTTAATTCAGACCAATTTCATTTTTTAGTACCCGATTTGTATCCATTTGTACCCTATTTAAAAAAAATTGTACCCCTTTACATTCATCGTAAAACATAATATTAAGTCCGGGTGCTGTAGCGACGTCGTCCCGGCACACGGAATGTGCAAAAGTCAACTGATTTAATTCAGACCAATTTCATTTTTCAGGTTATAACAATTTCATATCCGGCAATTATCTATATTCGTATCATGATATAATTAACAATATAATATAATATATTTATATTATTAATTAATTACATATAATTATATCATGATTCATGTAAAAGATACTATGGCTCAGTTGGTGTAGTAATCAGCTAATATTTTTGTAATTTATTATAACTATGTATCTGTAATTGATTTGGCTGAATAAAATAAATAATTTTATTAGATTGGATTAATTAAATTCATCTATGGTATTAAATTAATCATCAATGAAAAATAAAATAGTGAACAAGTGGGTACCGGTGTGCTGTAAAATAGGTGCCAAACAGTTCATTATAATATATACGGTGATCGACGGGCCTACCAGGCCTACCGCCTACCTACTTTTCTCCCAAAACAAATGTTTTATATCTTACCTATTAAATGTGTAGTATATAAAAGACTAATATTGGTAGGTACTGTTAGATTTCAATTTTAAAATAAATACTTATAATATGCATTCTTTAAGGCATGGTAGCATTTAATAGTCCAGATAAAATTGGCCTAAGAATAAGCTCTGGGCATTACATATGGTATGTCAACAGGTCAAATGATGATTGGGAAGTATTTGATGACACTAAAGAAAAAATTATAAAAGTTAGTAACAAAAAAGTGGTAAATGTTGAATTTGTAATATTATATACAATCTAAGAAATGTGTATAATCAATAAAAAGGTTTTTTAGTTATTACAGAAATTGATTGTTTTTATTTATTTATAAATTATATTATATATTTTATAAGTGATACAAATATCTTTAATATAAATTACAAAACTTCAAGGAAATTAGTTGAATGATCTGGAATATATTATGCATAAATAATGTAATGTATGTTCACCAAGAAAAAAATAGATCCATAAATAGATTAATATTATTATTCAAATAAGGAAGTTATCCTAGGCACACACAGCTCGCTAATAGCTAATAAATGAATTTCAAAAAGAATAAAAACAATTTATTGATTAAAATAAAAATGTATTAAGAAACAATTTAATTCTAATAGAATAGTAATAATTTATGATAACATGTAGGTATATACACATTATACACAATACACATATATTAATATTCTAATTAAATTATTTAAGTATTCCATTTGATATCAATACAATAAGTTCTTTCTAAGTAAACATAAAAAATATAAATAGCCCTAATAATCAAGTAATCTACCAATCTGTTTAATTTAATTTAATAAAATGATTAAAATTATATTTTTGCTTTTAATTCATGTAAATATAGTAAATATGTAGTACCTAGTTTCACTGATGATTTTTTTTTTTCAACAAATTGATGATACAAAAAAAAAAAGAATAAATGAGTTTTTTTATTCATTAGAATATTATACATTTCATTATGTAAAATTATATTATAATATAATATCTACCTTAGATGAGTTTAACTAATCCAATCTAATCGAATTAGTAAGTAGTACCATTTATTAAGCTTAAGCACAAAAAACTCATGAACTTGAAGATTTTATTAAAGCTGGAAGCTTAAAGCGACATCTAGAGTTTAAGTAACCACTTAATATTAGGTTTTACGACGAATGTAAAGGGGTACACATTTTTTTTAAATAGGGTACAAATGGATACAAATCGGGTAGTAAAAAATGAAATTATTTATAGGGAGATTTGATGAATTACGGGTGCCAGGACGACGCACCTAAAATATTGCGAGTCGAGTATATACTGGAAGAGTTATGAATTTATGATAGATTCCCCGATTACGTCGGTGGATGTGGAACGTTCATTTAGCCTATTTAAAAACATTCTAAGACCAAATCGTTGTCATTTAAATTTTTTCAAACCTTAGAGAATATCTAGTTTTCTATTGTTTAAATGTTGAATAATAACATAATATTAATGGGGTTCTAGTTAAAAAAAAAAATGTCGATCATTATTCATTACAGGATAATCTTTAAATGGAAATAAATAATAACATCAAAGTATTATAGAATATGGTTTAGGCGTTGTTAACATATTATGTAAGGGGTGAGCACGCTTGGCAAATCACTCTGTGTACCAGGGATTGCATTTGGAAAAAAAATTTGTTTTACATTACTTACAATTTAAACGTTACACAATGTTTGTGTTTATCGTTATTTAGAATTAAAACGTTGTACAAGTTTTGCGTTTACAATTATTTAGATTTAAAACGTTACTCAATAATTGTTGCTTTTATTGTTTATCGTTTATCGTCAAAAATAATAATATCTAATTCGGGGAATGGCCCAGATACGGAGCATAATAAATTCTTGGATTGATTGGTATGATAAATAAACCGCGTGGTATAAATATTTCTACGAAACCCATATTATAACATTAAGCGAATGAATATTAAATTATTTCGTTTTGCGCAATTTTTCGTTTAATTTTATTCTATGTTATAATATATTGTAACGTTTTGCGTTATGTTTTGTTTAATGATATAATATAATATTGTGTTATGTGTTTTGTGGTGTTTAATTATTTTTGTTCACCGTTTTCTGTTTTAATTACATTTACAATAATATTAATCTCGATCGTTTATTCGTCACATAAAACGTTTATTATAACGTTTGCAAGCCGCCTGCTATGCACACAATACAATGACGCGCAGGAGATTTCACACGGAGCACGTTCTCACCCGCACACGCATTCTACCCATTCTGTAAGAAAAAAAAAATTACCAGTCGTCCGATAGCCGTATAGGCGCTGCTGCAGTATACCGGGAACGGCGGCGGCGTCGTCACAATAACGCGTATAGGTGATAAAAATATGTGCGGAATAGTACCTATACCTATAACAGCAATAATAACAATAATATTTAGCGCAATGCGTATCACGTGTGCATTCATCGTTAAAATATTGCATAAGGTGCTCGGGAAAACATAATATTCATATTCGTGCGACGTTATACCTACCTCCACGGCGTAGGAGAAAACTGCTCGAACAGACACATATTAAGCTACCTATTAAATTCGGCTGATAATTGTCAGGTTCATTGTTTCATTGTCAGGTACCATAATAATGTTATAGCTGTTCCGATAGTCGGTAACTATAAATATTTGTATATATATATATATATATATATATAGGCACCGAGTGTTGTTGTTTTCGTCGCTGTTGTTGTCGGTCGTAATGATGATGTCGTCGCCGTCGTAAAGCTTACGTTAAGGGTTTTTATAGGTTGTATCATCATCACTGAGCATATTAATATATCATACATACAAATTATAATATAAGTTGTATGAGAGTGAAAATGTGCAATGTTCTGCCACACAGAGCTTATACGAGTAAAAGTTATTATTTTTTTTTTTTAATATTTGAGAATATTTCAGGAAGATATAATTTATACGTTTGTTTTATAGAGAATATTGAAAAAATTTCCAATTTTTCGAACCTAAAAATCCTATACTTATATTACTATAATATTATAGACGATCGCTTACACGGGAACATTGGGGTTCCCGCAGCAGTACAATACCGAATGACGGCCAATGCGGCTTATTTAAATAAAAGAATATGTTTCAATAATAGTTCACCGCTATTGTTCCGTTATTGTTCTTGAATAGTTCCGAAAACCTAGTTTCGGATTTTGATAATAGTTTAGTTTTTCTCCTTCGGTTTGATTTTAGAATGTTCTAAACATCTCGCCTGTTGTCAGTCAGTTTTCAATAGATTTTGCCAATATCTCTATTATAGTTGTGCGTTTATAGCCTATAGGTAATATGGCAACTGCAGGCAGTAACGTGTAGATGATTGTTTTCAAACCTTGTCCGTGAACTGTATTTGCCTATACATTAAATAGGTAGGTAATTCCTACAAAATTGATATTCAAGTATCAAACTGACAACTATTGTACACTTAGGTTAACCATGGTAGAATATGCAACTAATTAAGCTGAAGTTTAGATTCTAAACGTACCAAAGTACTGACACAGAAGTACACCCACCCACCCACCCACATTGCTGAGACGATTTACTCAACGTCAAATAATTTTAAGCCACATATGAATTATTACATAATATATTACGCATTCCAGCAGCAGCTATATGCGCATTATATTTTTATGTTTACATTTGGTAGGTGTAAAATAACGAATCCTTATCTTTGAAAAATTACATCTTGCATTTTACAATATTATTGGCCACAGAAGCGTTTGACAGTTTAATTCTTTAAAAAAAAAACGGTATTAGGTAGGTAAACTTATGAATTTGTTATCAGTTGTCTACTTGTAAATATAAAACTATAACACGGGGATATAAGGTTCGTTCAACCGCGTTCGATAATAACGATAATAAAATATAAACAAAATATTTATTTAAATTACTTATGTATGAAATATAAAATTTATTTTATATCTATTGCGTTCTAATTCAGGTTTACACTCATGGCGAAAGCGTTCAAGTGACGTTATGTATACGAAACAGCAGCAACAAAATGGTGAAAAAAATCAAAGTGCTTATGCAACAGATCGTGGACATTGTCATATTCCAAAATGGACAGTGCAGGACCACTATAGCCGCCGTCGAAACTCAGTGAGTGAACTGATATATTATACATTACTATATAGGTATAAGAGTAACGAGTTGCATAAAAAAAAAAATTGTTGATCAAATGGTTCACGAAAATTACAAAGACCAATCGTGTTATTATAGGAACCATTTATTAAAATTTAATGCATTTAACACAGAAAAGAGGCATGTCAAGATTTCGTTTTATGTCTACCCTGAAAAATTATAAAAAGTGGACTTATCCCCTTTCTGCAATTAATGATTCAAATATATATTTTTTTCTATCCACTACATATAGCTGCTGTCACATAAATCACAAATACCAGCCACTGTCTCAAGTATGACATTATTCGTATTAAAAGTTACATCTATATTTCGTTTATAATTGTGTAACTCTGTTGTATCTTGCAATGTGGTATTGCGACGGTCGTATCACTGACCACAGAACATAATTCTTTCGATTTCCACTTCGAGTCCTTTATTCCATATTTATAAAACACATCATAAATAAATCGTACTTATTTTTTCGGGTCAAACATTGGGGATTTGAAGCAAAATTGTTATCTATTTTTTTTTTTTTTATTGCCCACTTTAGATATGTCTGATCTGCAATAAAAAAAATGTATATATATATATATCATTTCCATCGCGTGCGTACGTATATACGTTGCAGCGATTTACGGATAACGTTTATGATGACACCGCCGCTTATTAGGTCGATATTAATGTAATAAAGAATGACTCGAACATGACAACCGTAAAAAGTTGCCTATATGGTTTTTTATCTCAATGAAGGTAATATTAAAGATAATATACGGTCAATGCGTGGCCATCATATGAACAACATTGGAGTAACGACCTGCAGTCCACCACGAACAGAGTCGTATTTGTTATTGTTTTGTTAATATTTTGAATAATACGTTTTGTGTTGTATTAATTAGCACACTTATTTTTTTCTTCGTACGTCAACTTTCTTCGACGCTTTGTACAATAATTGAATAGTACATGATAGTCAATGTTAATAATAATGTTGTTATTATACTTATATTGTTACATTTTTATTACTATAGGTAGGTAGTAGGTAGGTTCTACGCCACTTCTACTAGTAAGTACTTAGTAAAGATAATTATTAATATACATTTCAAGATACAGGTAACGACAGAAATATTATGAAGTATTAGGTAGTACACATTTACAATATACCTATAAGTTGTGGTGTCTTGTTGACTCTCGTTGAAAAATGTTATTAAACTTTCAATTTGAATTCCAACTTTAATGCTTATTAGAATATAGTCATAAGAATATTTCTCTACAAGTTTTAACAGTTTCATGCCTTACCTGTAGTTTATTAGTAGAATAACAAAAAATGAACAATATATAGATGATTAAATATTAAGAAAATTCGTATGAATGAATACATCGTATAAAAATTAAATTTGTAATTTTAATATTTCCAAATAGGTTGGTTGAACTCAACTAACTATTACGTATACAATAAAAGTTATAATAAAAAACATTTTGTGAAACTTGTCGATAAAAATTAATGAAACACGACATCATATAATTATGCCATTATAAAAAAATTAATATACAATTGTATTATAATATCTGATTAACGTCATACTAGGTATTACCAACACTATTTATTGTACAAAATGTATAAATTGTAATTCTTCAAAATAAAATCAAATATTAAAAAAAAAAAGAAAGTTAAACAAAATAAATATTTTCCTCAATCATTTTTACATAAAACACAACCCTCGTCCCTCATACTATTTACAACAAAATGTACAGTTATTTTATGTATTAAAATTCAATGTTTCAAAATACACTGCTCCTATTAGTGATACTCAATTTTTTCTTTTTTTATTCCTTTTGGGTAGTGACTTGTGGAATCATCTGGATGATGAATAAAATATGATAACGAGTAATCTTTAAAAATCGAATACTATAGGACATAAATTATATTATAGGTAGGTACCATATAACATATAACGGTGCAACACGATTGCGCCCGGCTTACCTTTTTCCATTCAAAAAAGGCAACACGATTGCGCTCGGCCAATTAGCACTACCTTTATAGTTATAATTATTTATAATTAGTCTTACCTTTATTACCTGCCTAAAATGCAACACGATTGCGCTCCAATATATTATATAGATATATTTGTCCCATGTGTTATATATATAATATACTCGAAAAATTTTCTAGTACACTATTTAAAAATAATTTTCCTTTCCAATTTTACAGGGTTAGGACTGACAACAAAATTTAATTTTTGGCTTGGCTAAAAATTTCAAATTACATTTTTAACCAAGCCTACAATTAGAAATTATTTCTAATTATTATTATTAAAAAAAAAAAATGTAATTCGAAATTTTTAACCAAGCAAAAAATTTAATTTTGTTGTCAGTCCTAACCCTGTAAAATTGGAAAGGAAAATTTTTTTTAAATAGTGTACTAGAAAATTGTTAGAGTATATATATATAATATATATATCATATATGGGACAAATATATCTATATAATATATTGGAGCGCAATAGTGTTGGATTTTATGCAGGTAAAAAAGTTAAGACGGGCGCGATATTAGCAAATTGGTCGAGCGCAACCGTGTTGCCTTTTTTGAATGGAAAAAGGTAAGCCGGGCGCAATCGTATTACACCCAACATATAACACATACCTACTATACCTACATTATATTTTTATACAGGTATTTGAGTTCAACTTTTTTCGTTTTTTTATGGAATCATAATTGATCGGTCTACGAAATTCGTATATTAAAACTACAAAACCTTCTTCATTCTGAATAGCATGGAGTCGAATAACGAATTGTGTAGTCACATCAGCTTAGAAACTAAGCCCTTAACGCTAAGCTTTAAGGCTTAAATGCCGAAAAAGGATATAGGCATATGTTGGTAATCCAAGCACACGATAGCGAGAGTTATTTGAAAAATAATATACCGGCCTTTCAATAGTCTTTATTATTATTTCCACACGCGTCAAGTTAAAATAATTTTATAAATTTTTATCGACATTTTCAAAATACTTATAATATACTCGTATTTAATATATTAGATTTTATTGTTTTTATTAGTCGACAAATCATTTTTTACTAAACATCGTCGGTTATCGTCGGTGTATACTGTATAATATATATATATCTATTTACTATAGGTATATAAATGCACCATGTGTAATATAAAGTATGTTGATACGATAAAATGTTTATAGATTTGTGAAACAACTATAATTACAACAATGTATATAATAAACATAAATCGTAATGCATTTTAGTGCAGTAACATAATGTATTTTGGTATGATATATGATGCGATTACACGAGTAGATATTGGAAAATGGAAATTAATCGTTCATTGGGTAAAAAGTTTAGTTTTGGTGTCTACATATTTTATGATTTGAAAATAAAATTAAAGAAATGTACATGTTTGTTTCTAATAGCATAATAAATAAAGTATAAACTGTTGATAAGCAATTATTATACAATAATATTGTATTTATTAAGACCAATCAAATGTATAAATGTATGGTATAATATTATGCGGTATGCACACATTTGCTTCGTACAACATAAGTACTATGAAGAATTAAATATGACGATTTAAATAGGTAAAATAGTTCAATAATTGAATATATTATAATATTTTATCAGTAGGTAAATAACTTCATCCATATAGGTAATCACTAATCAATATAAAATCAGAAACAAACACATCTATCATCGACGCAAGGACTCGGTGCTACATTCATATGTGTTATCAAATTATCCGTCAAATTATTTATTATCAAATCGTCGTACCTATATAAAATTGATATTATTATAATTTTGCAGTTTATGCCAATAAGTACCTAACTATATATATTTAATCCAGTGAATTTTCGCACAATTTGCGCGTCGAATTGCTCGATAAGTAGCACTGCAATAAAGCGTCAGTGGATGGCGTGTCATTCGACAATACAATATTGTATTATTGTATTACCAATTCAGTATTTCAGTATTGTGTTACCGATAAATCATAATAATAATTGTCAGTTTCTATAACGGCCATCGGAATCCGTTCCGTTTGGATGGCATATAATACACACTTGCGGTATTGTGTGTGTGTGTTGTGGCGATCGGTACCGCGCCGCTGGAAACGAATAATAAACGCATACAGGGTGATACTTCTAAAGGACAAACACTAATTTTATTAGAAAGTGTTTTCGATTTTGGAAATATATTATTTTTTTTTTGCTCATAGTTTGATAACAAAATAACATTTTTGGGAAAAAAATGATATTCCCTCACTGTTTTTAATGATATAATTTTTCAGTTTCTTATGTTTTTGAAATACGTACAACGTTCATTTTTTATTTCGTATTCCATAGAAGAATATTTTTCTGAGCATTTCAATGCATTAAAAATGAATTTCGAACGAGCAATAATTAATTAGTTATAAGTAGGGCTCGGACTTGTGAATAGTAAAATATGCATTTAATTTTGTTAAAATATGCTAAAATATGCAAAAAAAATACTATAAAATATACAATGAATTTACCAACAATTTCCAAACTATCGTTAAGTGAAAGAGAAGCATATTTTAGTTTAAAAATATATTTAATTAAGTTACTTTTTATGTAAACTAAATCATTTTTGTCAAGTCTTACATTTAAATAAGCCCGTAGCATTTTTAATATAGGTACACTTTTACAATTTTTTCCGTCAAAGACAAAATCTCAAATATTATGAAATTGAAATCATATAGGAGTGTAAATGGATGCAGCATATTATGGCCTTTACTACTATTTTTTGAAATACACTCACCATAAAACATACATTTTTCATGTTTATATTTAAAATACGCAACAAAGAAAAATTGATTATTTTTTAGACCAATATATGAGCTTATTAGGTGATTTGAGAATATTTCTATCCCAAATTTGTAAATACAACAAAACATACATTTAAAACAGTCTTTACAACACTAAAAAAACACCATATCAATTATAATATTTTCTTTAACTTTGAAGATAATTCTTCACGGGGATTTCCCGATACACTCACACATTGCGTGATTCAGGGCGAGATTTAGGGCATATTACTTTAAGAGTCGGTATCCGTGCGGTGCACATTTTAATACCGACCATGAAGTTAATTGATATGGGTTGTAACCTAACCAACCGGTTAGATGAACTACTTCTTTCTTAAGACAACATCTCAAAATCAATAACAACCAAAATAAAATTAGTATTTATAATATAAAAAAATATGTACATAATAAACTTTCAAAAGCATTTATACTCCCTTATTCGTCCTTATCTAGACTCTAGAGTATGCCTCACTTATATAGGAAATATTGACTTTAACTCTGTGCAAACACATTGAAGAAATACAAAATAAAATTCCTTGGTTTATTTCTGATATAAATGGTGATATATCTTTAGGCTGCACCATTCTAGTTATGATTATTTTCTCCATTTATTAAATTCACAGTTATTAAAAATCAGGAGACAATATTCTTATGCCAAACTATATGTTTCTCGATACATTTTTGTTAAATAAGAATACTGATGGTTCCTTCATACTTAATCTCACTTTCTTTAAAATAAATTTTAATAAGCAATCGTAATTTCCGAACCAAAGAACTTTACTTTAAAAATTACTTGGCAAATTAGACTTTTACCTATTAAATATATTGCAATCAGCCGGAAGCTTTGCAATAGGTACCTTATTTTTATGAATTTAATATAGCGTTCAATATTTGAATGTTATATTTGATGCTATGTTTTGATAACTTATCGTTATTATCAATTCACTGTAAATTTTCGCGTGTTATCATTATTGAATAAATAAAAAGTATAATAACAAAAAAATCTACCTTCCTCTTTTTTTTATTAAATAATTTCAATATATTAAATAGGGTTTAACATTTCTAGCGGGCAGGTTATCCAACCAAGTCTGCCACCCTACTGACAATACGCATCTGAACTATGTATAATATGCGGGGTTGTAAATGCAGTAGGTAGTAGATACCCCTCAATCATCATAATAACAACACAATATTGAAGAGGGTCGTCGACACGGACCGTACGAAATATGAAATATATATACGAGCGAAAATTCGATATCCCGACTCGTATATATATACCACGCGATTTTTTCACCCGTTCGCATGGCACATCTGTCGTCTAAAATAAATCAGATTCTTTTATGCCATATGACTATATAGGTACCTATATTAAACATATCGTCGTCAACACATTGACAACCGAAATGTGGGCCACTGTCTGAAAAACATGTTATTATAATAATAATATACTATACACAGCGAATCTCTATTTCTAATAAGGATATTTTATTAAAAAGTATATATTATTAAATTGCTCGAAGAAATTTCTATTATTTCTATTGGTAATACGATAGGTCGTATGTCAGTATTTAAATATACTTTACACGACTCCAGGTTAATGACGAATATTAGTTCTATACACCGACCTATCGTATTGGTATTACAAATAGAAATAATAGAAACTAATATTCGTCATTAACCTGGAGTCGTGTAAAGTATATTTAAATACTGACATACTGTCTTGCTGTCTTGAACGTATTAGTATTTGAAATTGAAAACCTAATACTTTTGTGTATATACTTTTCAAAAATCAAAACATTAATCATCATATTTCATATTGTTTTCGATAATAATAATGTAATTTATAATTAAAATAAAAATATTAAACTTTTTTTTGATTTTATTAAAATGTATATTTCATTAACAATAGTTTGTTGTTTAATTAATATTAAAATATTTCAAAGTTAAAATATAAAACATTTTTAATTATTTTCATTTTTCAGAACGAAATTAAGTAGGTTATACAAAGTTCTAACGATACTTAAATGTGACATCACAATTTATTTTGAATTCATAACTAGTATAAAATGAATTTTCTTACCTACCTGTTAAACTGAAGAGTATTTAAAAAAATATTTAAAAAGTATTTGTATTTGTTCTTACATACTTTCTCAATAGATGTATTTGTATCTGTATCCAAAAACAATTTTAAAAGTATTTTTTATACTACTGCTAACAAATAATCACATAGATGGTACATTATAAAATAATAATTATAATATTATTATTTATTTATATAATATTACGAGCTGTAATCAACATAGAAGTCACAAACTTGCCGAAGAATGGTATAGCTTAATATTAATCTAATATTAGAAAAATTGCATTTTCTTTAGATGTATAGTAATTAGGTAGTAATAATAATAATATACGTAATCGCAAATTTAAATAACCGATTCAACTTAAGAATTCAAGTCTTCGTAGTTATTCATTTTTTGTTTTAGGTAAAACAACAAAATGAAATCAATTTTGTCAAAATCTGGTTTTGCGTAAAAACTTCCTGGTTTTCTTAAATGTTTTCTATTATGCTCTATAAGTACCAACTACATACGATTTTCTACCAGAAGCCACTCTCAAATTTGAATATTGTTGCGTTTTCACTGCTTCAAAAGGTGTTGACGGGCGCAAAAAAAACACATCATCATAAATCCAATACATCTCTCCACTCAGAATCTATATAATCGAATTTCGAATGACTGGTCCAATAATATCTGTATTTAAAGGTTCAATGATTGGATTGGTGGAGTAGCATTGTGGCACAAGGGCAACTCCCAATATGTTGATTTTCTACTCTATTCTTTGAAACTTAAATATTTATTACCAATTAACCTAAATTTGAATTTTTTATATCCATATGTATCAAAATTTTAAATAATATTCCGCTTTAGAATATAATGAAATTAAAAATGTACAATGTTATTCAAAACATTTATTCAATCATTTTAACTTTAAAAAAAAATTAATTATAATGACGGTATAAAATAGAAATTTTTTTTTATTTTTCGTTTTAAACGTTGTATTTTGTTGTGAATTCGAATTATGTGAAAAAATTAATATTTTCAGAACACTTTCGGAGATAGCTACTAATAGCGTTTATACGCTGTCAAAAGAATCACCCCGTATATAACTTGGGCATTCGTCTGGATCCAGTTATTCGTGTAGGTATAATATAATATATATTATTATTTGCTCTCGGCGAAACGTTTTCGAATCTAAACCGTACACGATTCTGACAATGCATACGAGTTTCGGTGCCGAGGCGTGTACTGCAAGTTGACATGGATGGCGTTGGTGCCGTGTAGGGGGAGGGGGTGGGAGGGCATAAACTCTTCCGGCCATAATATTATAATAATAATATGTTGTGTTCACAGTAGCTACGGCAAACAAAAAACAAACACATTTTCGCAGACGCATAAACGTTGCAACGTTACAGAAATAAAAACACGGTAGTGCCTATAAGTGTGCAGTAATATATATATTTTATTAGAAACGAAACTGCATTGTTGTCTTGTTGTTTTCGACTTTCGAGCGTTCTTCGTTGTTCACATTTTTTTGTCCACTTGTGAGCATGTGACACTGAAAACGACATAGTGCACAAATAATTATTTGAAAATATGCCAAATGTGTCCACAATAACTTGTAGCTAATTCTTCATATGACATTACTTCTACCGCTAGTTACATAAGTTAATATTATTGTTATTTACGTACCTATATGTAACACTTCTTAAAATGTATGCATAATAAGGACTATAGGATTGACTTTATAGGCGCTTAAATCGTAAGTACCTACCTTCTGTTATACATAAATTATGCAAATTAATAACGTGGTATATTCAGTTAGGTACCTACCTAATAATAGCGAGTGAGCTGCAGTTTCAAATATTATAATTGACTTTACACTTCTCAGCAGCTGATTAAACTTTAAAATGCATAAAATAGATTAGTATTTTGTATACCTTCGGCCGGCGCTGCAGCCGGGCTCTGCACGAATCACGAGGCGTGCCTACTGACGTAATGACCTTCTGAGTGATAAGGCCATTTCGATGATGTCCGCGTAACATTTTATAACATAACAATGCATAATATATATAAATATAATACACTGTGTATAATAAGGTACACGGGCAAAAAAAATATGCCTGTATGGTACAATTGACTTCTGAACTGTTGACATGTAATAAATAGTTTTTTATTACATAATATACACAGTCGAAATATTTAATGAAGAGCTTATAAAAATTACATCATGAGTATACCATCATAAATTCTCTGAACCATTAATGAATCAATAAAACGAATAATCCTCGAATGAGTTTTAAATTATTGTTGTTGGTTTAATGACGTCCTAATTTACTCAAATCATAATCAAATGGCATAATCAAATCATTTGTGCTTTTCATTTAAATTGTCGAAAATTAAGTGAATTCAACAAGTACTGCGCGTACTGCAGCATTCAAATATATTATGTTTATGATTTAAAACATTTATAGGTAACACAATAATAAAATTATTTATGTTTATGATAATATATTTTTTAGACATGTCAGAGTATTTAATTAAACTGTATACATTTATAAGATTTCTGAATCAAAATGTTGTTATGTACACAACGATCATCATATTATTATGCATTTGGTCTATATAGTATGATTCATACCTATCTAATGTAGGTATATAAAAATATATAACTTAAATATATTATGAAGGAAATAATTAAAATGGTGTCGCTGAGTTTTCAAGGTAACACAATATGACGTTTAAACGGAAAAACAGCGGTATGTCGGTATATACCTAATACCTATAGGTGCACTTGGCAAACACACTAGGGGGTGCATAAATTAAATATTTAAAAAAAAAATAATGCAAATTGAAAAAACTGACATCGATACAACACAATTGGATTGGAATATACGCGATTACACTCGTGAACCATTAATTTTTCTTAATTTGCCATCTCATACCCCGATTTCTGGTGTTGAGAGGGGTCAAAAGTATAGTTTTCTCCCCACGAGTATTGCCAAGGGGGAAATTGCACCCTTTAGTGACCGGGATTGCTTTCGGTGACTGACACGCTCTTTTAACGACGAACTCGCGTGCACATGCGTATACCGTCGGGTTGGTAGACGTTTGAACTAATTAAACCCGACCACAAAGTTAATAATTATTATTTTAAAACTGTTTATCATAAATTCAAAAACCTTTGGGAATTTTATTCGAGTGATTGTAATTTTTGAGAAATATTATTTACTTTATCGAACTAGGAATATATACATAATATAGTCGCGTGTATATTATGTGCGGCTGTTACAAAGTCCGCGATCCTCACAAATACTATATGCTGGGATGATGAGTTAAGCTCAGATCTGAAGCTTTGTGTGTACAGATGGTTCCTATTTATATAAGACATGTCTCGAGCAAGGGCCAAGGAGAGGGCTATCAAGGAGAGTCATTATATTATAGGCTGTTCGTGCTTTTATTCGGCATTAGGCCTGTTGTTGCTGGATATGGACTTAGTTGTATAATGTGGTTATTGATTTCGTCCGAGGTGGTGACTTTCAAATGGTCTAATGTGCACTACAGGCTCCATTCCCCCCCACCCAAGATTTCGTCTATGGGTACCTCACCTATAATATAATATGGAATCACACCGCCAAATATATAAATATAATATCTACGTATAGAGTGCATTTGTATTTATTATATTTATGCGCGATGTGTCACGTGTGTGCTGTTTTCAGGGAAGGATGTCCGATATTGCCGGGTTCGTCTATGCAAAAGACAATAGCGATGTTGCCGACCTTAGACAACGTCAAGGGGAGGTATGGCGTTGCTCTGGAGGATCAGATCAGTGACAATCAAGAACTTGCATTGGCTTCGTCCGTCTTGTGAGTAAACATAATTATTATAATATCTGAATGGCTATTTGCATAGTAATTGATCATCGGGTTGTATACGTTTCATAATATATTGTAATGGATCCCCGCAAATATTGTCTACGCGCTCATATATAATATTATAATCTGGAATGCGAAATCGGAACGATGGTCGATGAGTTACGATGGCCATATTTTATTGTACAATAATAATATAATATATTATATTATATGCCTACATAAATTATTATTATTATTTACTTTTTACAGTGATATTAGCCCGTCCTCTATACCTACCTACCTATACAATATAATACGACCCACGCCTATATACTTATCGTCGTTGACCGATGAACTGCCTTGTTATTTTACTGACACGATGCCGACAGTGGTGTAAATTAATATTCATCCTCTAATTTCCCAAGACAAATAAAGCCACGCCGGAATGGGTCGTTTCAATGGCTTCGTATAATATGCGTATTAACCGCTGCCCTCGCATCCAGACGATTTGGTTATAATTATACACATGTACAATGTACATAGTAATATCTATAATAATACACGTACCGACATAATATTATTACTGTACACAGTATTACACACTCGATCTGTAAAAAATATACATTCGCCTTAGTAAACTATATAAATTAAAATCATATCCAATTTCTACGTTCAATTTTCTACCAGAAACCATTCTCAAGCTCTTGCATTGAATTGTTTTTTCCTCTCAAAAACGCGATGACGGACGCATAAAAATTTAATTAAAAAAAACTCAAGTTATATTTTAAAACCAATACGTTCACTGCAGCGCTGCTCAAACACTAAAATGACAAAATTTATAATTATCTAGTTTAAATTATACGCTTGAAAGCGGCTGTAGAGCTAAATTTATGATTAATATTTTTATTATAATATTATCAATATTCCTAAATGTCTACTATTAGTGGTTCATATTATATATTAAACTGTTGTTACAGAAACGACTGTAATAATACTTGCAATTTTCGAGGTTACTACGTTTAGTATTATAACTGTTCGAAAATACATTTAAAAGTTGTTTTTGATTCCGAGTGGAATGATAAATGTATTAGATTTACAACAATGTGTTCTTTTCTTTTATTTAAGTTGTATAATATGTGAGATGTGACCTGTACTTTTTTTTAGTCAGAGTTTTCCAAAAGTTGTAACAAACTACTTTTTAAATTGAAACTGTCATCTATATAGTACCTATACCTAGTTACTTTAGAAAGGTCATTTTTTAACTTGTTCAACATTTTTTCTAAGTAGGTACTACTCAAAATTACAGAAAAATTGCAACTAAAAAAAAAACATGTATGACACACCTGTTAACATAATTAATTTTGTTTTTTGAGAAAATAACCAAAATAAGTTAAAGTATTCATTAATTAATTGATTGTAATTTGTATTATACAAATGTAAAATAATATTTTAACAAGTATTGTCATACTCGGAAAAAAATATTAAATTACATTTTTACTTTGAAGACTAACATTTTAAGATGAGGTTAAACGTGTATTGTGTTAATTTAGACAAATTAAACATTGATAATTAATGTAAAATTGTATCATTATATTTATGAACAATACATTATATTTTTACAAATAAAAGCTATTTGATTTGAAGAGATTAAACTTTAAATTAAATCCTTAGTTTTATTTATCACGAATAAAACATCCAAAATATCTTGAAAATCTGGAATACAATGATTTTTTTTATAAAAGTTAAACATTTGAATTAAAGTGAATTTTTCAAATTTTTGGACAACGGTATTTTCAGATTTTTTTTAGTTATGGAATGCTCTGACGTTCTGCATTACATAGTACAAAACCCTTATTTATCTTATCTCACTATCTCAGAGTCCTGACAACAATATTAAAATCTGTAGAACAATTTTTTTCTTTTGTGCACTGATTTACATTCAATTTAAATTTAAAAATATACTTCCAAACAATATTTTAATAAAAAAAAATGTTACTAGCTAATCTTAACAAAAACAGGTAATTTCTATAGCTATAAAACAAGTTAAAATGATCCATAGGTACTAATTGCATATTATATTATTTTGTTTATTTTGAATATTTTGCATAACATCAGTTTGCATATGTAGTTAACAATTTATTTTTGATAATAAAAATTAAAACTTAGAAAAAACATGTTTTTTATTTACTTTCCCACAAGATACACAAATTTTAGTTTATTTGTCATGCTTATGAGATTTTATGGAAACAATTATTAAATTTTTTTTCTTATTAGTACTCACTACTTAATTTAAGAAATATATGATAAGCTAATACCACTATAATGCTAGATGCTAGAATCTGTAAATAAAAAAAATCTTACAATTTTTTCAATTCCAACTATATATTTTATAAGACTTCCGATTGATATTTTTGAATAGCGTTTTGATAAAACGAGCTTTTGGTCAATTAAAACAACATTTCAATTCATAAATTGATTCTGGTATTTTAATAATTTACACATTATTTATTCAAATTCAACACATTATAATATGAACATCATCCCTAATCAATTAGATGTATTATCCACATTATAATATTATATATATTATGATAGTTTATAACAATTTACAAACCAACCCTATTAAGTACATTAAACTATAAGATCCACTAGAATTGTGTTTTCCGATACTGAGTTTATAACGCTTAAAATGGGTAATATTAAATAATAATACACCACTTACGAGTTATGACTTATCGCTTTTTATACCTGCGCCGAGGTAAACGAAGCAAATATAACAAGATATTACATAGACGTAAAATAGTATATTATATACCTACTATGGGTTATAAAATATGTAATATTATACTATTATCTGGGTTAGTGTAATCATAAGGAGAGGAATGTGGCCCAGAAGTTCGAACCCAAATATGATTATTATCTGTAATGTATTGGCAAAGAGGTATAAGTAAACGATGCGAATTTAGGGTTAAAACTTATAAGAGCCAGGTAAGTTTACAATTTTTGTTCGTGAATAATGATTTTCCAACCGTAAATACTTTAGGCAAAAAAAATATAATGTTCTTAAGACACACGTGTATTATAAATTGTACCTATTCGTTTGTTAAAATAATATTATTCAAAACTCAATTTTCATTTTCATTTTCAGATATCGTATGTACTATATGTAGGTATAATTATGGCACTTGTTCATATGGTAGAATTAAATCAATTATTAAATAGTTTCATTTATCCTGAATTACGTAGACCATATATTTACCTAAATAGACCTTTAAAGTAATAAAAAAAAGGAGAAAGCTGTCCGAAATTTTAAGTAAACTTTTTGCCTAGCGTTAAAGTAAATAAATTAAGACCCGGTAACAATAAATATATTGATTGATCGATTGCTTGCAAAGAAAGAGAAATGATGGATAGGTATATTAAGTAGAGGTAGAGGTACCCTATATATTATTTCAGAAATAAAGTACACGATTTTTAAAAACCTACAAAACCGGGCAAGTCGTTCTGTTATTTATAATGGGTACGCCGAGTGTATCTTGTCATCGAAAGGTCACTATAATGGATGTGTTAAATTTGAATTCATTGATAAATCATTATGTGCGATGAAAAACGATTCTGAGCGGAGACGGTCTGTCAGCCTATATTTCAAAGGATATTTTATTAGGTATATATTTATATAGCCTATAAGTAATTTATTTTTCTATCAGTGCGGTAGATTGAACTAATTTTTTACACCAACAAATCGCATGACAAATGCGACAAATGCATTATAATATTATATTATATAATTGTATATAGAACGTATAAGTCACTACTCACTACAGACGTAATCGTAGAACGTAAATGTTTGTACGAATAGCTCAAAATGTATCTACATTTATGATGTAGCGAAAAGCTTCAAGTTCCTATGAATAATATTTGTCAAATCACAACAAAATTATTAAAATCGGTACTTTTTGCTTGAATCACCATTTAATTTCACTAGCATTTAAACTTGAAATGTTTATAATAAAAAATTGTGCGTTTGAATTTGTGTGATTTATAGGTTCCTTTAAGAACAACTTATTAAAAACCTCGTATTCAATTTTAATTGGCTAATAAAATTTTAAATATTATAAATTGTTAATATTTAAATTATACCTAAAAACCGATACCTTTAGCAATAAAAAAAATCATAATACCCAATAGTTATATTATATTCTTCTATATATTATAAACATGTCAAGTCCTTGCAGATTTTTTAAAACTTTCCAGTTTGATAATATTTTTCATTGGAATCATTTAATAATGTGCAATGTACAACATTATCATATATAGGACTCGAAAATAAAACACTTAACACAGGGGCCCAAAATTGTGTGTAAGGTGCCCACGTGAAATCCGTTACATTCTTTTTAATGCACATAATATACACAATAAATTATGACTCTTCGCAAGTGTGTACTGGCAATTTGTGTCGTAATAGGTTACGTACTTATAAGTGTGCGTTACTTACTATCTATAATTTTAGCCATTTAAGTACCTAAACTAAATATAATATATGAATAATATGTATGTAAATAAGAACGCACCACGTTATGTTATAATGATTGCAGAATATCGAGTTCTGATATCAAAGACGTGTTCGGTATTATCGTATCATATTCGGTCAAGGTCAAGCTGTACTTGGGCGCACTGGGCGGCGAGCTAACCGCCGAACTGCCGTTCCTCGTCATGCACTCAAAAGTAAGTTGTTTTTTTTTTTTTTATTAGTCTATTATATATTACATTTTATCGGTTTTTTTCTGTACACACATACAACATAATCAACACACCGACGCAATAGCAATACCTATCACTGTCGTGTATAATACGGAGTTTCAAAATTATTTTATTCTTTACACGTTTCGGAAACTGCCAAAATCGCGTAACCTAACACACACACACACACACATATATATATAATATAAATATAATAATATATGGGAAACTGTAATACTTCTTACCTATATTATAAGCTTTCGCGTGCGAGTTGGAACATTAAACAAGATGCGTTACTGTCGATCGGAAATCAATTTTTTTATTCTACAACTGCAGCAAATAGGTTTTTTACTACCTATATTTATTTATTGGCACAATGACACGTTTCGGTAAGATTGTATTATGTTATTTAATCACATATAATATATAATATTATATGATAGCACGTGCGTTTAAGAGTAGCTCTAAGTATGTATGTTTATCGCATAAAACATAATAGTATATACAATATATAATGGACCCGTTATATAACCTGCGGACGTCGGTCACTACTCACTAGGTATGTATAAGCATGTATATAAATGAAAATCGCAATACCGTTCATAATAATATTATACGCATACTTACGACTTATTTAATTATATTTCTTTATTACATGTTGAAAAGCGGTATCTAGGCGTATAATGCTTAAATGGTATAGGTAGATAAATATAGGTATTCCGCACGCGAGGTTATAACCATAAAATAGGCGCACCAATACAGATGTCAACTTTTAACATTTATAGACAAATACAATAATGGCTTTATCGTGACATCGTCGTAGTAGTTCATATTAATCATATTGTTAAAATAATAATCGTATTGTTACCTAACTCAAATTTCAAACGAAGAACGTGGTATAGTTATTGATTATTTTGTCATTAGTACCTAATTTAGGTATTATATTGGCCTTAAAATAATAGTTAACCGAACGCAAATAATTTATAATATTTATTAAAAGTCAGATTTATATACAATAGTCTACTCGCGTAATGTCATATTGTTCGGGGTGGACCTCTATAGATTGTTCAGCAGGTAAATAACTTTACTACAGAAAATAACGATAGACGCTCGAAGTTAACGGACAATATCTGTTAGCACAATATAAATACAACAAGAAATACAAAATATATAAAATAAGATACAATGACGGGACGGCTCGAGTGAAGGCCGAAGGGACACCGCACCGAATTCTCGGAAAGTTATAAGAAAATTGTGCGCCATTGGATTTGAGGAGTTTTCGAAAAGAACCTTTTGAAATTATTTGTCCGTAGTTGGTCCTGTGTGTATAATGATGGAGGGGCGTGTGCAAGGGGTGTTGTACGATTGTGAAATGAACATGCGTTGGAATTTTTTTTTTTTACACCGTCGATTGCCTGTTATAGTGTTATGCTCGAGGGAGTGGAACATTGCAAATTATAGCATAGACACTCGCCGGGACACAAAAAGACGCGTAAAATTAATTTATTCCGAGAAGGGTGAATTCAATAAAACCTCTTATCAATTAAATATAAACGAATAAGTGAATAACACATCCCCAGACGACATTTCCGTGCATATACCTGCTACAGCTGATTTGCAGTTTCTCCGGGATTCTCGACGTTTCTCTGATAATAATTGCTATCGCGAAAAAAAGTATAAAATACTTTTTGATTTCGATTTAAATTAGCTGTCATGAAAGGGATATACGAATAGATACCGCGGTGTAAAATAAGATGAAATGCAATAGAAATATTACAATACGCTCTCGACATTTCGGAGCTAATTTTGACATTATTGTTAAACACTTGTCACTTAATGAAAAAAATATATATTACCAATAATAACTGTCAACTGATATTATAGTGTTTAAATCTTAGTATTGTTCAATATAAATCATAATTCTATATAGATACCGTACCCGTGGAATATCAATATTTAAAAAATCAATTATACATTCAAATTAACTTATTCTAAATGTTTTATTAAAAAAAAAACTTATTGCAGTATAAAATATGATTATAGCGTATTGTCGGTAATATTATTATTGATATAGTCGTGTTTCAAGACGATACTTGGATTATAATCAATATTTTTGGTGATTAATACCATAGATAACCATGAGCTTATAATTTATTACGACTAAGTATTTTTTGGTTCACTGTAATCAACATTATTGAAAAAACGTAAATGTTTGTTACATCGTTACTTAAACATCCGATAAAACCAATTACTGTACTATATAGGTATAGAAGTATTGTTTATGTAAATATCTTAAAGTACCTTAAATTAGTAATTTCCATTTTGGTGGGTATTCAAATACGTCTTAATGTATAGGCAGGAGTCGGGAATAGCTGAATAAAAACAGAGAGTATATTATATTATAATATACAAGAGCTGAATATACTGGTATTTGTATGACAGTCGTGTTGACTAAGGTAATATAATAATAAGTGATGTATATTGCCTTTGTACATAGCTGTATCGGATAAACCAATAGAGACAATTAAAATCAAAAATGTTATATATATATACTAAATCTGATAAGTGGAGAGTACCTAATCGATTTTTGGTCGAGTACTTGGCTACATTTATTATTATTTATTATGTACTTAAATGAGTAGGCTTTAACTTTAGCTGCATATTGTAGCATATTATAATAAAAAATACACTATATATACGAACGTATTATACATATTTTTTACTTACTCTGTCGTGCCCGCAGCCAAAAACGGGTAACTCTAATTTTTGTCCTTATTATTTGAAATATGGGTTTAGATATTGGTTTTTAATCGATTTAAGAAGCTAAAATGTCGTATTTCCTCTGTATTTTGGTCTGAAATACACTTTTGACGTGGTCGTTTTAAGAGCATGTCCCAAAATTATTTTCAGAACCATATACGAAGTAAATCTGAGTAAATATCAAAAAAGGGTATGTGAAAATTCATCATAAATTTAAAAAATAATAGGTTTATATAATTATCTTGGATTGTAGGACGTCCTCTGGTATAAACTATAATTTATGCAGTCATATTATATCACCTGCAACTAGCTATATAATAATTTAATATTTAAGAGATACTATACGACATATTATACTATTATGTTGGTAACTCTTATCATATTCAGTATAGAGTTGATTATTTACCTCATCGGTTTTATCACAGAATATTCTATGACTATATCATGTTTTCCCCACCTTTTCATATCTCTGAAAAATTCATTAAATACTATTTCTTACCAGCATACATGTATACGTCTAGTTCATGACAAAGCAGTAGGTAAGTACTTTATCAGTAAGATTTTAGATCCAATATCCAAACTATGTACAACATAGTATAGTTTTTTCAACGCCAAGGTTATGAGAGCAGAAGATTTTTGATTTTAATCAGTGTTCAATATACAAATTACAATGAAAAATAATTTTAAAGAAATATTTTGTTTCTGAAAGTAAAATGATGTTTTTTCAATAATCTTAGTTAGATTTTTAATTATGAAATAATATTTTGAGTTTTTAAAATATTTGGTATTATTGAATGCATAAAATTAAATATCTACCAGGCTACCAAACTAGGACTTTATTTAATATCTTAAAATTTGAATGCACCTTTAAAGAAAATACAGTTTTATCCATACCTATATATAACGGATAAACTTTATTATTTTAGCTTATTGTTCTAAATATAAGTTTAAGGATAAGTCCATTATCTTATGCTTAGAAATTCGTTAGATTGCAGTAAGTGCAAAATATCACCTATAAATTTTACCTACGCATAATAATAATTAATATATTTAGAAAAAAACTTGAAAATGTTGTAATAAGAACAGCTAGCGTATAAGTTACATATTATTTCAAATTTTATCATTTCGTATTTTCCCAACATTTCAATTTTTGAAATATCTCTTTTCGGTTTATAGAACTGAATATAACGTTATTTTGTCGTTTTCCGTTTTTGTTTCAAACACTTTTCTCGGCCGTGGTTTCTTGTCTGTACTTTACATTGATACCTACGCTTATAACAGCTATAGAATATAATAGTGAACGTGCTAATGTTTAGGCAGCGTTTCGGCGTTCAAAAAATACTTCATTGCTGGTCGCCTCTTACGACGCGACTTATTATTTTGACGGAGAGCGTGCGTGGGCAGGCAAATATTGTACATCATTATTGTGTTGTTATCGCTCTGCAGCCGCTGGGAAACAATTTCGACATCTCAGACTTAAGAGCAACAAGAATAAGCATATATTGACCTATCTAAAAAATATTTGCTTATTACAGTTAATTACTCTGAGCGCGACAACACGAATCGACATCATGAGGCAACAAAGTTCAAAATGTTTGAAGCGAAGGAGTGCCACAGTCCTAAATAAAATTTCGAGTTGCAAATTCAATGAGGTGTGCTTAAATTCATGATTAGGACTATGGGTATTTCATAATAATATTGTTATAATATTTACAGATGTCGAACTTTTACCTCTATATTCATATTTGATTATGTTGGTATCTAGGCGTATATATTCATTTTTTAGTTATTAAAAAAAATATTTATAGAAATAATCATATTATAACTGGGCAGGGAAATCTAATTAAATTCGATAAGACATTAAACACTATATAATGTAACCCAACATTATACATAGATTTACCACACGTTTACAAGTGGTTTTATACCTATACATTTTTTATAATACAATGTTAATATCATCAAATCTTGCTAACGTTTATTAACATATAAACTATGGGGAGGGAGGACTAATTGAAAAACTGGGAGGCCTTAGCCACCTACTTCTTCGCCATATAAAGTTAGGTGCTCAAATTCATGTTTAGAACTATAGGTCTTAAATAATATTATTGCTATACTATAATATTTTTACAAGCATCGAACTTTTATCTCTATTCGTATATGATTGTGTTGGTATCTAAACGTATTTACTCATTTTACAGTTATTAAAAAAAAAAAAAACATTTATAGAAATAATTATAATATTATTACTAGGCAGGGATATCTAATTAAATTTGATACGACGGTAAATACTATATACCTATAACCTAACATTATATTATTATATAGATAAACCACAAGTATACAAGTGGGTATTATACCTATACATTTTTTATTACACAAAATTGTTTATCTATATGAATATGAAAATTTCTACGAAATATAATATAATGTTGATATCATAAAATCCTGCTAACGTTCATAAACACAGGGAGGGAGGACTAATTGAAAAACTGGGAGGCCTTAGCCACCTTCCTCTTCGCCATATTATAAAGTGAAGTGTCACCTATGCTGTGCCGAGTCGGTCGGCCGAGCACGGTCCCTTTATAATATGAAAAACAATTTGTTTTGCGTTCGCGGCGTTAATTTTACGTTTAACGGTAGACTTGTTTGTGCGTACGCGATGCGAGCAAGCGTACACGACATTATTATTATTATTATTATTATTTTAATACATTACCTATATGAATATACTCCCGACGATTCTAAAGTTTCAACGGCGCCAACCATCATCGACATAGGCACCTACAAAAAGTACGCAATGATGATAATAATAAATTATATTGTGTACGGTGTGTTCAAAAAGTTTGAAAACAATAGTTTTTCTTCATCCCAAATCGAGACATAACTGAACTGTGATTTTCGCATCGCTTGAAAAAAAATATTGTTTTATTTAAGTCAATCAAAATGTTCTCTATATTTTATTTTTTGTGTGAGAAGTACAAATCTCGGATCTTTAAATGTCTAAAACTATTTTAGATCCAGCGCATGCAATGTCGGGGCAGAAAAAATGCCGAAATGTTCAACTTTAAAGGGATAGTTTCTGGTAGCGAATGGGATCTAGAATGGTACTATTTAGGAAGTCAAAAGTAAAATCCCCTCTAATACCTATTTATTTTTTTAATAATTCCAGGGCAAAATTAACAAAAACCAGAATATTTAAACATCAATAGTTTTTGACAATTTTCTCATTTTGTTTTTTTGTTGTAATTCACTATAAAGGAATAACCGTAAAGACTAAAGCCACTTTTATCGAACGTTTAGAGTACCATTTTCTAAATATGGTATAAAGTTTTCTAAGCTCAAACTCAAAGTATTTTTGACAAAATATTGGAAGTTTTGACAGTTTGTATATTTAATTTTAAAAAACAGCAAATCTCGAATAAAAAAAATTATTAAAATACCTACATAATATTAACTTATTGTACTTACATAAAACATAATGTACCGCTATAGTATTTCGTAATATTTAATTCTTGTGTTTTTAATAATAAGTTAGACGATTATACTGATATTATAAAAATATTAAGAACAATTTGATAACAATTTACAAAATTTATAGGTAAGTACTTCCGTCAGTTATTGCTACCTACTGATGCACATAAGCACAACGTTAGCAATGTCTAGCACGCTGTGTTATATTAATATTTTATTACTATTATTACTATACGTAGGTACTAAAATACTAAATGGTCTAGTTAAACTGGATTATGAAAAGTCTTGTAATAAAATATCAAACAATTAATCGGTTTGATTTTTACGAAATTAAAATACAAATATTTCTTTATCTAGAAGTATTTTTAAGAAAGCCAAAAATATTTAAGTACATTGTTTGTTTCCTAATTTTAATTCAACAAATATTTTTACTAAAATTAAAAATAGGCTTATTTCATAAAGTTTTCAATACAAAACAAATTTTCAACCACTATTACCATTCTACATTGAATTATTGTGAACTTTGATCAGAAAAAAAGTTCAGAACTGTCTAGGCAAAAAAGTTATTTTGTTGTTATTCTTTCCTTTGATGTCGTTGCGAAGTGCTTGTCATTTGTAAGTTTGTAATATCATTTAATTGGAATATACATATTGGTTAAATTGTCAACAAATTACACAATACCTATACATAGGATAGGTACATTTAAACTATTAATTTGTAAGTTTTTCTGTGGCAGTGTTCGGTAAAAAATAGACAATATATTAAAACACGTATACAATATGATATGGTAAGCTTTCAGTTAAAATTGGTGGTTTATCGGGCCTACAAATTGAAGTCGGCTATAAATTATCTACTTTATTTCTAATTAGTAATATGAGTATTCATTAATAATTGTGGACCCATTTCCTTGTGTGACAATTGACAGTATAATAATAAGTGAATGCGCTGATTGTCTAATTTGAATTAAGTAGGTACCACCGGAATTTATCTGAGTAAAATATACAATTGTTTATATTTTTATCATAATTAAAAAATATATATTTTATAGTTGTATGTTACATAAATGTATAATACAGCAGGCAATTTCGCATCATTTTTTTTACTATTTTTATAAAAATATATATAGTATGAAATTCAATTTCTCAACATTGTTCGTAGGTATATTAAGTTAACTATGTATGCAAAGCCACAAAGGTGTATATTTTTTTTAGACAAATGTCGGAATGTATATTCATATAAATTATAACTTATATAAAACAATGAAAATAATTTGAAATTTACTTGCTTTGTTTATTATAATATACTTACTTTACGTCAACAAACACGGGTTTCCGAAAAGTGTCATTGTATAATAAAAATAAAATGTCATGCAGCTACTGGTAGATTTTGTGATTCCGGTTGCCATCAAAGTCTACCTCGACAGAATATCATATTATACCTACCTAACTATATAGGTAATACTTCATATTATATAACCATATAATATAATACCTAATATATTGGACAAATGTCATATTTTATTGATGTTGGCTAAAAGCACAAGTCAATAACATTAAATGACAGGCCAATCAAAATAATTTTAAAAAAACGTAGGCATATGCAACTCTGTTTAATTAATAATTAATTAATATAATGACTAGTCAAATGTGTAATTGCCTAGCGAATTATAAACATTGTTGCATATTGGAAGGCGTATTACATATTGCTTACAGACGTTGCAGTTGATAAGTGACAATGTCTGATTTCCGCCGGGACCGCGGTATTACTTTTAAATTATACCACGGTTATAATAAATAAATAACTACCAATGTTTTTCGTATGGTTTTAATTTTGTTTATTGTTTGTTTTTAGCCGGAAAAGAAAACGTCACAGACACCGTCATGATCTAATTACCATCATGTTCACACATGGTTATGCATATAGATGACTTATAGGTATTCCCTCGTAGTTGTTTTGCATTTTAGGGGCGTCATTCGCAGGGTTAGTCGGAGTCACCACACATTTGGAAAAGTTCATCGACTGATCAACCAAATACGTACCAACATAATGCGCTGACATATTAAAACGTACATTATAATAATATACAATGTTCATTGAAAAAAAGAAATTACTAAACACTACCTATTGTCATGTCTATCGTATTATTATTGAGCATAAATATTTAAAAACTACATTTTTATTTGGTATCGAGACACTAGAAAGTAGAAAGAAGCGCTGCTATTGTTTACGAGAAAAAAATAATATAACGGTTTTTCTATAGTCATCACTCATCAAAATTTAATCAAATCGAAGGTCGATTAGTAATTAATAGAAACGGCTTATGATTATGTTATAAGAGAAAGGGAAATAATTTATATTTTTGAAAACTTCCCGGTTGAATATCGAAATTGGTCTACTTATTAAAACTTGGACCCCAACTGAAATGACGCCTTTGTTTATATTACTACCTATTTAGTATTCATATAGATGACAATTCCTACTTGTATTTATTATTTGTTTGTATTATCACATATTTTATTCTCGTATACTCTTCAAATACTTAATTTATAATGTACTATTATCTTTATCGACCTAATAATAATGTTATATTGTATAACTTATAACTTGATACATTAAACATAATAATTAATAAATAGCTGTATGTTTGTACATTTTTAATTCCTTAATATTGTCCTAATAAAATATACATACGAACTTGCTCAGTGGTGTCCATTAAATTCTCAAAAAATAAAATAAAATAAATAACAATATCCACATAAACATACAATTATAAATCGCGTATACGAATGAAAATGTTCTAATATAAGATATTAAGGCGTAGAAAACTATTTTCTTTAATAACCGATAATCTGGGACATGCATCATCATAACCATGAAATATAATTAGTAATTTATTTATGTTTTATTTTTCGCTAACAACTAAATTAAAATTCTATTTTTTTTTTAAGTGCAAATAAATCCATTATTTAATCCATTATATTTTAAGAAAAATAATTCCTTAGGTTAATGCAAAACAAACATAACCATATAATCCAGATTGCCATTTGAAAATCGAAAGTCAATTCTGTTTTAACATAATAAATAGACATATTATACGGACTATATTATAGTGTCAATGTGTATTACCATATTCATGATACATAATTATTATTTATAACAGTACGAACGAATTTATTCATGTTTTTTTTTTTTGGAAAACTAATAAAAATGTTAATAAATCATAATAAATTATTCTTGACAAGCTATTGCCTGTCATAGTGTCATCGGCCTATTATTCAAATATTCTAAAGTAGTTTGCAAGCCAACAAAAGTTAAGATGCTGGGAAACAATACTTAGTTTAAAATAAAAATACTTTTAACATGGAATAACAGCCAATTGTCGATTGCGAAACGATGACGTAATTCTATTTAAATTGGAGATCAACTTTCTTCGACAAATATCCAGAGATAAATACTTAATGAGATAATAAGATAAGTACACGATACACGAAATTAATATGTTAAAAGTAATAGTCGGATAATTATATTAATTTATTATATATCAAAATAATATCATTTTCAATTTCCATTATTTTGTTTCTATGTTTTTAGTGTATATCATATAATGAATATTAAGTATCAATCATATTATCGACAACTGATGAACTATTATTATTCTATAGGATATATTTGATGCTTAATATACTTAATAGGTTAGATAGTTAGTAGTAAGTATGAAACAGTTATTAATTTATCCTACTTTATAATAGCTATAATAGCCATCTATTGCTGTAAAAACATAATATGCTGCACTATTAAATTGTTATTTGATTCGATCGTCTATGTTTATAACATTAACATTAGTAAGTTATAAATACATAAAAGAGCCCACTTTTTTTATTATAGTTTTGATATTTTTTTTTACTATTTTTTTTTTGACAGCTACTTACGATAAGAGTGATTTATTTTTAAAGACTTAATATAAGTAGGTATCTACATAATATTATTTATACGTATTATTAAATATCAGTTCTGCGTTGACTCTTGGAAATATAAAGTTTAATTAAAAATGCCGTTTGATAATTTACTAGCCATTTATTTGATACATTTAATTACAAACATAAAAGTATAAAATTATTGTTAATTTATGTGTGTATAGAATACTATAGATAATTATTATTTATTTCATTATTTGTTTACTTATTAAAAAGAAAAATGATTTATAACGTAAACGTAAGTACTTATTTAAAATCATAAATTATAGGTAACCCTAAACATTTTGTTTCTCCCATTATCTCATTGCTATATAATGTGCCAAATGTTGATATAATAAAACTATATAATATAATAGGTATAAATAAGTTTGAATTTCTTAACGTAAAACATTCATCGTAGTTTAATCATATAGTTCAAATTACGTCGTGTTAAATAACATTCCAAATCTTAAAATACATGATACATGTAGATTGTACAAATATATATATGTATATATTTTTAAAGGTTATACATTATGACAGGCTGTACAGGAGTCGGGTAGGCCACTGATGTGTCTTTAAGTTTGAGAACAATGATATTGCGTTTCATCCGTTCGGCATCTAAGCCTGGAGTTGTGTACTGTTACGGTTTTATAAACAAAAATAAAACAAATATTACGATCATTCCCTGAGGTACAATTTACTGCAGGTTTGTTTAAAAAAAAAATAATAATAACTCGGTATAATATCAAGTTTGTATAATGTATATATAGGACATAGGTATTTTAGTTTAATTTTGAATAATAATTTTTATTTTCATTTAGACTAGGTACCAGTTTTATTTAAAATTATAATATTTCACTCAACAAAATAAACGATGGTAATATATATCTAACCACACCACTCGTCTATAAAATAAACTGTCTTTACAAAATGTCATAACCAATATAAATTACAATAATAATTTATTGTTGTAAATTCTTAAAACTTTTTTCTTATTTTAGTGAAATATCTAAACAATGAATAGGCTTTAACGGTTGTCTGCGTAAATCACAAAATGCACATTGCACATGCATATAATATAATAAACATCATCAAAATATATCATACATACCTATATACATGTAAAACAAAAAAAAATGACGATTAGCGATTACATTTTACCGAATAAAGTACCTATAGGTACATACATAATTTCTAACCTGTATATCTAGTTCTAAATGTACCAAATATTTGTAATTTAATATAAAAACGTGATTTCAAATGTGCAATTTAATTCAATCATTACTATACATACTTATACAGAGTGATTCATTTAACGTAAAACACTAATTTTATCGAAAACTATTGACTTTTTTCAAAATTGTTTTTTACATGGATTCAAGTTGTTACAAAGCAACATTTAATTTTTTTTTCATATTTTTATCCTTTTAATTTTTCTAAGTTTTTACTTTTTTGAATGACAGCACACAGTTTTGATTTCATATTCCAAAGCAGAATATTTTTCTAAGTATTCCGGTACATAAAAATCAAATTTTGGACTAGTAGTTTATGAGTTATAAGTATTTGAAGTTTTGATAAGCTGCAGAGTAGTGGACCGACATTTTGCGAGGAAACCGTGACACGTGAATAAATAAAAACCTATAGTTAGTAGTGATACGAGCATCGTACCCGGCCTGGCATAGTCCCACCCGGACCAACGTCCGATTCTAGCAAGGTAAGGTTATATATATATATATATTATACATACATACACAATACAGTAGTTGAATAATTTTACATGGAGACATTTGAATAAAAACCGAAAAGGAATAACTATATATTATAATACCTAACTACGAACAACCATCGATGACGCCCAGATGCGTAAACACATTTATATATATATTATATCCACAGTCCCTCGTATATCTTATTATACGTAAACATACACCAATTTGTTAACACGTGCAGCGTAGGAGCAGGGGTTGTAGGCAACCTCTTTTCCGAAGAACTATTAACTGTTCTCGACCGCGGCATCCCTTTGGACGTCCGGACAAAGCCATTGACCTCTCGTGCACGGCCTACTCTTAGGTATCTTGTTTAACCGATATGGTAGGTACATATGCAGCAGTCTAAGGCGGCACTAATTTAGGGGTGGCAACTCTTATACACCCCCTCTCCTTCCCAAAAAACCAACTATTCAATAGGGGCAGCGTATATAAATAAGATTTACCTAGGCCGGCCAAAAAATCTAAGTCCGGCCCTGGGTATTCCCGTATTACGTTCACTACTCAAAATTTAAACCCGTATTTCTACCTTCTTCTTTATTATTTTTTATTCTACTAGGTACAGTATAAAATGATAATTGGTTTATGGCAGGTAGACTTTGAATTTTCCTTTTTTCCCCTACTAAATTCGCAGTCTTTAATAAAAACATTATTTCTATTTCTCAACATTTTGGGTACTGGGTAGGTAAGTAGAGTGTTTACTAAGTTACGAAATAGTGCTACATTCCACAAAAGTCTAAATACTTATGACCATAACATTTGAATTGTTTTTTTTTTATATATATTTTAATGTCACCTATTGTCAATTCCTTAAAATATCCTCTGGTAACTTTTCTGGTATAAAAGTAAATCTAGTTGATGCATTCGGGAGGTTAAAATTGAAAATTCACAGTGGATTTCAAAATTGTCGAAAAGCACATAAAAAAAATTAAGAAAAACGTAAAATTTTAGGCAAACAAACCCAGTTTTCTACAAAATTGATATTATTTTTTTTTTACAATTAACGTAGATACGTGCAATTTTTATTGAATAATTAATATTTATTTATACGACCATATCCTATATTCCTATACATCATAAGTTGTTATACATAAAAGCAATTCAAAAATATAAAAAGATATATAGACACAATTTTTTTTTTATAAGCATTTAAATTCATATTTTGACAAAATTCATTAAAACTATAAACATTTTAAAATTGTTTTGAGTTTAAAAAAAGTTCTCTTATGTATTTCATATTGTAATACAATTTTTTTCAAGAATATAACTGGTCGTTCTCAGCGTGGTTGTGTACAATTTGAACTACACGATTTGTTATAACTCCTATGATGAAGACAGTATTCCCGGTTAATTATATATATATACTTGGTTTTCATACTACATTTCCAACGTTTTGTTTTTGCCAACGTATGTTGAACTCAGTTGAAGGGCTTTTAAATAATCGCACAAACAACTGTTTTGGTGCCTTTTTTTGTTTACTTTTGCGATTACTTCCATTTTTTTTTTGACGTTAAACAAACTATAGCGTAACTTATAGAGGTTCCTCTAATCAATCAACGAAATTTCGAACTATAAACTGACAAAAATGAAAAATATTCAGTTACACTGTCTATATAATATCAACTGCATCGGATAAACGTATAGGCTTAGATAAAAACAGTCATATCGATTATTGCAGTATGCTCCCAAAAACCAAGCAGTATTCAAAGACCAAAAAAAATAGTTTTACTCAGATATGGTTATCACTAACGAGTTGTGATATGCCTACATTGGTACCTACAAGGCTATTATAATTTGTTAGTTTCGTCAGGCAAATCATTTAATTAAAATGTACTAATTGGAACGTTAAATGTGCATCACATCATAGAGTTTTCCTTTTACCTAATTATAATATATGTACCGGACTCTTTTGACATGAACTTTTCATGCTTCGGACTTTTTAGTCTTTTGTCGCTGACTTTTTAAGATTTGTACTTTTTACTCAGACTTTTTGGTAGTCTACCATATTATTATACAGTGTAACGATATTAAATGTATACTTATTAATTTGTATTCCAATCTATTCGCAGTCAAGTGGTATTATTATATTAGTTATTCGATAAGTACCTACTATTTATACTAATAAAAAAGTTCTATATTATATTGCTTCCAATTTTTGTTTTATAGTTGTTTTCCTAATCAAGCCCAAAGGTCGCAAAATAATTGAATCACAAAAGTAGGTTGTGAGTAAAAAAAAAAAATGTTACCTTTTGAAGTTGCTTTTTGATATTAAATTGCAGCTTGTTGGATGTTTGATTATAAAACCATACTTTGAATATTATATATATTTTGTGTGTGTGTACACATTATTAGGTAGGTATAAATTACTACTTATAAGTTATAATCTATATATGATTTTCATAATCGTAACAAAAGTAAGATGTGCTTATAAGTATAAGAGACGTCGTTTTTACTTTTTTAGTAAATTTGTAGATAAATTTATAACTTGTATTGTACTTATATTTAATAAATAAAACGTACACGCAGATACTCAGTGCTCACTTTGCGAGGTGGTGAGATCCTATATATTTTTTTGCGTACCCCAGTTATTATTTTTTTAACTGTAACGGGGGGAGGGCATACTTTTTATTTTAATGTGGATTTAAAATATTGTTGTCAATGATATAATAAATTTTACAGTTTTTAATATTTTTGATATTATTCAATTATTATTTCGATGGTTTAAACGTACCTTAAAACTAAACCATCTATAATCTTCCTCCCCCCCCCTAATATTATTTCTCCTTTTTTATTTACCTTGTGCAGTAGTGCAATAAATTATTGTACAAACAAATATCATCGGATTAGTGTTGACATGCGTCAGAACCACAAATTAAGATACTAAAGGAAAATTATCTTTTTTTTTCTGCTGCAACACGTATAGGTATAAGAATTTTAAAAGTATAAAAATTGCTTTTTAAGTGACTTTATGTATGAAGTGTAATAATTGTGAACAATTTCAAAAACTTGGGTGAGTATAAATCCACATTATTTTAAATAATTATATATATTATTATACTTGGAATTTATATAATTAGCTATTTATATTATGTAGCTGAATTGTAGTGCCTTCAACATTTAGGCAAAATGTGGTGTGGGGTGTGTCTCTGCCCCCCAAACGGGTCTGTGTTAAATAACTTTGCACTTAGAACGCAGTTTTTAAACCGTTAAATTGAGCTCTTCTTCTTCATTTTTACCAATTCGAGCACTGCGTATACGTGATAACTGATGAGAGTACTAGTACTCGTACAATGTTAATTCGAAAATTGTAACTATTATAAATAAAATCAATATTCGTTAAATCCACGAGTTCAATAAAAAAAATGCCATTGCTCCTATTTGCATACCTAGCTATAGTGCCGCGTACACTTTTATTTATCTATAGCTAAGATGATTATATTAAGTCGTACACAGGATTAACTAGTTTAACTATTGTATGCAGCGTGATGCCGAATGCAATTGAAACTGACAGTTCAAATAATTTGATTGACCCACACACCCCTTCAAAAGAATGTGAAACGGGCTTAACTATTTATTTATATACATAAATAACTTAATGACATTCTTGGGTTTAATGAAATTATAGCAGTAAGACTCGAAAGTATATAATATTCTCTATTATTTTACCCATCCATTTTTTCATCAATTTAACTACCCGAAGTACCTATGTACCTGTTCGGCGCCACCGCTACTATGGTGCCTACTTATTTATGTAATTATTTTTACCTACCCATATACAGTCACAAACCAACGAAGACAATTTTTTCGTGAGGTATAAATCATTAACAATTACAATCGTATTTTGTAAACATTTAATTTAATGCAATTACATTTATTAAATCAGCGTCTATATACTACTTTAGGTTACTTACATATTATAATTTCATAATACGTAACTATTATCGTATATAGAAGCGTCGTATCGCAGTTCGTACGCTCTATATTATTATATTGACGATCTCGAGTACACTATATACATATAATATATATACGTCGTACGACACTTATATATGAAATGTATGCTCACGATTTTATTACCGAAATGACAAATTGTATTATCTTCTCGTTTGTCTAGTCTATATATATATAATATATATGTGTGTGTGTGTGTGTGTACCGAAGCCTTACTCGTGGCACTGTGACAGTGAAGAAGTATCGTTCGCCACACTTCAGCAGCTGTTAAATACACACGCGCACACTTATCGTGACCCGGCAGAAGACCTATACCGCGAGTAGACCGGCTCGTCGATGATAATATATACCGGGGCGCACGAAGAAATTCAAAAATATAACATATATTTTATCGATAAAAAAAAATCATTTTCCACCGGCCGAGTTCGCGAAATTCGCGAAGTCATTATTACCGATATCGACGCGCGCAGGTAAGGCTGCCAAGGCTATATATATTATAGTTACAATAAATCGTAAAACATATACAGGTTATGATAAAAAGGTGGTTAGAGGTACCTCTATCTATAGTCTCCCAAAATATAATAATCGTATTCGATATTATATTGTTTAGTAATTGATACGGATATGGCTACAATACTAAACGATTTGACGGATTTAAATTTATCGCTTTGATTAAAAGAAGTTGATGAAAAAGTACACTTGAAATAGACTCTCGTACATAATTGTTTTTAAGTTCTAAATTCTCTCGTTCGATATAATAATAGTAAAATTTCTATTTTTTTGTTTTCAATAACTGATCTTAGAAATCTGGGGAATAAAATCAAAAATGTCGGGAAATTGGTCTTGAGTAAACATAAAAGTCATAGTATTGAAAATTAATTTTTAGAATTATTTTTGCTTTAGCACCTACACATCCTACATAGATATATTGTACTGTCTAAAACGAATTTTTAAGATTTCATGTCCTAAACGCATATACAGCACACACTAATAATTTACACTTATTGATAATAATATACTTGTCACACTTTTACAGTAAAACTGCGACAAAGTTTACTGCGTGATTAATGCATATTAACCGTCATAATTAACACATTTTCTAACTATTTTCAAGTCTTGATGGAAATGTATTAGTTATATTATTTACTGCAGCAATGAGTACTTCATTACCTCTAGACAAATTGCTAGGTAGTATGAATATTTCTGTTATATCGGAGAACATAATTAAATAATATAATTTTAAAGGCAAGTTCTGAAGAATTTACATTACGTGAGAGCCGTGTTTCAGTAAAAGCGAAAACATCAAAAGAAATATAATATATGAACTTAATTTGTTTAATTTAGTATTGATACCTATCGAGCATTTTGAAAGTAATTGAATTATTGATAATAACTGGGTTTCCTTTAACACATTTAATTATAATATTATTTTCACCGCTGTACCGATGAATTTCTATTTCTTGTTGCAATATTGACATATTTTATTCACGTCGTTTTACAGTGCGATTTGAAGAGAACTGTACCTACTGTTTGCATTTGTCTGATGAACGGAGTTGTTTAAATTGCTTAAAATGTCGAATATTCATCAGTAAAAGTAATATGTTTTATGGACGTGCTCAAATAGAAGGTAGGTAAAATGCGATAGGTTTATTATTTAGTTACATCTTATTGAAAATTAATTTAAATCGATTGCTATCAGGAAAATTTTTTAAAGGACTTTTAGAAAGTTCAAACTTCAGGGAGTTTGAATAAAATAATATTATTGGTTCCAGGCTGTACGGCGGGTGCAGTTTCATTAATTAGATCAAAATGCGTTGTTTTAGAGATGGACTATTTTATATATATACATATATATATGTATATGTGGTAGGCCGTATGGAAAATTAGTTTTTTTACGAAAATATTAGACTCTTTGCAATGGGTTAGTCCGTTAGTCCGTTTGCGAACTACTTAATATTATCTTTCCAAACAGCCTGCCGTTTTTCGGGCTCACTACATACAGATTAACAGCAGTTAGGCCTTTTAATTACCATACAATCCTTTTATGGTAATAACCATGTTAATTATTTTATTTTAAGGGTTATATGTATATGGTGTTATATTATTATTATTATTTTATATGGTATTTTTCATTTTATTACTTATTAATTTATTACTTGTACAGTCGTTAACTAATGTATTACTAGTTTATTTTATATTACTAACAAAAAAAAAAAAAAATATGAAAAATATTAAATTAAATTGAAATATTACAAAAAAAATTACGTTACAATACTAAAAATGTAAAATAAAGTTTTTGGTATGTTAAAGTTGGAAGTTATGTTTTAGTCAATATTCTAAAAGTAGATTATGGACCATTAGACACTCAAAATATAATATTGGCAAAGTATTGTAGACAAAAATAAATAAATGTACCTATAATACTATAATATAATAGTTCAGCTTACAATATGTTATATATATAATCCTTAAAATAAAATAATTACCATAAAATTATTGTAGTTCTTAAAAGGCCCAAACAACTGTTGGTCTGTACGCAATGAGCCAGAAAAACAGCAGGCTGTTTGGAAAAATAATAAGTAGTTCGCAAACGGGCTACCCCATTGCAAAGAGCCTATAGGCTTTTCGCTAAAAAACTAATTTTCCATATGAACATGCGCCTACGACATGTGTATAGCCAAGTTTAGATCGAATAAAATCAGTCAGCAAAACCGCAATCAGCCTAACGACTCGGAAATTGACGATAAAGACGTACAACATAATATAATAATATAATATATTACAATACAATATGAGTGTGATAATATACGTCCACCGTTAAGGCCGGTCAGTCGGCGAGGGCCTACATCGATTCGTCTGGGCATAAAATATATGATTTTAAGCCATCATTCTTCCGGAGAAGTTAACAATTATTCGGGTATAATATATATAACACGCGGACCCTCGCACGAACGTGTTCAGTGGACCCCATTATATTATTATTTGCTCGAAGAATATAAATTAATAAAATAAATATACGTATACAAACTCGTCTGTATCTATTCACGATTTTGACATGGCGATATATGCCTACTGAAAAACAATAGTGCATCGATGCAATAGTCGAAAATCGCAATGTCAATCTCATATATATTATATATAATACGGTATAAGACTCGCACTTAATAACGTACTCAAGCCGAGCATATAATATAGTATAATATTCGTGTGAGACGAGATGACATACGTATAAAGATGTAATCTTCAGCTCTGCGAACTAATATAGTTATTCAAAAATTATTCGATTTGAATTATTGTACAATATCAGATATCTTATGGTATACAGTGGTAAGCAGTGTTGTAAGTTATCTAGATAAATAAAACTTTTATCTGATTATTTGTAGGTAATTAGATAACTGTTTTATTAATTTCACTTGATTCTTTTATTATTGTGATTTTATTACAACGAATCTAATTAATTAAACAATAAAATGAAGCGTTCAGATAATTTAAAATGTTCAATATATGAAATATGTGTTAAACATTTTTTTTTTATTGAATTTTTTTTAATTTAATCCATATGACCATATTGTATTTTTATATAATATAAATTATAATAAGTTATCTAAAATATAAGTTTATAAGTATGTGTAAATAATATAATTTAACTAATAATTAATAATATATAGCTTTTAAAAACATATAAACTAGGTATATAATTATCTGTTTTTTTTTATCTAGATACATTTTCAACGCATTAACAATTATCTTATGTACCTAAATAATTTTTAAATTATCTGTGCACAACATTCCTTGTATAGGAGTTAAAGGAGTTCTGGAGTTATGTTCTTCGTTCTCGACATTCCACTTGTGTATTTCTATATTATTTATAGTATGACATATTGACGTGTACTTATATACTTATGTGTCGTATCTAAACGGCAAACTGTAAGATTTGATGTAAAAAAACTTTTTGTGTTATGAAAAGGGTTTGGGACTTACAGTGCCTAAAACCATTAAACAAGCGCTTAAAAATCACTTAAAAACTTCATTAAAAAAAAATCGAATCTCCTCTCAAAATCTTCCCTTTTTCCATTATAAAATAATTCGGATGTGTAACTTTTTTAAACTGCACTAACGAATAACTGATCTTTTCCCATTATAAATTTATAAACTAAATTAATACACGAACACAAACAACGCTGAAACATCACGAACTGGATAATCGACTAATTAAACGTTATCGTTTATTTGAAATCCTTGAAACAAGACTTGCCTACATTCCCATAAAAAAAAAATAAGCAAATGCTTTAGCCCAAAACCCTGCAGGGTAACCATGGTTATGTGCCTTTAACATTGAACAAAACCTTTAATGTTTAAGCTCGATTACCTCAAAAAACAGATTTTTTATTCGGTACTACACCTATATGGTGTTCTGGTAGAACGATATAGGTATTATAATACAAATAAAATTGTACTGTGATGGTTATCCCGTATTGTTGTTCAACTGGCATGATGATTATTCTGTTGCCAAGTATAAATTGCTAATTAGTTCCTGCTTACTATTATAATAATATGTAGGTAGGTGAGTGGATGTCTGACGCAGTCGAAAGTGGAACTGACATAATATTGTTATTATATTGAACTTCGTCTTGTAAACCTCCGCCCGAGTCGTAATAAATAAAGTTTAGTAAACTATTTCTACGCGACTTTACTTTCCAGTTTCCAGTCCCAAATCGAACGTAAATAATGTGTAATTAAAACAATATTATATCAGTTGAGCTTTTTCATTTGTCGAAATCGATTATCGTACAGCGTTGTCATACAAACATAAATAAGTATAGGTACCTACCTACTAAATACATAAATATGTACCACAACATAAAAGATCTATTTACATTTTAGATTTGTTCCTAATTTTCAATTTCGTTCCATGTCGTTTTACGCCGTTAAAATACAGTGGCGTGACGCGTGAACATTCATGGTAAAAATTACTGCTAAAAATATTCATGGATATACTTTTTTACGGGCCTTTTTCACGTAGGTATAGTAACGATAGTCATATAATATACATGGATATGACGTGTGAATGTGTGATCAAAGAGCATACTAATTACCAAAGTGGTTACATGTAATTAAAGTATGGTATCATAATAAACCATGATAAATTCAGAAAAATGACATACAATATAATATGGATAGTAATTCATTGGTTCTCAACAACATTTTTAATTATCACCCGATAGGTACCTATAGAATTTAAAATTACAAATAATTTACCTACCTCTACAATATTTTGTTTTCGGCATTGACAATGTTAATATAGGTACGCACCCGAGTACTTATCATCGTACATATTTTAGAGAATATATATTTGAAAAACTCGATAAGTGAGTATTCGCCGTATACCCCCGTACGCCTTCCCCCCCTCCCAACAAAAGTAATATATCACTGAGCGTACACAAGGAGACAAGACTGGATTTGCCCCCCCCCCAAATTTGTATGAACCTCCTAAGTCCGAAATATAAAAACTATAACATGGGTACCGATTTAATTTAAAAAAAAAATGTTATTTTAGGAAATTTAAATATCATATTACATTATTATACAATGACGTAATCAGTGTTGAGACTTATCTAGATAAATTTATCTAGATATTTCATCTAGATAGTATTTGTTCATCTTTTATCTTATCTAGATGAAAATTTGAATAGGTATCTAAGGGTTATCTTAGATTAAAAATCGGTATCTTTTTAGTAATTATCTAGATAATATTATGTGTAAAGCGAAATTTTTTTTGAGCGCCCTGTATGCATGCAAGTTAATATTATGGTCTTATACTAATCTTTGAATTATGTAAATAAGAATGGCCATTGGTTAAACATTAATTAAGATTTTTATCATTGATAGGTATAATAATTTCCAATAGTAAAATATAAATTTAATTGTTGGTTTAATGAAATTATTTTAAATATTTAAATTTTCATCTATTTTTTATCTAGATCAAAATTTTTTGTATTTTATCTTATCTGAGATAATTAAAATACATGTTATCTTATCTTAATCTAGAAAATATTGGAGCAATAATCTTTCATCTATATCTAGATAATTTTTGCTTATCTCGTCTCAACACTGGACGTAATGTGAACGCAAATTTCAAGACTCAATATTATAAAAAAAAAGGCTGAGAACTTCAATGCATAAATATTGTTTATGTAGTTATGAGTATTGCAAGTGATGTGTTGGACAGTTTGTCATTATTGATGATATTATATTATATTCGCTTTTAATCAAACACTTTTCAGCTTTAGAGTATTTTTTATAAAAATATATAAGTATAACACAATCACACTACATTACTGATAATATTAAATGACATACAAGACTGTATGCATTGCAGATAAAATTATAAACAATAAATAATTATTTTATTGTCGGGGTGCAAAATAAAATATTTATTCATAATTTAAACTAAAAATATATTTTACACACAGTAAAACGATTTTTATTATGGACCACACGGTGGCCCCAAAATCTTCTTTGCCCTGGGATCCTTAAAGTTTAAATCCGGCTCCAAAAGAGGGGGTGTGTTGGGTCTGATCCCTCGACGGCCTTTTCAGGCTTCTAAACACAAGTAAACATAACACGAAAGGGTGCGTTAAATGATTGCGTATGATACGATCGCGTCGGACCTTTTTCCCCATTTCGATTGCGTACGTATAGTTAGTTTTTACCTGCCCAAACTTAGTACAACGTTTCCGCTGTTTATAATCGTGAAAATATGTTTGTAAAATAACTTATTTTAAAATGAACATTATTGCTATGTTTTGATAAAGTTTGATAAACGGTAGGTATTGTGACTTTTATTTCCAGCCCCTTTACTCGATAAGAGAAATGCCGATTTTTATATTGGATTTCCCAGCGTGTCGTACTTCAGGATTGTTATATATTATTGCCTATCATTAAAAATATGAGAATTCATTAAAAATATTATAATATCCAAACGTGATAAAGAATTACCTGGTTTCTTTCCATAAATATTGTTTTATAAAAAAACTCGAAAACGGACTGTGAAAATGGTTATAGATATTAAAAACAATTTAATATATTATATACTATATGTACTATACATAAATATCTTTAGTTAATAAATAATAATATATATGTATATAATTTTGACTTAAATTAATGTATTAACAAAATATGTTTCATATATTTGTCAGTATATAATTCTATTATATAAAACGGGCATAATTGTATATTATGTTGGTGTTTTAAATATCATAATCCTGCTTATAAAGAGCTGAACCGATTTTGATGCATTTTTTTTTAATTCTAACTACGTCACTATTATGCGGATGTATAAAGTTGTTGACATTTTTTGGCCCTAGATCCAAAATAATAGGTGTTTATGCTGGAATTTCACTAGAATTAGTAGAATAGGAGTTGTTATTATTATTTGTTCGCCGTAATATGCTATATTATGACATTATGTAATAATTATATCATAAATGTTTTAATATCAATCTGTTATATGTCTTACGAAAATTCGCTTTACGTAAAATCAAATATTTCTTATACCTACAAAATTATATTATTTACCCCAAATATACGGACATCGGTTGTATAATGGTTTTAACTTATTACTATAAATTATAATCCTATTGTACACATAATATAGTATTTCGTTGCGACACGGTACCTTTGTAATATAATAATATAAAGTATGGGTTGAGTCGACTATAGCTACATTACCATCGTGTCTTTTAGTCTTTACATTTTGCACCCGAAATGCCAATACACAGTCCGTATACATTATTGTAATACAACGAGCTATTCGCGTAAAACGAGACTGACCTGTTATTATTTATAATATATTTATCAACTATATTATGTCTATATAACTGTTTTAAAGTATACTTTATATAGTATATAATCATAGGCGTGCGCACAGGGGGTGCCAGGGGTGCCCCGGACCCTTCATCAAAAACGACAAAGGTCCTAATTATTAATTATATATTAAATATTAATATAAGTTTTAAGTCTTGAAAAATTCAATTATTATAAAACAGTAAAGTGAAATTATTGACAAATTCAAAAATGTTATTCCCTTTAAACGTCGATTATCATTATACGATTATAAGATTGTACCTATGTCTATATATTTTTATGTAGTATTTATTACAATGAATAATAAAATAAAATAAATATTTTTAGTGAATTTTACATCTTTAAAACATTTGTCTGTGTCTATAATGGTTTTTAAAATTATTGCAGTGGGCCCTAATTTTTAGTGTGCACCCCCGGAACCAAAAGTCTGCGCACTCCTATGTATATAATACAGATAAACTAGCTTTTATTACCACTGTTTTAATAGTTGGTATAGTAACAAATAAAAATATAACCACCGACTAACTGACACTGAGATATCGTTGGTCAAACGTTGTATACCTACAATAATTGTGTCGAATCTCACGGTATGACTTACAGTCGCAAATCGTTATGGAAGTTGTGGGACTATAATAGGAGACAATAATAATAATAATACAGCTGACTCAGCTAAATAATATTAACCATCTAGATATATTATGTATTAATTGTAAAATTTAAATATTTAACACCGATCTATTTATACTTACGATATGATGTTACTGACGCCTGAAAAAAATAAATATCCGACATAATGCATTACATTTTATTATAAATGTTTATAATATACTTAGAGCAAAAAAAACATACCTAGTATTATGATAATAATAATATATTATGCATAACTAATAATTATTAAGGTAACTATATGCCTAGTGGCTAGTGGTACTCAGCAAATATAATACCTTAGGTGCCGTGTATTTTTATTTTTATTTTGTTTAAATGTTTGGTTTCAAAATAATTAAAAAATATTTTAGGAATAACAATTTTCTCAAAATATTTGATACACATTATTTTAAATTAATTATATTTATTTATTAAATATTTAGTTTCTAAATAATTTCCAAAATGGTATACTTTATTTTGTCCAAAATATTTATAGAGATCCCCTCTTCAAATATTATGAAAATTTTAATATTTTCAATTTGCTGTGTGGATTGCTGTGTTTGCCCGTCCGTTTGTTAGTATTACCTTTTTACCAGTACCAGTTTATATAGTTACTAGGTTTGTTGATATATATTTATAGTCTGTAGTTAATTTACATTATACAATATTAACCTTAGAAAGTTTGGAGATCCTCTGCAACGCACTATATTGTTACGCAACAGTACAAAAGATTATTTAAAAATATGAATTGTAATATTATACTCTATCAATGCGCACATAATACGCCTAATTTATTCTTAAGTGGCGACCGTTATCCGTTATCGGTTAGGAAGATATTATACCTATTGTTGGGCGTTAGCTCTGATCGCAACACATTGTAAATTAAGATTGACATAAATACAAAATTGTGAACTGGCATTATAATATATTATCGTCTTCGGGTCTTCCCCTTGTTCTCCGAACAAAATATTCAAGACGAATTTCCTCACGAATAGATAATAATATACAAGCGTCAAGTTTAATCCGTTTGTCACGTTCTTCAGTCCTGTAGAACGTTTAAGATATCATTTTAAAAATAAAGTCTTAACCATCAGCTTTTATAGTATAATACTTACTCAAGTCTAAAAATTGGCGGCTCCAAGCTAAACTATTCGCATGCTTGCGAGCAGTCGCTTTACGACTAACCTGCAAGTACAATAAATACAACATCTGTACTGATAATTTGACAGCTAATATTCAAACTTATTTGTGTACGACCGATCATATGAGAGTTTTTTATTAAGTGTGAAAATACTGAACAAAATAACTGATTGCAGCTGAATCAGATATTTTTTTAAACTTTTTTTATAGGCTATAATTGCATATTTTATCCAACGAAATGTCTCACATATCTTATGTACCTATCTACCATAATAATATATTGTTGTATATTATATGTATACATCGATTGATCAATGACAATTTTCTGACCAATCATTAAAAATAGGTAGGTATGCATAAAAACGCATAAATTGTCTGTATTTCTGTTTAAAAACGATTATTCTCCCATAAAAAATGTAAAGAACTACATAACATCGCATACCAATACCTAGGCAACATAAATAAAGACACATTTCTGTGGCTAATGGTCCGTTAATGTAATCATATAGGGACCCTGAGTTTATCAATTATTTATACAATCGGGGTACCTATACCTATAAATTATAATTACAATCAATATATTAAATTAAATCCGACGCAGCGTACAAAATTATCCGGTACAGGGTCTCAAGTCAAGCGCATAATGCATAATATAATATACTTATATAGTCACGTGCTCATGTCTATTAGTTTGTTACTGTCTGTGAAATATTTTTCATCTGTGTCTTCGGCGTAGACGGGCGTATAGCGTCATGGACGCGTTTTATATTATTATACTGACAACTTTCAAGTAGGTACTGCAAGTGTATAAAATGTATTATTTAGTAATTGAATTTAATAAATTCCAACTACTAATGATTTTTAATTAAAATAAGAAATTTTGAATTCAAATAGCTCATGTTATTTGACCTTGTGTTAGATTTTTAAGTCTTGCAATGAACCTACAAATTGAAAATCATATAGAAAATAAACATATAGTTACAAAAAAAAGGTTGAAAAATGGTTGAAACGAGCATATTATAATATATTGTAAATCAGTTTATCAGTTTATTGGTAACGTTTTAGGACATATGACAGTAAGGAAACATGACCAGGTGGCTTAATACCTATATATCTATTACATACCCAATTAAAGGAATTGAATATTCTTGATGGCCAAAATACGAGTAAAAATGATTGAACACAAGATGCGCTTGGAATAAATATTTTAGTTTTAATTTTTAATATTTTTAAATTTTTACAAAAAAGTATTTACCTACCTATCTTCATCTGAATTTTGACGCGAATCGATGTTCCGAGAACACAGTAATAGCACAGCAGTCTTCAGTTTTAGCTTTGATTTGGATTAGCGAACAAACTTCTACTTCATTATAAAATAAACCATATTTACATACATATAGTTGTACATTCTATGTTACGACTATTATATTATTTTAAATATATACGAATATAATTAGGTACATTACGTATTAATGCACTTTAATAGATATCAACCACGTGATTTACACATACTAATAAAATATAATGTTTTAGTATTATACAAATAGGATATATACACTATATAAGATACATTATTGATTATATATATTTATATTTTATTATTATTGTTGTTGACAATTTTGATAGACGATTAATTCTTAATATAGTTTGTCTTATGTTAAAAAAAAAGTAATGAAATCGTATTAATTACATTATGAGTTATGACTTATGACCAATAAAGTATGGTCTGCGTCCGGGAAGTTGGCCTTTCAACTTTATTCAAAGATTTCGAAATCGTGCTCGGATTTATCAAGAATAGTTTGCAAGAATTTACAAGTCTATTTTTGAAATAAGCATGCAAATTATGATGGTTATTGAAGATTTTTGCAAGGCCAAGCAGCCCTTCAATGTCAACACAGAGAGTCCAACTCAGTTTCAAAACATTTTCTATAGTTAGGAAGGGTTTGCAAGTCGGTTTCTTGGCCTAGACGAGCCTTCGAAGTTACATACTCAGCTCTTCAATATCGACCCTATCCAAACTGGTTTATTTTTCCTATAGTTATAGCAATTCTTTTTCTTTTTCTTATTCTCTTATTATTTTCGTGTACATAGTAATTTAACTTATTCATTTCTAGGTTGTTTTATTTTACCTAATGGTTGCCCATGAATAAATGTGAATATAATAATGTAATCAACGCGTAAACATTTGTTTGCGCACTTTCATTTAAAAATTTAAAAAATATAATTATAAGCGGAGTTGATTTGTATAATTGTTTATTGAAATAAGCGTGGAAATATTCACAATTGTTTGTTATATTGCTCGAGTTTGGCATTAAAGCTGCATTCAAACTCAATTTAAACTCAATTCAAAGTGTTGAATTTTTATTTTATACCAAGATTGGGTAAATTTAAATCGACATACAATAATTGATGAAAAGTACAGATAATATGTGTAATGAGTTAAAGATATGGATATACATTTAAAGAATAAAAAGGATGGTTTAAAATATAAATTATGAAGGTGGTACAATATAAAATATCTAATGTATACCTATTGTAAAGTTAATGATTTATTTATGTTGGTAAGTACATATATTATGTTAGTTCTCTATTTTTTTGTAGATGTCTTAATGTTAATATGTATATGTATATTCTACCCTCTACCACGTATACTTATTATGCCACTTAGAGTCGTAGGTATAGATTGTATATTTCAAATGAAGTAAAAAAAAAAAGTACATATATCGAGTAAATACGATATTATAAAATTATAATTTGTTAAGTTACCTAATTCGTTACTTTTAAGTTTTAACTCGTTGCCTAATTATCACTTAATAATGTGATATTTTATTTGGGGGGGGGGATGAAAACGAGAGTTTATTTTGATTATTATTTTGAATCTCATCTTCGAAATAAATAGTAATGTAATGAGGATTAAAATATATAGATTATTTTGAGTACCTACACATAATCTGCATATGTGTTAAAACTTCTTTTATTTCGTACTACATTCAACTCGTCACTACTCACGTAGTTCGCAATTCTACTTGTACTCGCGCAAGTGGTGACATATATGATACACATATACGTTTGGCGAAAATGAAAATCGAACCTTCTCTAGTTCTGGTGGAAACGATAGCTTGTAGAAACAATGCATGCCCTTATCAATTGTTACAAATTGTATTGTCTCAAAACTGTGTTAATGACATGCACAATAGGTCAGATGTTTTTTTTTTATTGTTATTAGAAGCTTTTCACAGCACATAAGGCCATTGTACTTACAATTTATTTCGAATTAATATTAGATTAAATTATTAATGGTATTTACATCAAAATTAAATTATATTATAAAGTACCTAGGTATATCAGCATACAAGAAAAATGATAGGTTCATCGCACATACACCATGGATTTAAATACTAAACTTCTAACCTTTAATACCACAAACATTTCGTTTAATAAGATTAGTTTAGTTTATGATGAAGGAATTATAAAAGCAATAAAGGCCCTAAAAGATGACTTTAGTTCTTGATATGAATTCGAGTAGTTTGAGGATGTCGCTTAGTCCCGGCCTCCCGGGCTTAAAGCTTCTGAAAGATGGTTGGAAATTCCCGATTCACTCCTCTCTTACTCCTTCTCACGTTTTACAATTGATAAATAATAAAATATATGTTTAATCAATTAAGTCGCTTGTCCTTCTTTCCAATCATTAATTAGCTTCCGCATACCAAGTACATCTGTAACACGCGTTCTCATATTTATATATATATTTTTTTTTTATCAGAACGGGCCGTGGCTTATAGTACAGAACAAAAAATATACATTATACATATTATATTTCATAAGAAAATATAAACTCTATAATACATAATATTATAAACATACTATTATTATAACATACTATAACATACTATTATTTGAAAGAAACAGACGGGTCCTCATTGGCATGAACATCGGTCGATTTCAGGAATAATTTGTGGTGCAAATGGGTTTAAAAAAAAAGTTGTTAAAGTTGTTCGTGACTGGAAGCTAGAGATCTTGAAATTAAGTTGTCCTAACAGTTCGGTACAGTCTATATAGAAACGCCGATAAGCGTTCTTAAGAGCAGCACTTTTGGTTTGCAGAAACAGATCTATCATTTAGGATTGATAGCCATTTTAGCATGTTAAGTACCGGATCATAGTCATGACATTTGTGTCAGTATGCAGTACCCTAGCAGTAAAACTTAAACATTTACGTTGTACCCTTTCTATCTGGTTCCTACTACTTGCAGTTGGATGGATCAAAATAACAACGGCATACCTGGAGTATTGAAGCACTGAAGAAATTGATCTAACACGCGTACAGTATAATGTCTTAAGTGGTGCGATCAAATTGTATTCACTAGAGACCCTTTTTCTAAAGCCAAGTGTTTTCAGAGCCTTATAACAAGATTTCTCAATATGATCGTGAAAGGTTAGTTTCCGATCAAGCGTGAAACCTAGATAAGTTACCTAAATAAGCATTTGTAGGTAAGAAATCATAAAAACGAGCGTATTTAAGCACAATGGGAACATGGATTCTGTGAAAGGACATATAACATATTAACATTATAACGATGACACTTTGAAACATTTAACTCTAAACCAATGCTATTATCCCACGCACCTAGCCACCTAGGTCCCCTAGGTCCCTTTGAAGTAGGAGGCAGTCATTTTTATGTAGGTATTATTTTTTTATTAATCCCGTTTTCTGCTTAAAATATTATGATTCTCTCTCTAATGTCACTCGCCAATGAGGACATTTTTATTCTAAATAGCCTAGTTTCTCATTGCATTTTTCATTCTTTGTAATATAATTTACCTAGTAATTAAGGATATATTTTCATGTACAGTTTCTACTTGTTGTTTCCTAGACTTGTTCGCGTAGGTACCGTAAATAAAATAGAACGACGTTGTCGTTAGTTATGTTTTACATCGGAAAACATATTTTAACGTACAATATTTTGTATATTATGTACAATAATGCAGTAATTTTCATCACTCTGTGTATTAACGCGTAGTGTGTTATATGTAGTATGTAGGTAAATGTATAGGTAATATAAATATAATAAACTCTGTGAAAGCGTTGGCCACTTGACAAGTGCTCACACCTTTTTTTTTTATTAGTAATTATACCTAGTATAAAGCAATAAAGCCACGGTTATAATACAGGCAGCTGATATTATAATGCGCCTTAACACGATAAAAAATTATTACAATTTTTATCTTGTGCAAAACGGTTGTTCAGTACCTACGCCAACACACATCGTGAATAATAAGCGACAATGATTCCGAATGTAATATTATGTATATTTTTGGACAACTTCAGATGGTGGTAAGTTTTTACTAAACCATTAAAACCTATATTGGTGAAATAATTATAATTACACCTAAATATAATGTAAAAAATTATCATCTTTTTTTTTTTTTATATATAAATATAGAGTTGTTTTATTTTTGGGACAATCGTAAAATTGTCCGTCGTCCACGGTGACGTCAATCACGTAATAATATCTATAAAACATACAATTGCATTGGTACGCAAATAAAATAATCCTATAATATTTTATAGGCAACATTAATAATATTCATTAGATGTATCTCATTTTCCGATTTTCACTATTATTGTGCAATATAATAATATACCCAATCTTGGTTTTTTATTTTAAATGTTTATTGTCTATCGTTGGTCAGTAGTCAGTAATCGCTTTCAAAACATCAGAAAAATAATAACAAGCGTGAAATCGTTGTTTGTGCGAACGTTTTTCACATTCTCGACTGCAGGCAATTATGCTAAAGGTTAAGCGGGTCAGCCGTCAGTTTAATATTTAATAATCTCCCGTCCATTAAGAATATGTCAATATTAGCGTACAAATTTCAATTGAAAAAATGTTTACCTATTTATTGAATTTTCGTAAATCACAATCAAACAGAAACAAAATCGTTTTAAAACTATTGTTTAATGTCATAGGTTAATAAAAATAATAATAGTTTTATATTTCTAATTCTAAAACCTGAACACTGAACAGGCTATACCATTTGTTGGAGTAAAGTAAATGTGACAAAATTATTGCACTATTTTAATGTCTAATTTTTAAAATAAACCATTTAAACGGAAGTAGGTATTAATATGTTATTAGTAATACTAATAAGTAATAACTTATTACTTATTATTTATTAATAATCAAATAGGAGAAAATAATGGAATTACGAAATAGTTCAACTTGTATCACTGTCTAGAACCTAGGTGGCTAGGTACACTTTAAATATTTCAGACTAAACATTCAAAAATATAAATGTTTTGTTTATTTTATTATTCCTGTTTCAGTGTGTCGTGTTAGTTTGTAAGTGCCTGCGCTCGCCTACCCCACTACATGTTGACTACCTATTTAGATATCTTATATCTAAAATCTTAAAAATCTACCCCAAGATTTTAGAATTCCTGCAAGTTTAAATTGTTGCGAACTCGCGAATTTATAATAAACAATATCCACCAGGTACGTCATAATTCCCGTAATTGATTATTAATGTATTTCGGTAATAAAATTATGTTTATGCGTTGAGATGAGGACCTGAGGTACACCTCTATTCTAGTTATACTGGTCAGTCTGTTTCCTTGTTAGTTTTAATATTTTAACATAAATATGTTTTTGGGCTGTATACATTTTTTTTCTGGCCGTAACGATTTTGTGTAACGTTTTGTTTATAAACGGTTGGCATTGGTTACATACTATTTTGGCTCCTTTTTGTACTATTACATTTCTAATAAAAATAATATACATATGAATACTAAGACTAAAAATTAAGTATATTATACCTATAGTTTGTTTTGAAAAAAAACTTGCCTCTAAGTAAGTTTATTCTAGAAATTATGACTGCTAACGTAAATGATTTCTAGCTCCTTGATATTCCCCAAAAATATTTGTATGGTTCATAGATTTTCCTTGTAGATGAAAAATATCGAGTAGCTTGGTACGTACTATATTTTTAAAAGAAATTGAATTATGAAATCATGTTCACTTGCGGCGTTGTGGATATGCAATTCAATGTACATTACTTTCAAATAGCACGTATCTAAAAGCGCCGTTAAAAAATAATAAAATATCGAATATCGGTGCAGAGCTTGCACGAGCCACACTAACTATAAAGTATAACAAACTTACATATTTTAGATGCTTCTATTGAGATACACACTTTGAATCCGCGATACATATGACGGTCATTTTTTTAAAGTCTTTTTGTACATATATGACGTAAAAAAATGGGGTTAAGTAGGTAACCGCTCTGCTGCAGTATAGTACATGAGCCGAATGTACATCGTCATTATATAAGTATGCACTTTAATGGATGTTTTGTTAAATTTGAACTCAATGATAAATTATATTATATTGTATAAGACGAAAAACGATTCTTAACGAATACCGTCTAATATTTTGGTACCCAATGTTACAAAACAATTATTATTTGAACAAAAATAAATTATCATTTAACAAACTTTCGTATTTTTGTTTAAAATTTTTCCCGATTATTTCTAAAAGTATTTCGAATTTTCAACTTTGAGCTACCAAAAGTACTAACTAGATTCAATGTGTTACAAGCAGCATATTATATGCTAGGTACATCGAAGTCGAAAATCAGAGCATTTATATTCTATAATAAAGTGTCCGACTCAAAAATGAAAATAAAATAACACACTTCGTTGTGAGATCAAAATATTCATCAGTGATCGCTATACGCTCAGAATCTAAAAGATATTAGCTGGGTAAGAAGGTACAAAGCTACATTAAGTCAATGTAAACAAATATATGAAAGGGGTACGAATTCGTGCGATGATAATATCGCCATTGGCCAGTTGAAAGCTGGTATATTGTTGGTACAATTCCACAATGGTACCGGTGAACCATTATGAACCATTATAGAAAAGACGATAGATCTTCTCCTCATTGTGTGGTTACCCTATGTTGCAGAACGGACTGCCACTCAGGCTAACTGCACCGCAAAGTACAAATTGACTTTACTGTTTCTTAGTTAAAGCAACGATCACAGACATGATATAGGTATTATTATAACAACAACTAGATAGCGGACTTTGAAGGTATATTTTAATATTTCTATAAAACATTAAAACTTGGTACCAAATAATTGGTTCGCAAAAATTAATATTTAACAATCAGTAGAAAGCACCAATATTGCAAGGCTTGCAAAAGTTTTAATAACATTAAACATGATAAAAAAAAACGATTGGATTTTTTAAACCACAACTGAATGGAAAAAATTAAATACCATAAAACAAAACATAACGGTCGACAAAATATAACTCAAAACAGAATAATTCGAACCATTTTATATTGCTGTATCGTCAGAATGACATCTTTTATTTTTTTTCCAATTATATTGCCATATTGGTGTCGTAGAATTATTTTTATCTTATAATCTAAGCATTATATAATATTTATATTACGTAGGTACCCTGGTCATTAGGGCATTATCAATCAAATTGTATTATTATAGTTTTGATATGATTGGTAACTTTATTTATAGTAAATATAAATTTAAAATAAAATTCTGGTGGTCCCACATATATGATATATGTCGTCTATTGCGCAGTAGAGTTTTGCATCGAATTTAATGGTACACAATATTATCTAGGGCACCTCGAGAGCCAAGAAGTACCTATTATTGATAACTATTTTAATTTTGAAGCAAGTTTTGAGAATTACACGATTTACAATAGGTATTGTAAAATGATCATAATATGGTTCAAAATTAAAACATAAAAAAAAAACCTTAAAAAAAGTTGCCTCGGATAATATTCTTGCCTGTAAATTTGATTATAAATAAATTAACTCTAATATTAAAAATAACTGATTCTTTTTAGGTACTTGCCGTGAAATTTGCTATGTTATGCCTTATGCGTTAGTAAGGCGGAAACAACAAATGCGAGTATAACGTCCGGTACCTAAATGTAAAAAATCCAAAAAGTCTTGATTCTAAAAAACAATAAACGCAAAAGTGCTAGGTATAACGTTTTAATTCTAAATACCTAACTTAATACAAAATTTATTTTCAAATGCAAGCCCTGCCCTATAATAATCAGTTAACAAAGTTCTTATCACTATTGATGTCTTGTAAGCATGCCCTATTTGTCATATTATAACTAGTGTGAGTAGGATGATATGCAACTAGACGTGGAGGGGTGCTTGGAGGTGCTCACGCGGCTCCTGTCCTTTGTTATAAAGCACCAAAATCAATACAAGAAGCAGTATCTTTTTTATGTAAGATTTTTTTTTATTTTACATTTTTATTAGAAATTAAAAGTTTTTCTCCAACTTAAACAAGTTTTAGTTACAGTTCTGAAACATGTGAACGCAGCTTTTCAAGTATGTAACGGATTATGTTGTGCAACGGTTTACAAACTTGTTCGTTTTGAATATTGAGAGACATGTTGCAAATTACATACAAACAAAATGAGGGTGGGTTATAAAAAAGTAACAATAGCGGTAGCGAGCTATTTTTTTAGGGGGCTGTAGAGTTAGCGTGCTACAAGTGAATAGGTAGTGACTTAATTATTTTTGTTTGTTTCTTCGAGAAACTAACGATACCAGTGGCTGTGGTAAAGGGGTTTTCTAGGGGCTACAGCCAATGTGGGTTATTAGGTGGATGAGTGGGTAGGTACTGGGTGTTATTGAAAATTGGGGTAAAGATATTTAATTAAGTAAAAGTTAATAGGTAAGTATAATACAGTTGAATATTAATTTTGGGGGTGGGTTTGTCAGTGTTCTGCTCAAAAAGTAGTTAGCCATGCCACTGAATGACACTATACAAAATATTTGTTTGTGTGCGGGGTTAATGAGAAAAATGAACTATAGTCTTGGAAGGCCGAGGCACAACTAACTAATATTGGTGGCTCCTTAAAAAAATTGATATTTTTTAGTCAATTTTTTGTTGGTATCTCAAAAGAGTGAAGATGGATTTAAAAAAGAAAACATTTCAACTTGGTACCTTTTTGTCTATTCCAAATAAGGATAAAACTGAGTTCATAACTGCTTAAAATAAACGGGTACTGGGAATTTCTTAAAATACTTCTTTCTTTGATCATTATTTAATATTCTCAATAATTTATCACATTACAAAGTTAGAAAATTTAGGACACCGACCTAAGGCTCTTAAAACGATCTCGTCTTTGAGTCTCTGGTGCATTGCAGACCCTCTAAATTCAGCACTAGGTATAACTAAATTTTAAATGTATTAATATTGAAATTTATCGAAACATTGGTTACAAATGTAATAGATAACTAATAATTATACTAAAATGGTGTGGTTAGTGAATATTACATAAATAAAATATATAAGCACCAAATGGTGAACTATATTATTTTTTTGTATACATATTTATGATTTATATAGTTCAATATTTGCCGTTATGTTTAGTATTTATTTCTCTAAAATTTCCGTTTAAGCATTTACTAATTAAAATAAAGTTTAATGTTGGCACAAACTATGGATAACTATAACTCTTTTACACTCTGCCACTAATTTATACACCAATACAATAAATCATTTCTTATAAATGATTGAATTTGGAAATGTTGCATAAAAAAGTGTGCTCAATTGTAATAGTAATACTAAATATTATGTTGATTGTATAAGGAACATGCTCAATAAAAAAAAACTATTATTAAAAATAACGATGCTACAGCTTGATTTTTTTACATCAGGTTTCTTTAATATTTATGTTATAATATAGTAAAATTTAATTAATTTAATTAATCTATTAGTGAAATTAAACTGTGTACATATTATAACGATAAGTAAAATGTGCACAGGGAAACTTTGTTCCATTTCACATTTTGCTAAAAGTTGAATATTAACATAAAAAAACCTAACATGGATCAGCCATATAACAAAATAATTGTAAATCATATAGTGAGTCAAAACCATACATATATATATTTACATCAATACCAATCTTATTTCCAGTAAAATCATCTCTCTATGATTATTTATTATGAAGAAATACTGTTTTAAAGTTTATGTTTGACCCAAGTATGGGCCATCACTCACTTCTAAGGTAATGATTTACAATTATTCGTTTTTTATAAAAAGGAAAGTGTGAATAATTTAGCTGCTGTAAAGCGTGTATTTTACAATTAATCTCTCTTTTCAATTACCATATTATAATAGAAGCTATATCCAATAAAATAGACTATTGATATTTAAACTACTAAAGAAAATACAACATTATTGTTAAATTAATCTGTAGTTTATACTTTGATAGAAGAGTAAATGCAAGTCTAATTTTTTATACACTCAAATATGACGTTATACTTTTATTTACATTTTGTGAGGAAAAATTATACAAATTACGTGTAAAATAAAATGAGAAAAAACTTTATATCATACACATCAAAATATTTTTTTGAAAATCAATAAAAACATACAAAATTCTAATCCTAGTCAATTTCAGATTATCCTTTTACAACACATTTTAAAAAATATTCGATAACCACAAAATTTGTATCGATGCTTTAAGACACCTAACCGTAATACACATATCATTATAATATTATAGGAATAACTAGACCACAACATAAATGATCTGAATAGTTGACACATCTGATTAAAATAAAAAAATAAAAACAAAAACAAAAAAAAAATGTAATAATTAAATAGTAAGTTTACTGTTAATTTGATTAAGAATAATGATAAAAAAAATTACATACAGTGTAAATGTGTAATGAACTTTACTAAACACAATTATGTTGCCTACAAGTCATAAAAAAGAGAAAACAAAAATGTACACACCCTTTCAAGAGAGCATTGTTTTTACATAATTATAGATTCATATTCTATTAATAAACTTATTAAAGATGATAGTTATTTATATTTGGTGTAGTAGATCAATGAACAGATTCAATTAAGTCTGATTGTTCATATACATATTTTATACATATATATGAGATCTGAATAAAAGCGCTATTCTGTTTACACAATTATTATATAACACAGTGATGTACATTAAATAGGCATTTTTCAAACATTAACTGTTTGTAACCATATACATAATTTAAAATACACGGTTATGACTAGTAGTGATAGTTTTTATAAGGTACTTAGAAATATTGGATAATAGTAGCATGTTATTATACTAAACTTATTTAAATAGTAAAAAAAAAATTATACAAATAAAAATAATAATCTAAATTTCTTTATTTAATTATTTAGTTTTTTCTTTACTTTCATAAGAAACTTGTTCATCAGTATTTAGAGGATAAAGTTCTTAATGTTTTAACTACTGTATGATAATAATTATTAATATTAATTACACTATTTACATTTACATAATGACAATACAATATACCGTATATTAATATTATTAAAACTATTATAATCTTATAAAAGTCAAAATACAAAATAGCAATACAAATCGTTATCACATTTTCACAGCAGATTATGAATAGAACAAGAGGAAGTCATATCACTATTAATTTTAACTGATATTTACTAGACAGATCAAATAAATAAAGATATATTTAATTTAGCAATGAAGTTTTGGTTATAATACAAAACCAACTATGAAGAAATAAAAATTATATTATAACAAAATAGGGTATTTTAAATAAGGTTCAAATGTTTCTATAGAACAAAATGTCTAAGAAAAAAAGAAAAAGATAACAAATTTATAAAATAATGTGGGAGAACTTATTAAATGACTAGTCTATTGATTGATTCTAATAATTGTTATTTAACACATTTGAGATATCTTGATTCTTTATTATATCTAACTTTATGGAGAGTTCACTTCTATGTGATATCATTAAATTATAACTTTTCTTGATATAAATTCACACCAATTTGTTTTACTGTTTTCATTGTTCTGAAAATATAAAATATATATATATATTAATTAATTTAGAAATATTTGAATTCAATCAATTAATCTATTTAAAATATTAATACAACAAAATTGTGCACAGATTAAAAATAACTGATCAAGTAATAAGTTAACTTTGAATAAACAAGTCTAGTATATAGACATAGGCATGCGCAGAATTCTAATTCAGGTATGGCTAAATTTTATATTTAGTTTATTTTTATTTTATATTAATTTTATGATATTTATGAGTTTGGCAGTTGTGGATAGTTTAGGGACTAGGTAGAGTTGAAGAAAGAAGTTTATTATTCTTATTTTATTTTTTAAATTAATTCACTTTGTTAAAATTTTAAAATACTTTGATTGACTAAAAACATTGATGACTAAAAAAAAAATAATACGTAATTAATTCGTATATTCATTAGAAATAAATAATAATCAATACTAATATGATAGTATTTAATATAATATGTTATATTTTTATATCGGTTCATGGTTTTTGCTAAAATTGTTGTTTTTATGTATCAAGTATTGTTAAAATGTGGTTCACAATATCGACTTATAGATCAACACATTAAATTAATATGATTTGTGTAAACCCTAGGGGACAATTAATATTTAAGTGAATAATCAATCAAAATATATTAAATACAAGTCTTGACTTAACTACACAAAATTAGTTTGTTATAAGTAGATACAATTTCAATTACTATTTTAAAATAGTATTTTTAGATTTATATTATTCAATGAACTGGTATTAACTTATTGATTATTGGTACCTAATAAGTAATAATTTAGGACAATGGAAGCAATTATAAATATGTAAATTATTTTAATAATAAAAATGTTGAATGCATATTAGTCAAAATTTAAAAATAATTAGGAAATTTCACCAACTAAATAATTTTAATAATGACTAATGTAAAAAATCTTTAATAGTATAATAAAATAAATGGAATATTGTAACTTATCTTACAACTAATAGTCATATTATATTAATTTCAATGTACATAATGTATAATAAATGTGTGCAAACAAAAAAAGTTAACACTTTCATATTAAACAGTGTTGCTAATAAAATACAAATCTAATTATTAAAAAATAATTCATCAATTAGATAAAAAGAATAAATGATTTAAATTTATATAATAAAATAAACTTTTTCAAAACAATAATAATATTACTATTAATTATCATAACATTTTGATTTTTGTTAAAATGTAATAATCAAACAAATTCAAATACAAATGCATTTATGTATAACATAAAGAATTAAAGTTACTAAAATAACAACACTTACCAATGTTTTAATCATTATGCATTTGCTCGAGGCAATGCTCTGACCAAAAACAATTTTTCTCCTTGCTTATTGGTATATATCGGAGCTCTTTGATAATGATCTACAAGTTGATCAAGCGTGTGAAACTTGCGTTGACCAATACAATATAATGCTCCTTCGACGTGCACTCGGAAATGTTTATTACGTCCTGGTGCTTTTAAAGACACTGAATAATCTCCTACCTGTATACAAATAACAATATTGTAAGTTTTTTTATAAAGTATTTTATAGTAATAGTAAATATACATTAGTCTCGCTGTCTCTGACTAAGAAATCTCCATCTTGCCCATTGTTGTTCAATACTGTATCACATTGAGCTCGAGTTATTGTTCCATAGTACCATGGTTTTCCCACCAAATGTGGTTTATCAATAACTTGTACACTACTAGCTGCTTGAATTAATGGTTGTGCTAAATATTCGCTGAGTTCCTTTAAATTTACACATTTGAGTAATAATTAATAAATATTTCTATCCATAATAACATATTTAACTTAAGCGAACAAAATGTCAAAAATCAATATACCTGTAAATAATTCTTAGGTACTAAGCCAATTTGGCCTTGGCCATTCCTAGCTCTATACCATTCTGGATCAGCAGCGGGTCTTTCCAAAATTTCCAAGCGGTCACCTTTCTCAAAACTTAATTCCTGATCAGATGTGCCTGTGAATGGATATAATGCAACAACAATATCCAAAACATTCTCGGCCATTGCATATGTGTGGAGGCCCATGTCATCTCCATTATTGTCGTCTTCTTGAGTGGTATAATTACTTGGAAACCAACCAGCCATACAACCACTTTGACCTCTCCACCAACTAGGAACAAGTTTTACATTTTAACTACATATATTTCATTATAAACAAATATGGTCTTCATTTGTGTACAAAAGCTTTACCCATCATTGCTCTTTTCAAGAATTAATATTCTTGTTCCTTTGATTAAAGATAGTTCATCAGGTTGTTGAGCTTGGTAGTTATACTTTACTAAAGCTGTACCTATTGCTTCAGATGGATCAGCTGGTAAACGTCTGGCCATAGTAGGAGATTCACTCACAGTACGACCGTTGCCATGACTACTGCATGGCAATGTTTTACTACCAGTGCTTGAATTACTCCCACTTTTTTTCACTTTTTTCTTTATGCTAAAGTAATAATAACAAAAACAAATTAGTTAAAACTTTTTTCAATTTAGATAGTTATTAACTAAAATGTCAAGTAAATATTTTTTTAACCTATCAAAGAGAGAAGGTTTTTCTTTCTTCACATAGTTGCTTGGCACATAACCTGAGAATCCACGAGCATTTTGAACTCTCCACCAATGTTTTGAATCATCCAATAATAAATACCGATCATTTTTTCGTAAATCTAATTCTTGGGCACTTTGTGCTACATAGTCGTATTTAGCTACAACATAACAGTTATCTTCTTGGTTGGATTTATTTACTAAAAAACAATGTAAATATTAAAAAAAAATTCAAAGTGAAACAAAAAAGTATAAACTACAATAATGAACATTTTTTACATGGTCTCATGGCGGACATGTGATGATGATGAGGTGTGTGTGGCGGTGGGCGGATGTTATTTGCTGCTGCCTTGCCTTGCCAAGTACCTGATTCCCGATCCGCAGCTAACAATCGAGCTTCCAACATAACTGTATGGACTTAGTATAACTATAGCAATATTTTAATTGTCCAGTTAAAATTTAAATGCATTGAAATTGACAAGACATGTTCTGAAAAAAAAAATTAAAAACTAGTAATTACTCCTCATTATACTAAATATAATAAACTAATGCAATATATTATTATACATTTCATTTATTTATATTATCAAAACATTTATCAAGATTAATTATTATTTAAAATAATAAATACCGACTATTTTCCAAGAAAAATAAGCTAACCTATACAATTTTATCAGTTATTAGTTTCATTACCATGTCATTAATTCATTGAAATATTAAGAGTAATCAAAATCGTTATTATTATTATTATCTAAGCTTGATTATTTACATTGTGTCAGAATTGTATTCAGTGATCTAAACTATTATATACACATTTTCAAAGAAATTATTTTTATATTATACATTTGTATTGAAATTTAAATACTTAACTGGTTTGTTTTGCTTTAATAATACTTATATAACATTTAAAATGCAACTTTTCATTTGAAATTGTTTAAATAATAACATCAAGATTACTATGTAATGAGTAAACAGAAAAAATAACGAGAGCAGTGTAACCAAGCATGATATTATATTATTTATTTAAAATAACCAACTATTAATTTTCCATTTTCTGGATGAACAGGAAATATATTGAATCAAATAGTTGTAACAGAGAAATTAAAAACACATAGTAATATATGCCTCTTTTTAACAAATTGCTCAAAACTGGATATCTTCAAAATGTTATTCATTGATATAATTATAATTTCATATTTGTATAATAAAACAAAACAATTACATGATTAAAATACTAAAACCATTAATGTATCATTAATTGCTAATTGCAAATTTCAATTTAAGCCTCTAAGTCTATAGTGCGGCATAGTTTTTAAGTTTCAATACAAAATGTACTATACCTCTGTTCAGCAAAAGAACACACCGATTCTACTCGTCCCCCCGTATCACCCTGCCATCGAAACCAGTTTCTTTATGGCAGGGCGACAAATGTAGATACGCAGAAGAACCAATATTTGTCGGTATTCTCTTGCTGAATAAAGTATTGGTGTAGAAAAAGTATTATTTAGATTTCTATGAAGTATTACACTTAACAGACATCTGAACATAACATTCCTTAATTTGGCAGATATGCTTATAAATAAATTTAAATTATAAACATAATAAAGTTAAAATGTGATTTTCCTGGTTTATTTGAATGTACTAATCTACTGACTATTGCAATCATGGACAATAAATCAAACATTAACTAGTACATAACATAACAAGATTAAAATTAAGAATCTAAATCATGACCTCAACAATATTTAAATAATTAGAATTCTGTAAACTACAAAACATACAATTTAATTTAATTATGTATATGATGACTGATGGCTATAACCCACACAAATATTATTTTTATTTGGCCAACAATAAATTTACTTATATAACTCAGATTTAAATTAAAAGGCAATATACAAAATTATTTAAAATGATTTAGGAATCTAGGAATATACCTAAGTAATTGGAAAAAATATTTAAAAAAATCCATTTGTAGAAAAGCATGTCCCTGAGTAATTTAGGCCTTTTATTACTAGTAAGTACTATTTCTATTGATAAATTATTAAAACAATGTCTTTTTATACAACTCATTTAATATTAATCAATCCATGTCGATTAAATAAAAAAAATAGGTATATGCCAGTAATGCAAGTAATTTAATTTTTCCTTGTATGAAATTTAAGTGAGGGTTTATTAATATATTTTTATTCATATATGAAATAATAATTATTACCTATATTAAAAACTCAAATTAATTAAAACAAAACTATAACATAACTACTTATTTGTTTGGTATTTATGTAAATAATTATTTTTTGAATAATAATCAATAAAAGTTTAAACTTTTAAATTATAAAAAGATAATACAAATTATATTAAAGCAAATATGTAATTACTCAATAACAAAACACATTTAAGCCAATAAAAGGAAAAGGTTTAACAAAAATTGATTCATCTATAATTTTAGAAATTTGATAAGTATTCTTTTTTCATCAAAGCAACTGACTACTGATTTATTTTATACCATCATTATTTACATTATTTCATAACTTATATTAAAAATATACCTAATTTAGTTTTAATCATTACTTACCAAAAATAGGAATAAACAAACAATGGCAAATTATAGGAATAAACATCTTAAAAACTTATAAACGTATAAATAATAGCAGACGAGGTAGGTGTACCTATATATTAGTTTCCTAAATGTATTATTTAGGTTTATAAAATATTGTTATAGTTTTTTGTCTTATAGGTACTTAATATGTATTATTAGATATCAAATTTATTTAATGTACCTTCCCTATTTTATTTAAATATTGTCATTTGTAGAAGGTTGAATCTATGTGTTTTTTTTTTATGTATAAACAGTTGTTTAGAATCATTACCTCAAAATGTATATGTCTAAATAATAATCTAAAGTCAAGTAAGCAGGAGGTATGAATATAAAAGTAAATGGCAAATTGTGGATAAACACCCACCAATTGATATCAGGTTATTAACCATTATTTGACATGCTAATTTGTGTTATCTTTATAATCATTTATAATAGGTACCTATATTTGTTTATATTTGTTGACATTTGTTTATATTAGTCATGTTAAAATAATCTTCCTCAAGTGTGTTAGTAGGTAAATGGTCAACACACTTAAGTGTAAAAGCTCATGTAAAAGTGGTATGAACAATGTTCAACAATGAATTAATTCAACACATCTGTGGGATAGTGGATATTATGTTGATAACAAAAAAAAATGTTCGAAAGAGTCGCTCATGAAAAAGCTTGTTTAAAAGCACGCATGTAGTGCCATTAAATTTGTAAGACGTCCGTCTAATCAACCATTCAAAAGGTGGAACAAAAACGCCAGAATCATCGAACCCGACCACTTAGGGCATCTGATACGTACGAGGAGGAAATAAAGGTACATGCGTGCGTCTGAGCAACAACTCCAACCTCAAGCCGCTCAAGTCATCATTCTGAAAAGATCCAACAGAGGACAGCAGGAGATAAGAAAAATGTAATTGGGACGTACAGACTGTCACAGTTAAAATAGTCACAATACTCGTACCTAGGTGGCCAATGTGTTCAATCCAAACTTTCCCGTAATTCCGTCGGACGTATTATCTGCCTACGTTTTATATAGATTATAATATCTGTTGATCCAAAAGAAATCGCCTGCACTTCCCCCTCCACGACCGCCATAACTTTGGGTCCATAAGGTACATCAGACACGGTCTGGGCGACGAGGACAGTGACCCTTCTCGGTCGTCGAGTGGCCGGCAACCCTATGCAGGTCCACGGGCGGGTGGTGGGGTGACTCGACCAAGTCGTTGGTCGGACGTTTGGCGTGACTCACCTTTGTGTTTGAGCGGAACGACGACGAGGCGGCGGTGGCGTCGCTTGCGGGGCAGCTTACCGCCGTGGCGAGGGTCCGCGTCTCGACGAAAGGCAGCGGCGGCCGGGACGACGACGCGGAACACCAACGGGACAGCGAGAAGAACGAGCGGTGATTAAAGAATCAATGTCGGCGGCGGCGGCTGCGGCGGCGGGTGTCGTGTGCGTACGGCGGCGGCGTCGTCGAGTGTGGTCTCAGGTCCTCCGTAGTCCGTACGTCGCGTCGCGAGTCGTCGTCGCCGTCGTCGTCGTCGTCGACGGGCGAGCAATCACACACACACACGCAGTCGCGGCGTGTATACGAGTGATTGCGTGCGTGTGTGTGCGTTGGCGGCGGCGATCAAAACACGCCCAGCGGAGTCTGCCGCCGCTGCTCGCGACTCTGCCGGCCTGCGAACGAGTTGGTGAGTGTTGTGACGTGCGTATGCGCGTCTGTGCGTGTGCGTGTGTGTGTAGTGTGTACGTGTGCGGGCCACGCGTGTGTGCGTGCGGGCGCGTGCGCCATGTTCCCCGGGGCGAACGACTGGCGGCGGACCGCGATGCCAAAACTTTACCGAGTTTACCGTACTGCGTGTACGTGTGTGAGTTTTTCGTTGTTATTATTATTATTATTATTATTATTCTGTACTCTACAGTCTGCGGACACGACGCGCGCTCTGGTGTTTGCGTGCGGAGAACAGTACGCGACGCAGGGAAGGTATTTATTACTATTATTGTTGTGTAATTGTTATTGTTATTACTGTGTGTCACGACTCGTTGTTATTGTTATTATTTACATTGTCTACCTATTTTGTTGTTACCGCTAATGTTGTACTCAATATATTGTATTCGACTACGGTATACGTAGTACTTAAGAGCCAGTAGATTCTACAACCACTGTCTTATGTCTACACTACAACAGTACAACTACAACAGACCCACAGTACTATATTCTACATTCGTAGATCCGGCGTGTTCTCTCGTCGGACAGAGTTACTAATACTGTCTTCTATTAGTGGCATGCGGAAGAAAGTTTTTTTAGGCAATTGTCTCAAGTCTATAAATTATAATGCGTGGGTGTGTGATAACTGATAAGTGATAACTATAGAAAATACAAAATAATATATAATAACATATAACTATGATGTATTTTTGACTTAATTTTTTGTTTTGCCTAAAGTTGTCAGCATACCGGTACCCATACCACTATCTCAGTATAGTGCGTACTTCTACTACACCGCTCATATGCTCGTCATACAAACACGTTCTAGGACTAAAATATTAAGTTTTTTACAAAAAAAAGTAGCAAATGTAATACTGTTGCACGAGCAATACTTTTGCACCAAATTATATCGATATTGCAAATTTGCAACAGTAAAAATATTGCCCAAATATACTTGGTATTCATTTACATTAGTTTAATTTACTTCATAGGACGTTCACCCGAATTTGTTGTCTCCGTTTTACAAGTGGAAAATAGAAAATGTATGCACAGAAGTTTACGTTTAGCTTCGTTAGTTTAAAAATTAGAGTAATTCAACCTATTATGAAACTTAATGGTAAGGTTATGTGATATAATAAAAAAAACACAGTTTCGCTAGACAACCTTTAAATATTTGCTAGTCCGGAATTGGCTTCCGTGTTTACGGAGTCTTCTTCTTAGAGTGTATAGAAAACCGAAGACTTGCTGAACAAAATCCTAAAAAAAAGCAATTAATTATGATATTTTTAAACATCGCGCCCTATTGTCAAGCATGTATAAGTTGGAAGTGATTCGGCGAAACAATAAGAATCAAAGTTTTATTGTAAGACTGGAAGTCTGGTTATATATTAACAAAATATTGTATGTACACTCAACATTGCATGAATAATAGTAGCCAGCATAGGCGAAATTTTTGGGGTAGAAGAATTAAAATCTTTATTAATTACCTATCTAATGTGCTACATCTATATAATACAGTAAACGACATTCGAAGTAATTTAATTAAATTTTGCATCATCACCAAATGCACCAAAGGCAACATTCAATGTCATGTTAATTGTAACTACCTGACTTAGTATTATTACTAAAATACTATAGCTAATACAAAATTATCATCTATTTGCCATTGTCAATTACCCACCCCCCCCCCACCCCTTACGAAAACGGGGACGGCTGCCTCTCGATTATCCTCTTCTCCACGCCATACTGGCTTTTACGGTAATCGGTAAAAAAGACCAAGGAAAAAAAGAACACGGAAAAAAGAACAAGTAAAAAAGAACACGGAAAAAAAGAACAATTTAAAAAAATTTTAAACAGTGTCCCACTAATCAATATTTTTAACACCGTGATGTAATCAAAATTATTTGTTTTAAAATATTTATATTATAATATATACATATATCAATAAAATAAAAATTAAGATAATAAATAATAATTTAGATAATAATTTTTAACCATTGGTGACACTGATATAAAACACAAATTTATACAATTAATGATAACGTATTGTGTGTGAAACGGCAGATAAGAAATTTTCTAAACTCCTTTTACCATTTTTATATTCTTCGCATAACGTTACAAGTCTAATTTGCATTTTTTCATAAATAGTGTGTTTTTTTTTGTTCATATCCGCCTATATCATTTTGAGCCAACTTCGTTTCATCGGATGCCACTACAATTTGGCTATATTGATGTTTCGGATTTTTTTTATCAATTTTTATTTTTTATCAATACCAAAAATATAGCATAAGTGTCTATGCATTATATTATAATTTTTTTTTAAAAAAATATTGATTAGTGGGGCACTGTATAAATTTTTTAAAAATTGTTCTTTTTTTCCGTGTTCTTTTTTACTTGTTCTTTTTTTCCGTGTTCTTTTTTTCCTTGGTCTTTTTTTCCTAGATTCTAATTGATAACCGACATACCGATCTTAGAGTAAGTGGTTAAATATTGTTGTGGATACAGGGTAGGTGCTAATAAGTAGTTATGTAGTATACCACGTCTATACATAGTGATAGTGATGGTGATAATGTGATATAGTAAATAATAATAAACTAATTATTACTAATAAGTAATAATTTATGTGTAAAGGCTTAATAAGTTTATTATTATTTACTATATCACATTATCACCATCACTATCACTATGTATAGACGTGGTATACTACATAACTACTTATTAGCACCTACCCTGTATCCACAACAATATTTAACCACTTACTCTAAGATCGGTATGTCGGTTATCAATTATGGGTATAATGTGTAGCGAATAGCAATTAACTTAACGCAGCTGCAGTCGACGTCCGGTTTTATATTATACAACAACAAACGTGCAATGACGTGCGTACATCTTATGCTTATTACAATATTATATTATTATCGGGGTACCACCTGGCACCTGTATATCATATATATGTATATAGAATATTAAAGTCGATATAAGTAGTTTAATAGTATACAATATAATATTAAAACGGAATCGTAATAATATTATATAGGTATGAAAATAATATAATAAATGCCTTATCTATAGTACCTACAAAGTTTGAAGGTTTGACAAAATTACACGAGTGCGAACCAGCCACAGTAAAATGGCTATAAGAACTTAATTATTTATTTATACTTTATTATTTGTTTAATTTTATCAATTATATCTATTAATTATTTTTCTTGCCTTATGCCGAATATATCATATGCATAAAAAATAAATAAATATTTGAATATATAGCATTATGTCCGTTCAATATATTGTCATTTGTCGAGATGATTATAACCTTAGATATATTACCTTTCACGCAGTGGTGCCATTATTTTTTTTAGGGGGTGGGGGAAGGCAGGGGCATTTTCCCCATCCTTGATTTTTATGGGCTGGTCAAATGTTTGTACTTTTAGTATGACAGGGCCGGTAAAATATCAGTCACATAGAGTGAGTTATTAATCTTTGGACCAGAACTCATAAATCGTAAATCGTATATACATTTTGAAGGGACCAATAGAGAAGAATAGTATTTTAAATGCTAAACTGCGACACTTTAACATAGCTGATTTTTATTTTTGTTATTAGAAATTAGAAATTAGTAATATTAAGATTACGATTCACGAATTAAGATTAAATAATATAGGCCTAATATGAAGTTGTAAATGTTTTTCGACTTTTTAGTTTGTATTAGAAAATTGCCCGGGATTATGATTTATTTGTACTCCATTTTGATAATAGAGTATTATCAAATAATCATTTAATTAACAGATTTAAGATATCTGTACTTTGAATTTTCAAAAGCACTTTTAAGTTCTGTTTGGAAAGTTATTGATATTTTTTGCAGACATAGAATTACATCTTGTATTTGTTGATCATCTAAGAACTTAATCGCTTATTATTTATTTTTGCTATTGTACTTTTTTTTAATTACATTACCTATACTATTATAAATAAATTATAATATATAAATTATAAATATATATTATTATATATATTTATAATGATTGTTATTTCCCTATAATGATTATTAACATTTTTATTCTCTTAAAAGCTTGATAAATAAATAAAGCATTACTTTAAATTTATATCATGAGTACCTACATGCATGGTTTAAAAAAATAATTATTTATATTAAGGAAATCGGAAAAGGTTATTTTCTGTTTTTCTATAACATCCGTGTAACATAGACATTCAGACGTGTGCTAGACAAAAACAGAAAGTAACTGATTCTTGTCCCTGGTGGAAACAAAAATTAATGTTCCATTTCCCTACATATCATTGTTTGAATTTTACATGTCATTCAATTATTCAAATGATTGCTTTTATTTTAACAAAATATTGTTACTGGTAAATCTGTGAAATTATCAGATTTTTAAAAATACCTATACTAATGCTGAACCATCTGAACTGACTATACCAACTACCAAGGATAGGTAAAGATTTATAATATTTGTGTTTTTACTGTTTTATATATTATAGTAATATTATGAAAAATAATTTATTTTAACTTTTATTACGTATAAATTTTGCTAACGGCTTTATACTACAAAACAATAGGTAGGTATACTACAAAGTTTGTAGTACCTATATCTATTATTTTAACCAAATGGGTTGGTATACAAATGTTGCCCCACCATGAGAAAAACTGAAATTACGCCCCTGCTTTCACGATCGTAATGTCGAGGTAGTAAAGAAAACACAATATATACTATATAGTCACTTGAACGTAAAAGTACACCGCCGGTTCTAAAGGACTTCGTGAAGTATATTTTAGGAGGACTCTTAGACCCGTATATATGTGTTTGTGTATATACTTCGTCTCCGTCTTTCAAATGTAAAACAGCAAATTTTGCGTTCAGCAAAACCAATTTTTTGTTTGTTAACTTTAATATTAGACCTATTATCAAACTCAAAGGAAAGATTAATATCTAGCAGGACACCTAATAGTCAATAGGCTTTTAATTTTTATTGAAATTTGTATTTTAAATTATTTCGTTTTGCGTTATTTTTTGTTTTATGATCTATTATAAATGTTGTTAATCGTTTTGTTTTATTTTGTGGTATTTAATTAATTTTGTTTACCGTTTTAATTTACAAATTTCTTTCGATTTTTGTCATATAAAACGTTATAATCATACTTCGACGTTTGCAGGGTTCAACAGTGTAAAATATTAAAATTTTAAAATTTTTATAAAACGCTCCAAAAATAAATTATCAATATAAACCTACGAGTTACCCTGGATAATAATCACGTATACCTTTAAATTTGATACGAGGTCATCATTTCACAAAATAGGTTTTAGGCACTCAACGCAAATTTGCCGTGTTGTACACTTGTAATATTATAGATTGTAAGACGGAGACAACACGTCATATTGTGTCCCGCATTATGTGGGTGTGGCGTCCTCTCAACTCAGTGTGCAAAACCAAATGTCATCGTAATACATATTTTAACGAAATAATAATGAGTCGAGTCGTGATACGTATTGTACGTTCGAGATAGCGTTCGTTCGAAGTATTAGAAACGTCGTTGATCGGTCTTCGTTGATATTACAAATGCGATCCGCTTAGCGGGTAATTTAATACGGACTATAGGTACGCAGTTACTGGTATAGGTACCGTCATAATGACACACTGATATACGACGTTTATATAACTTATAATTTATTATACAATCAGACACCCGTGGGCCGTGGCTACATAAAATAGTAAACAAAAGCTGCAGCTCGGACTATATACAAAAAAGGGCAATGTCGTCAATCCATAGATCACAATCCATAGACCACCCGTTTAAGTTTATATAATTTATTTATTTATCAAAAGCAAATTGTGCGTGGATAATGAGTTATATACAGCCATATATGGTCATGTTTGTATTTGATTTCGGGCGAAAACAATAATAACCCACAAATTGCCATTACATGTAATATTCCTATTTCCTATTCGTATTTTGTTGTGGTCAGATTACGTCCTAATATTCGGCCGACATCGGATGAAATCAAAATATTTTCTTTTTTCCGGCCTCGGCTCCAGTGGCATGAATTATTTTTACTTTGTTGATTTTTAATCAAGTAAGTATGGCAATTGAAATGAAAAAAGTCTTGATTTTGAAAACTTCAAAAATGTGTGTTAAATAATAAAATAATAAAAATGTAACTCAGTAATAATGAGTTTGTGGGTAATATTAAGCTAGCTTTAATATGAAATATTAATGAGAGACATCCGATATCACACCCAAGCGATATAACGATTTTAATTCACAAAAACGTCGGCACGAACAGTCTCGAAATTTCTATTTTTTAACTTTTCTCCTAAACTATGATAGCTCATTAGAAAGGGATTATAAAGTAGATACAAAATGTGAAATTAAAAATGTTTAAAAAAAATATTTAATTTTTCACAGTTTTAAAAAGAGATTATTTATTTTTTGCTAGATTTTTATTCAGAGAAGAGGATTTCGAAACTGGATAACGGATTTTGCTGTTCGGGGTCTTGTTGGATTTACATCAGCTAGAAGTGTAGTGAAGATTTTCAGAACTTTATTTTCAATCGTTAATTCACTACAAAGCATTAAAAACAAAATCCGCTCTCTGGCTTGGAGATCTATCTCACTAAATAAAAATGAAAATGATTTTTTTTTGTGAGGCTGTTTACACCGACATTTTTCTGGATTCAAATTGTTATACCGCTTGGGTGTGATTTCGGTTCTCATATATTAAAGATAGCTTAATTACCCACCTACTCATTATAACTAAATTACATTTTTATTATTTTTCTATTTAACACAAGCTCTTGATGTTTTCAAAAATCAAACTTTTCAGTTAAAAAGAGTTGTTTTTACTTTCTTGATTTTTTTTAAATAAGCCAATCGGTTAAATTTCTAAATCAGTTTTTAAAATATTCATATTAGATACACTATTTGTTATCAAGTTATTAAATAGGTAATTTAATAAATAAAACAAGAAAAATTACTTTAATACCTCTTAAATTCAAACCAGTTATATTCAACCTACTATATTTATTTATTTGTTTAATCAAACGTAAATCCTATTTCAGTTTTAAATATGTGTATAGAGAATTAAGAATTAGTATACAAAATTAACAAAATACAATATAACGTGAACTATAACTATTTAAATAAATATAATAAGAAAAATTATGAATACTTTTATACTAATTCTACTATATAATCTAATATCTTCTCAATAAATTAATTTGCAATTAATAATTTCCCTATAGTACAATTTTGGTTAAATCATATTGTAATAAAATACATACATATTATGTACAGTTAATACATTTCTAAGAATTAAAAATCAAGAAAGTTTACATGCCGATCTCTGATTTGGCAAGCGTTTTTTTAGTCAATATTCGATATGACGAAAATATGCATAATATTTTACCACTATTTATACAAAACTATTTTGGACTATAAAATTATTTTTGTATAGTTTTTCTTGTAAATAGTTACAAGTTACACTTCTTTTTAGTTACAGACTTACAGTATATTTTGTTCATTTTGTTCAATAGCATGGAGTGCGTCCTGCGTTTTCAATTTTGTAGAGTGCAAATTATTGTGGTTTTACTGTTTTATATTCATTTTTAACCTTGGGATACAGCGATACGCCATACACGAATAAAGTTATCTTGTTAGTATGTTGGTTATGAAAAAAAGAGTTATTTCCAGGAACAAATATATAAATCAGTTATCTCTATAAGGGGGTAAAATATAAAGTATGTTTACGAATTTGTCAAAATTTTGTTTTTTCACTGTCGACCTAATTTGGATTGTGTGAGTGTGTTATAATAAATAACAAGTAATAACCAATAGGTGATAAATTATGTGTTATCTCGTGTTCGCATGTCATATCGTTTTCGATTGAAACATATTCGTAAAACCGATCATCATAATTTTATATGATTATCGGCGGCCGGGGTTTTCCATTACCACACTCTAGCCCTAAATCTCGGCAGATTTTCTCCTCCAATACCTAATTTTAATATTATTTTAAAATATTGTAGTACCTACCTATAATATAAAACAAATAAAAATGGTATTTTCATAATGTAATACAGAATCAATACCAAATTTTAAACAATATTCATCATTATTTCAATGTATAATGCGCATATAACTACAACGACTATAATACCTGCTCCGCTTACAATAGCCAATATAATATATAATATAGGTAAAGGTAATACTCGAGTAGCTGCCGTGTTTCGTGTTACACAAGAATACAATAGATTGATTTGTTTGTTATTTTACGCTTTCTACTTGATTGTCAGACTACAGGTAATACCTACATAATAATAATATACGTTTGATTTGTATTCAGCTCTATATACTCCTACATGTAGCTCGGCAACGACACAAGTCGGCGGCACTTGGCACTATATTAATTCAACTCGACTTCGCCGTTTGGTTTGGAATTTCAACACCACCCGAAATTTACTGCATCGTAATATGACTTCACGCGAGACGTGAGTTCACTTCGTAGTTCGTGTTATATTTCGTACACCTTTATAATATTATTAGATTAATATATAGCAAGCAGTAAGTATAGGTATACAGTATAGAGTTGAATCTTGCGCACTTTATATAATATGTTTAACCATTTAGCCCTCCTCTTGTCAAATGTATGCCGCTGATGCGAACCACAGGCAGTAAAATATATTGCTGTAGTTGCAAAATATTTTTTTTGAAAATACGATACGTTAGTGATCAGTCGTCACACATGAACACATTATGTAATTATTAATAATCTATAATTATTTATAAACAATACTTCTGCAGCTATAAGTAATTCGTAGAATTTTGATCGCAAACACAAGACGTAATGAATTAACAAAAAGTTACAATAATTTCACATATTTTATAGTTTGTTAAAAGTGAATACCTAGGTACTACATGTACTTAGGAGTTAGGATATAACATGGTAGGATTTTTTAATATTATCCATTACGAGGATAGTAATTAATATTGCAATTATTGTATCATCTAATATCAACTGTAACTAAAAAACTAAACAATTGTACTCTAGGGCTTGCATTATTATGAAATTAAAATTTCATTTTACGTTATTTACAATCTTAAAAATTTCTTTCTAAAAATCTTTTTTTACGTTATACGCGTTTTGCGTGTATCGTTTATTGTTTAAAATAATATCTAATGCAGGGAATGGCCCGGATACGGAATATAATAAGTTCTTGAATTGATCTCTAAATCACGTGGAATAAATATTTCTACGAAACCAATATTATGACTTTTAAGTAAATAGATTTTAAATGATTTTAAATGATTTGGTTTTTTTTTGTTGATATTCTAAAAATTAAATTTTGTGTTTTATGTTTTGTTTAATGACATAGGTACTATAAATTTTGTTAATCTTTAAATTATTTTTTCCCGTCTTAATTACGTTTACAAATTGCAATCTTTTTCTGTTATATAATTATATAACATTATTATAACGTTTGCGAGCCCTGTATAATTGTAAACATTCTGTGTGCCTTATATTTTTATGTTTTATTCGACTTTTAAATTTCTCGTTAAATAATTTTACAAGAATTTACACGAAAATAGTGAAAATCTCTATCTATGACTAAATTACACTTTATTATTCATAGGTACATCGATAGACATGATCGTGACAAAACATATTCTATTGGATATTCTCTTGCTATACGAGTGAATAGCATGATGCATCTATTTGTTACACGCATAGGTGATATAGGTGCATCACTACATCTTGCATAGTACCTACTGCATATAGCATTAATACAGGTAATAAAATAAATAATAATAATATTTTACACCTTATTAACTTTTACACCTATCTAAAATGTACATACACGAACAAAAAAAAAACCATTACTAGATACACTAGTGAGGTTTGACGTAAACACACAAAAGGTTTCACTGATGTATATATACCGAATTAACTATACCTAGGTATTGCCATTGATTATAAATTTTGTATTTATACTATGTTTATAAATACCTATAGTAAATATACAGTGAATTTAAAAACAGTTATAATAAATAACGTATTTTTAAAATAATATTCATATTGATTACGATGCGAAGAAATTATTCGGTTAGGAAAACATATGAATTGTAAACACGTACATTTGCCACATTTTAGGACTAATATTTAGGGTATTTAGGGGCTCGTAAAATTGTAAAAAATGAAAATACACATTATTATATTTTTATTTCAAGAAAACGTATGAACAGTAATATTCAGCTTTGAAATGCGGTACAATATATTACCATTGGTAAACATGTTTCATTTTATATTATACGCTCGTATACATATACCAAAACCAAACAATTGTGTTGGTTAAGGTGTATTACAGACCACTGCAGTCTTAACCATTATATATTTATATATATAATTTTAAACAATTATATTATAATTATACAGTGTCAATACTCAATATGTAAATTGTATGTTATAGCATCGTCCCTCCTTTAATAAGTATGTTGTACAGGTTACATAAATTTACCAATCGATTATTAATTGTTATTTTTTCATTGTTTCACCTTCACAGTTCACGGGAATATAATAAATTGTAATTTTCAAGTGTCCTATTTATTAATTTATATAGGCACAACCAGGCCTTGTACGCTCGTACGGCTGTAAGTTAATCTACTTAATATGTAAGTAGTTTAGAAGTTATTTGTGTAATGTGTATAGATTATGATATTATACGATGCATAATAATTGCATACAATTTGTACCTATTCACACTTACACAATGGTCAAATTCGTAAAATTAATTAAAAAACTTTTTGTTCTATATTATTAGGTATTAATTTTTATCGTTAAATTATAATACTCTATGTATATAATATTATACGAATATACGAGGTTAAAATATTATACATGGTTATTTTCTCAAGTTTTTAATATATAACAAAGTATGCTGTGTTTGAAGTTTAAAATATTATATACTATTACAACTTACACCATTTAAAAATATATATATATATATTTCGGTAAGGTTTATAAAAAAACATTCTCGTTAAACTAATTTAGTAATGTCATATACTCATAAATTATGTTATATTATAATAAAGCCTATAATATTAAAATAATGAAATGTAATTAATTAAATGTAATGATATTTTTTTTATACACGATTTTTCTAATCACGCTGTACAGTAGGACAGTAGGTATATGATTAATGCGATAAATTATAATGATTAATCATCACGTTTGTAGATGTGGCCGAGTGTGAACCCCCACTTCTGCACATTGGGATATTATATCTTATTAGTTTCTACTTTGGAATAAGTTTGTACGAAATGTTACGTGTCGTTTGGGCGACGGGTGTCTTAGTCCATAGACAATAATAGGATTCGTAATTGGAAGCCAACACATTTACATATTTTTCATCGTTACATATTATATTGACTACAGCTTGTACCCACCTATACATATTTGAGTAAAAACACAGTTGTAATTATTAAATATATAACCCGGTTAACATATAATAGGTATACATATTTTCATTTGATTTTAAATAATGTCTGCGAGAAAGTAATTAATCATGGTGTTTAGAACAAAAAAATGTATACAAAACAAATTGTGATTGCTCAAAGTATGATTTGTTGAATGAAAAAAATTGTCAAATCAAACTCTAATGTATGAAAATTGTTATATTTTATGTATATTAATATAGGTAATACGAATAATGTATATAAACATATAGTAGTAAGTAGATATGTATATATTACATAATATGTCTGTATAACGATATGTTTATTAGTTATTTCAAGACGGTATTAATTTTGCCATAAATCTTAATGTAGAAATAAATATTATTTAAATAAAATAAAAACATTTTATTCCCTTCAAAATTCAATAAAGTCATTATTTTTCTTTAAACAAAAAATTATTTCAAACATTTAATTGATAACTTAATTAAATAGAAGCAAAAAAAAAACAATTCGCCCAGCCAGCTTGATATTCATATTATATTACATTAATAGGACTATAAATGGAGTTGAAAACTTATAAATGACCGTGTAATGTATATAATATACTTATATATTATGTGTAATATATGAATGTATTTTACATATTTAAATATATATATTTGCATATGTAATTATCGGCGTTCTTGTATGAATTACACAGTGTATTTCAATACCGTATTGACAGAAGACTTTAATTTATTCGTTTTTTTTTAGATACACCCCCTTTGAAAAGTGTAGACAGCTGATTAGGTATATAAAGTCGTATAGTATTATAATGGTTCTATAGTAGCCAGTAAGCCTTACACGTCATGAAAGTACATAAATAAGAATTGTTGAATTATACATTTATACTAGGTATCTATATAGGACTTGGCCACATAATAGGTACCTACGTGGTATATAGATTTTTTAAATAAAGCCGGGTTCACACTACCATACACTACCTATTGTTCAGTATTTTTAGAACATAAATAACAAACATGTTACCTATATTAAGCTAAATATATTCAGCTCTTGACAAATAGTGTAGTGCAGGATCCAGTTGTTTGTATACGAATTGTTTATAAACTAGTGATGATGTGGGGGTATGATATATATTTTTTGATTGAACTCTGTATGAAAGTCTTAACAATTCTGAAAACTATCAACTAAGTTTGAACAATAGAATTCTAAAAACGGAATAAAATAATTTACAATTATAATTTTTGTTTTTTTTTGCGTGAAATAAGGTTTTTTAGAAAAAGTCTACATTATTGTTTGTATGTATAAGAAAAATGTATAGTTATTTCATTATAGGTTCCCAATATATATACCTATTTCACATATTATGTAAAATAGGCACCTATACAGCATAATGGCAGGCGGCAGTAAACGAATTTGATACCTATAGTACAACAACAACAACTATAATAATAATACTCTACATATATTATAGGCATTATAGGCAGGTATAATAAACGCGAGATATATAGAAAATAGATCTAAATATCTAATCATCGATCTCACCAAATAACTTGTTAAACCGGGTCTGCACGATGATAGTAAAACGTGATAGTTGCAATCGTAAGTCGTAGCAACTATTTATCACGATAGTTTATTATAAAAATATACTGTCACCTCGAGGACAACACCTATGTGACATTAATTGTTGTCGGCACTCGGCCCATGTCACAGCACGATAATATATTGATATCGCACACTATCAAATGGGCACGCGATACCTATATTTTAGTCGATAGTGAATTCGGGTGACTTGAGTAGTTGCCGAGTCTCGATATTTGTTCATAAACAATATTTTATTTTGTTTTTTGTTTGTTGAGAGTGGGGCGCATAAGCTTTAGAACAATGCATTTCAAATAGGTACACAATAATCAAATACATTATTTTGAAATTTTTTAACTTTTTGAGGTTTCAATGTGAAATTAGAAAATTAAAAATATTATCTCGAGAAATTTGGTTAGGTTTAATGCAATACTCGTGGTTTAACAGGTATAAATAACTACTGAATGTATAAATTAACATAATTTTAATTTTATATTTTTGAACGTTTTATTTCTTTTTATTAGCTTCCAATCAAAGCGTATTATAGGTTTTGTATGTTTAAAATGAAAAATAAAGATGTTGCTGTTCAACCGATAAAAACCATCGCCGCGGCCGTCGAGTCATTTCCTACTTTCTCGTGATATTTTTTTTATCACAGAGTTATTCAACTTTCTTAATTGTATAAATATATATATTTAATTGATTACATTTTTATTAAAATAAAATAAAAAACATTTTCTAATGGAATTTGTGCGGTCATAATGCTTTCCTTTAGTGGAATTTTTCTTTTGACTACCTATTTATTACAGCATGTCATCAATCCAAGCCTTAATAATTACCTTTTTATAGGGCATTATGAATCTCTTAAAACGCCAATTAATTGCACATATAGATTATAGGTTACCTTAGGGGTTTTCCATTGATATCACAAAGGTTATGTATACAGTTTACACTTTACACGCACTACTCCACTGCGATGAATGTAATGAAACCCGGCTTAATGCGCATAATGAGTCTTCGGCTATAACGCTTGTAACTTATGGCTACCGCGTTTTGAAATATATTGGGGTTCAGAGCGAAATCAAATGAACACTATTATATGTTTTTCGTGCTAACTGTAATCTGACGACATTGACTAAAGCCCCATCCAAATTTGCAGTTTGCACCCTAACCAATTTTTACCGTTGTTAGTTACAGACTACAGTGCAATACTGTAATGCCGCTGAACATCTAATATTGATAAGGTTAGTGATAACGTTATAACTAAATTATTTTTTTTAATATTATCTATAATATTATTATAAAATAAAATTTAGCTTCCTATATTATAGGTTTTTAGTTTTTTTAGTATTCATAGTTTCTTTTACATTTATATTTTAACATGATGTACTCTATTCTTTAGCACATAATCTACTCTTGAGTTTATATTAAGTAATTAAATAAATACTAAATAGTAGTAAATACAAAAATGTGTCACATCTATTTAAAGATAAATAATAAATATGAATAATTTAGGAAAGATTACAACATATTTAAATAATTTAATAATGTATATTATATTTATAACAATTATCATTATTATTTAATATTTATTAGATAATTTCCACTTCACATTATTTTTTCAAAAAAAAAAAAATGGTTTTTTCCAAAAAACTATTTTTTCATGAAATTTCCAATTTATTATTTATTATTATATATATATATATTGTGTGTATTATTTATTAATTACTGTTAATATTTTATTATAATTATTTATTAATTTTGTATAACCATATACTAATTAATTACCTATTATTACCACTGTTTGCCTATTTATTTTTTATTTTATTATTATTTTATGTAAAATTGAGTTTTATTATCAGTAAATAAAGAATTATTATTATTTTACAAAGATTTTATTTGGATTTTACAAACCTAAATCCATACACATGAGATGTGTGTACCTAACGAGTATATTAAATGGCACAATCACAAAATATTATTTTTAAAAATGTATGCCTATACTAATAAATTACTATCCCCACTATTAATATGCGAATAATAATTGTTAATGCTGTGTATGATGACTTGATAATTCTCAGAAAACAACGACTTTCGACAGTCTGGAAGTAATAAATTTGCGCCGAAAGCTGTGTGACCACTTGCTGTTCGAATGGCTCATTGTAGAAACCACAATATCTAAATTAGAGGTAAAAAATTGTCTATAAAATATCTGAAAATTATCTAAAAAGAGAATAACATATAGAAAAGATTTCTTCTTTTCATCAGTTAATATTAAAATATTTACTTTATATGCTATATATATCCACTTCATACTATGTTCAAAGTTTTGAACCATTAAGGAAATTAATAAAACTAATACATTTTCAAGAATGCAAGAGCAAAAGTAAAACGTATTAAATTTTCTCTAAAATGGCGTATGGCGTATTTAAACGGTATTTTATCTATTATTATTTATTACTGCCATAATAGGGACAAAAAAAGCGGTATTGCATATTTGGTGCATTTCTATTTATTCAAATTTTATAATTTTTTAGAAAATTAAAATTAATTGAGCATAATACTTGAACAGATTTAGTGGATAAAGTCCTGGTATAATTTAAATTCTATAGATACCCGTAGCGTTTAACTGGGTTGGAGTAACTTAGTTGGCTAGTTAATAATAAATACCACATAAATATAAAATATTTTTTTGCTCTCAAAGTTCATATTTTAAACAAAAGATACAGTATTTTCTTCAAAATTAAAATATAATATTATGCTATTCTGATTAGTCATATAAATATGTACCTAATTATTATGTATGAATACAATTTCGGCGTGAAACGACTTTCGGGTCCAGATGCTCAATTAACATAATATCCAGAATTTTTAAACAACACGAAATATACTTCTATACTGTATATTATACTGTATTGGTAATAACCAGTAACCACTGCATTCCCAACTAAAAGTTAAAACTAGTTTGTAAACTCACCTGTCTCCACCATTATCATGGTATCAATTCCATGAACGCACATTCTATGTTTATTTTTTAAATAGGCAGGAATATACATGATACGGCATACTTGCGTCAGTGTTACAAAAAAATAATAATAATAATGCCGATATAATATAATTCATTAATACGAATCATAAAATATAAACTATAATAATATAATGTATACGGTTAAAATAGTTGTGTGACGATGCGGTATGATTCATCAATGTATGAATGCTATTATGGCAATTATACGATAAGAATACAATTTTACAAATTATACATATACTTATTTACCTTAACAAAAAGATGCTGATTGTACAAAAACAATAAATAGATTGTATAGTATACGTTATGACAATTTAAAATAAAATAAAATAATAAAAACAGTATTATATCCCGAATCTTTGATTTGCATTAAAATTACCTACAGTATAAGATAAAACTAATGTAGGTACTCATACAAACAGTTATTAATTTTATAATTCTGGAGGGGACAAGAAAAACAACCAGCTACCCCCCTCCCCCCCAAAAAAATATACCTATATTTAGAAGACTTTTTGTAATTATAATTAATCCAACTTAGGTATTTTGCTATACAGTTCTTGATAAAAATCCATCCTAAAAAAAATCATCAATTTTTATTTCAGACAGCTAATATTCTTATTTTCAAATTTGATAGCGAGTCAGTTTACTGTCATATTTAAACTAACAACACAAATTGGAGTAGTTAACGCTGAACGCCAATTTTATATGTGTGTGTTTGTAAAACACACAAGAGCGTTACAAAATTTGTTAAAACAATTAATGTTCTTAAAAGAAGTTTAAAGAACCAAATTAGTAAGGCTTAAGAAACGGACGCACCTCCAAATTATTATAAGTAAATTATATTTATTGGTTGTTTCTATTTCTATCGGTTAGAATTTTAACTGAATGATTCAAATTTTACATTTTAAATTACCTATCTACCCTATACTTAATACTTATCATATAAGTATAGCCATAGGGTACTGTGGTTTAATATAATTTATTTTAAATAATTGTAGATTTTAAAATAAATAATCATACAATTAAAAAATTATGAACGTTTGGCGTGATCTTTTATAATATCAAAATATTAAAGCAATGACGTTGACGAAATATTGGAATTTACAATCTATTGGCAGAAGCTATGATCTTATACAGTATGAGAAACAATAAATTTGATGAAATGGGAACGTCATGACTCATGTATTTATGACACGATTTTGTGGTTGCATATTTTGTAGTTGTATAGCAATCTACAGATTTGAGATTACTGATTGGACAGGTACTACTAAAAAATTGAGTCTAAACCAGGACTTATTTGAAATCAAAATTTCGTTTACGTTATTTACAATCTAAACGTTTTACAATGATTGCGTTTACTGTTATTTATTATTTAAACGTTACACAAGTCTTGCGTTTGTCGTATATTTAGAATTAAAACGTTTTACAACTTGTGCAAAAATGTAAAATAATATCTAATACGGGGCATAGCCCGGATACGGAATATCATAAATTCTTGGACTGATCGCTAAGATTGGAATAAATATTTTTACGAATCCAATATTATAACTTTTAAGTAAATGAATTTTAAAATATTTCGTTTTGCGTTATTTTTTGTTTAATGATATTCTATAAATTACGCTCTGCGTTATGTTTTGTTCAATGATAATATTATAAATGTTGTTACCTAATCGTTATGTTTTATTTTATGGTATTTAATTACTTTTGTTTACCGTTTTCCGTTTTAATTATGTTTACAAATTTCAATCGTTTTTTTTTCGTTATAATCATAACGTTACTATAGCGTTTGCAAGCTTTGGTCTAAACAGACATATTTTCTAATATAAATCACATTAAGCTATACTGTTGATGAAGGCTATAGTTCTAAGTTCGTTATTATCTACTTATTCATGTAATATACACTATAATTATGAATTATTTATGTTTAATATCACTTTCCGATTGATCAGAAAAAGTAATATTATTAGTCACGTCTTACTCATTATTAATGATAATATGATATTATACACAAATAATTGTATTATATTAATAGTATCATAGTATCAATATTATTAGATTTTCCGATAAAATGCATACGAACTCTGTCAATAGCGTCAATAGCTATAGCTGTCATCACTATTGATAATAAAACCGTGTGTTCTTTGTCTTGTCAGCTTTGTAATACAAATTTACTTATATAATGTACCATTGATTATAAATGAATATATTTCAGTTCAAATTTAAAATGTCTTTAACGCATCAAAAAAAGATTTGAATGGATATTCAACTGTATATTATATTGACTATTGATCGTACGTAATAATAACAATAATAATAGACGTACAATAATATATTATAATATAATATAAGTGGAATATACCAACAAGATTTACTCCATAATCCATACATATTTATATATTACACTTTATATAAGTAAACAAATTAATGTTCGCATATTTTATTAAAGAAAATGTTATTTCAATGCATAGCATAAATGAACAAAATATATCACTATGATTAGTGTTACCTACTTAATATAATAATATGTATGGATAAAATCTTTTGATTTAAATAAAATATGTATAAAGGTATATGAAAAATTTTTAAAAAATTAAAACTTTTCAATGTTGAGCAATTATATATAATTTGTTTTTTTTCTTTTCTTTGTTTATTATATATTATATTTTATTATATTATTATTATTAGTCAAAATTTGATATAAAAGAAAAGTATATATTGAGTACAATATTAATTTATATATTTTACTGTCATTAAATAAATAAATATTTTAACTATATCAATTCTCCTCAATTTATAGGTATCAATGTATTTATGTATGAGTAACCTATATTTTATTTTAATGAAAACTCTTTTTTGGGCACTACCTATTTTTCTCCATCCAATTGAAATTTAATATCATACATACTTTAAATAAATATATGATTTTTTTTTATTTATTCTTTGAATTTCAGATATTTTTAGTTACACTCAGTGTTTCTGTAGACTGTAATCTGTGTATTAAATCAAGTACATAACGATAAATTTGTCTTCACGTTACGCGCTATAGGCAAAATAATATACTTTATTAAGATTTATTCGATGAGTCATTACATTTGTAAGATTTGCTGCAGATTTCTTCCATTCATTTCTTCAACCTTTTAAAATCCTCTAAACTCGAGCTGCTAATAACATTCAACATATACTCTAAAACTGATTCATTATTATTTTTATGTCACCATAAATTGTATTTATTTCGATGAAATTTGTAATTTTAGATTTTTAAAGTGTAACTAATGTTGTTATATGTGTTCTATAGACTATACGATGTGTTATCAATCTTTTCATATTTGACATGTATTAAAACAGAGTGTGTGAAAATCATTATTTAAAACGTATTTAGAAATAACACTATGTCACACAATATATTATTATAAAATTAACTGATGATTCTAATGATGATCTAATATAATAAATTAACTCTCGCAGCAAGTTTCATATAAAATAGTGGAAAATGGAAATCCTAACATTTGTATCGAATATACTTAAATAAGGAATGTCAGCTCTCTTACATTTATTTTTAAATCCATATCAATGAAAGTAATTTGACTTTGAGCTCTGACACTGTTCAATAATTACAAAATGTCTGATCTTTTCTAATTATGTTACTATAGTCAAAATAGTCTCACCATCTTTATTTTTTGACATATTATTATACACAGTAATAGGTATAATGAATATATGTATTAGAATGTGTATATTATAACTGATTAAAGACGAAAATTCAGAACACACACACACACACACACACAATACTTGAACATAAGATACCATGTATACATACCGACACATACCGTGGGTTTGATCATTTGTTGATTACTTGAACTCCGGATCACCGAATATCTACTATAAGTACCATCTGCAGAGAATTGAAAATCCCAAATGATCTTGTTATAAAATAATGAATATAATATTGTGTTTAACTTACTAGGGATGCTGATGACAGGTAATATTGAGACATGAGTATATTATAGAGACAATTCGACCGAATAAGTAAATGAAGATCAAGTTAACCAATCCCGAATTAATTTTATTCTAGGTAAAATGTACTGGGGAAAATGCGTTGGAAAAATGAAAGTTGAAATTATATCAGAACGATGATCAGCGCGGTGATGGGACATACAAAACAACCCCTTTGATGATTTGTAAACAAATAGCAATTATAGTACCTATACCGGGCTATATACAGCATTCCAAAACGTGAAACCATTAAAGTGTATAATATTCAATATTTATTTATTTTAATGTCAGTAATGACCGAGGACACAGTTGCTTAAACATTTTGTTGACATTTTATGTTCAAATTTGGACAAAATTATAGATATTGAAACAACAAATAATGATTTTAGATATTTTGTTGTACTTAAATTAAAAATATAATCCGTGGGTACTTGCCACTTTTAAAGTATATGATTATATTTTATATACACAATGACATTTTTAAATGCAATGTTTTCGGCAAAAATGTATTCAACCTACCGTATTATACTAATTGTAAAATAAATTGAAATGTTCAACAAAAAATTCTACAAATTGTCCTGCAATACTACGGACTAGTAGCCATAAAACTAAGTAAATGTCACGAAAGCTGTATCTATATACCGGTAATAAATAATAATAATTTTATATCAATAATTTTTTTTTTTTTGTGATATAATATAAAATTATGTTTTATTTTTAAAAATTGTACCTTTTTCCGTGGTCTTTTATTTTGTTGTTCTGTTTTTTTTTCTTGGTCTTTTTTACCGATTACCTACTATAGCATAGGCTGATAAACCATATTCGTCGTTATTTGATCATAGTGTTTTAAATTTTTATTGTAACACAACACTACACAACTGTACATTTTTAAATTTTGATTATTGTTTTATCAAATTAGGAAACAGTTTGGCATATAACATAGAATTTAAATGTACATTTTAGTTATTATTTTTTTTTTGTACATTTTATTTAAATGTATAAAAGTTATAAAAATATATACACAAACATATTTAGATACGTGTACAAATAATTTATTTTTGCCGAAACCACCGAATACCACCCTCGCGTCGTATATACCTGGGTATATACGCGTTTCAACGTAAATTTAGTGAGTATAAAAAAAATACTGGATAAGTGCAAGTATACGCCGTGTGCCCCAGTTTACCACCTGCTGTCACCCACAATACACCGCTGACCCAATATCTACGTAATTCATTTTTTTTCAAAATAACAATGTCGAGTACTCCTGTAGTCTTTAGTCTATTTGAACTTGTAAAAACGCACCAATACAAATGTATCGCATAGCGTTTTATTTGTCTTACTGCAGCACACATAATATTGGTTCGACATAATAATAATATGATATACGTATATATAGTATATATTACACACACGACACACTCATCAACAATTTTTTTCGTCGTTATAACTGTAATTTATTATGTAAATATACAAACAATCTCCTACCACTCAAAAAAATAAATACTTTTATAGCATAGACCAAGTCCTTACTTAGATATTTTACTACAGTCCTTGATAAAAACCTCTCCCGAAAAAATCATCAAATTTTATTTCAGATTGCTAATCGTTTATGTACGAATTTGTTCAAATTTTCTTTTAAGAAGACGTGACACGTTGTCTCTGTCTTAAAAAAATGCAGAAAACACATTTGCGGTCAACTGAGTCCATAATTTTGTATTGTTAGTTTTAATATTACAATAAGTTTTAATATTACAATAAATTTACCTATTAACAAATTTAAAGGTAAGAATATTGTTTTATGCGTTCTCTAGTAGGTTTTTTTATATTTTTATTTTAAACCGAGTTATTAGATTTCTTAAATTTGTATACTACAAATATTTATTACTCCCGTTAATATTAAAATAATAAAATATAAAAAACCGTCTTGAGAACACAGATAATATTATTCTAACCTTCAAATTTGATAATAAGTCAATTTACTATGTTATTAAAACTAACAACACAAATTGGATTCTGCTGGTATTATACCTACGTCATGTTACACACACGACACATGCATTAACAATTTTTTTCGACGTCATTAGTTAAAACCGTAATGTATTATGTAAATATACAAACGATATCACTGTACTTTAAGTGTGTTCGTCTATAAAATGATCGCATTAAACGCGGGAGCGTTAATGGCCCCGAACATCATATTAAATTCTACACTTTGAATAGACCTGCATAAGAAAAGCAGTAAAGCGCGTAAAACATCATCATATCAATTATTTGTTACAAACCTACTACGAAGGTGGGAAATGGGAATAATTATTCAGATCCTTTGCGATCTCTTTAAATTTGTACAATACTTTGATGAACCGCGTTACTTGGTAGCTACGCGTGTGATGTCCAAAATATGTGTATTATAAGGCGTATATATTAGGTACATTACGTAGGTAGTAATTTTTCATATCCACGTTCACAGTCTTGTTAAATATTTAACCATACTCATTTCACTCAATGGATTATAGTACCTATAGTGATTGAATAAATTAGTAAATATTTTAATTAAAAATAACTGTAATAAATCTTTACATAATGACTATAAATTTAGCTTACTTTTTAAAGCAATATAACTTATAAGTTCCGAGCCTATAATTAGACAGTTGAACTTGATCTATCGAAAAACAAGGCAAAAAAAACATATTCGAGTAACATTATACCCTATTCACTCACAATGAATATTAATTATTATTTATCTAAGTGCAAATATTTGTATCTATAACATATTATGTTTTTGAGTCAAATTACAGTAATTCCACTCTCACTTAGTCATATGATAATAATATATGTACTATATATAAGAGTGCGCACGGCAATATTTTTTTGTATTAATGTATTATATTACTTAAATAAATGTAACATATTGATAAAAAATTCATTGTTATTTAATTGTATCTTACAGTTTAATTATAGTGTTCATACTATGATATGGGATTATATTTTTACTATCTATAATAGTAATAACTAATAAGTCCTTTTTGGACTTTTGACTGTGTTCGATTATAATTTAAATAAGATAATTAATGCATTTTTGTAAGTATAAATAAAATAAATAATTACTGATAATTTTTACTTTCGTAAGTAGCTATAATATTATTTATATATTATCTATAATAGGCTTTAGGTATGTATTTTAATTTCAGTTTTACTTAGTTGTAACCTATCTTTAAATGTAACTATGTGTTTAACTATCAAAAATACGTTCCCTCGTTGTAATTATCTGCGTCGGTACATATTAGATTTCAAACATTTAAGATAATGCTATCATATTTCCTTGTGTGGTCTTCGTCTTACGAACGTATACAACGTATCAAACATGTGCTCAGCAGTTTCAATGTTTTTAATAATAGAGTGATTTTGATCGATTATAAAACTTAAAAGTAAGAACATTATCTGAGGTTTTTTCGTGGATTTTTACAATATTAATCATAAATGAGTTATCAGTGAACACTGTTTATTGACTTGTATTAAGAATATTTTTATATTTACGATAATGCAGTCATAACGAGAATAAAGCGATTTTATATTTTGAACGTAATAATGAAGAGTTCTCCTGTATTAAAATAGGTAAAAAGAAAGCCAAATTTGTTTTCAGCTACAGCCTTGAGATAGGTCAATTCACTCTATTATTAAAGGTTACTATACTTACTACACAAAATCGGAACTGTTGAACCTTGAACGCAAATTTGACATGTTGTACGTTTGTATAAGACAGAGACAACACATCGTGTAGGTGTGGCATCCTCTTAATATCAATAAAATATGTAAGATAAAAAGGAATTCGTTGCAGTAAAATCAAAATGTAAGTATTTAAAATACAATTTAGCGTATATTTTAAATAACACAAATATTAAAATATTTAAGGGCATTCGATATCATAAAAATGTCCTATATTGTGTAATGAATAATAATACTACAATAATATGTGATGATGATAAATGATAATAATATAATATAATATATCTATATTCTAAGGTCAGTTGAATATACACAGGTAGTTATATTATTATAATATTTATAGTTATTAGGTATTGTTGTATGCACTTATATATATTGCATATTATATTAGGTTCAGGCGGCCGTGTCAAATTGAAGCGTGTGCGACGCCCAGAATTCGGTACCTATTTGGTAAAGGCGACACTGACGACTCACAGTCACACAGTGAGTTATATTACCTATACGGACTATACGTATTACGTACTATACACACACACACACACACACACACATAATATATATATATTATACTGGTCGGACACGGTCACCGGTTGGTATAGCAAAATAATTACGTTTCTATATTATTAATCAATAATTCGATTGGTGTAGTAGGTATATCATTAATCCACATGGAATTATGGAGTACCTATCACTTGGCGCGGTTTTGTGTAGTGAAACTTTATATTATATACCATAATAGTAAATATGGTACAATGCCTATCGTGATAATTCACATACCTATCGTGAAACGTCAAAACACCCCTCCCCGAGGCCTGACAAGCCGTGCCGATATACTTGAGTGTATAAGTTTCCACACGAGTCACAAAGCATATCATGCGCTATAGTCATATTATAATATATTATTATGTTACGGGCAATGTTTGGAATAATGTTGACATTAGTCAAATTTTAACATTACCCACGATGCATATTGTTAATATCTTGGATAGTGTTAACAATAGACAGATAAAATGACATTAGCCAAGGACCTTTGGATAATGTCTTAACAACTGTTAACTATAAGAATGTATCTATCATGAGATAAAATAATTTTATATTAAATAATAAGAGTCACGAGATAAAATAATTATGATTTACTAATACAATTAAATATATTTATGACATCAATAGCAGTTACCGCATACAGAACTATGAAAGACATAATAAATAATTAGAAAGGTTATATTATTAAATTATAAGAGTAAAATGTAATTTAAGATCCTATACATAATAAGTACATATTATATAGAATTTAATAAGTCGCTAATGATATAACATTAAATTGAGTATTTTATTTCATAAATAATTTTTTGAAATATAGAATTAAAATGTTATTATTTATTACTACGTGGCATGCTTATATGACATTTCGAATTGCACAAAATACTAGAAGACTTACATTTTCATCTATTGGCATCACATTTTCCCTTACATGAACACCTTTTGTACTTTTGACCACCATCATCCATAACTTTTAACATTATCCACTATTGACTGGCCAACTTTAACATTATGCGGATGGTGTTGTCGTGTTGATATTTCATGTTTATAATCGAAGGATTACACATTATCCAAAATGCATGGCTAATGTTGACATTATCCGGTGACTGGTTAATGTCAACACTATTTAAATGTTAATATTACATGTCGATTATAGCCATACGCATGAAACTGGAAATCAAAAAATGCAGCTCGTGATGTATGCAATTACCATAATATAGGATTTTAGAATATGCATTTACATCATTTGCAATACTTACATTATAGACTATAATATGCAGGTATACTACATGCGTAGCATTAATTTTAAATATAATATTATAATAGTAAATACTTAATAGAACCATTTTATACCGTATAATAGGTACTACATACCTATACTATTTATTATAGTATATACTCGACTAAGATAACAAACGAATAAGAAAAATAATTTTTTTTTTTACTTTTTAACTGAACTACTTAATTAATTTCTTAATAGTATAGCTAAATAACTTAATTAGTTAAAGAAACCATTTCAACAACTTAGCTTTTCCAAAAAATAATAAGTCAAGTTAACATCATGTTTATTGTTTATATATTATATATATTATTATCTATAGGTAACTAATTGATTAATTAATTATTCTTTCGCTTAATCATTCTGAATCTTCAGTGTTTTAAAATTAAAAAAAAACAAATAAATATTCCTTGGTTTAATAATTTAGTTGACACAAAAGTGTTGTTGCCTAAACCAAGGGTCGGCAATCAGTTACCAAGGGGGTCCGGATAATTTAAAAAAAAAATTTCGATGTACGGAAAACTTTTGTACTTATACGATGAAAAACAATTTTAAGCGAAGACGGTTTAACTTTTTGGTAATCAAGGATACCAAACAATTATTTTAATTATACTATTACAATTTTAACAAATAACCGTATTTTTTTTTTCAATTATTTTAAAAAGTACTGAGAAATGTTTATTTTTGTCCCATCAAAATGCATACTAGATCCAGTTTGCTACCAGAATCCTCCCTCAAAGTTGACGATTGGAGCATTTTTTCTAATACAAAAAAAAAAGATAAAAATAAAACACATATAATTGTAAAATGCATTAGACATTCTTCCCTCCCCTCAGAATGTAAAGACTAAAATTATCTTTTAAAAATAGTTATAAAGGTATAATAACAATAATAATTATTATAGAGTATTTACATGTTTACGTACGTACTATAATAGTTATTAAATATTAATAATATTATAGCTTACGATATTATTATAATGATATTGTATACGATTTTAAACCACAGTAGTTAAACTATATGTTAGCTGACAGTCATCAAAATGAAAATGTTACAATATTGTTTTTATTGTATGATATAAAAATCGGGCGTGCGATTTGACCCAGTAAAAAACTCGAACTCAATTCGACCAAATTTGAGTGCATTGGCACCCGGTTTGGACGCAGCCAACAATATACCTATAGGTAGACACCTATTAAAGGACTATAGTATATAATAGTCGACCTTAAGTTCAGACGCTGTAGTCACTTCGCACTTGTGTCAACAGGATTACACGCGAGTATGGAGGTATCCGTGATGTTTACCCCGACTATAATAGCAATAGTATTTGCAATTTTTCATACCTACGACCTACCGAGAGTCTATTCACAGTGTCTAATTCACACACGAATACGAATGCCAACGTATGCCTATAATATTATTATAAAATATACGAGACGGGTTGCGGTGAAACAAAGCAATACGCTCCGATGAGGCGACGGACGTGGTACGCCCCCGACGGCTCGCCTATAGCATAATATTATAACGCTGTTGAAAATTCTATTTTCGGCGGACGCGCTGCCCGCTTATTGGGCGGACAGGATGGAATAAATATTCCCGAGATATAATTACGGCAGTGTGCAGTAACTCCACGATGACAGATCTGCAGCGTCGACAAATAATAATATGTGCATTCATTATACTACTATACACAATAATGCAGTTGTACATGCCGCACGATGGGCGATGAACGTATCAGGATTTTTGGATTATATAGAGAGAGGATGATGTATGATATGCGCTCCTCGGAACTTCAATCGGGACCAGACAAACAGAAAAAAGAAATGACAAAATAAACAATTTTCATTTTCCACACACACACACACACACAGCTATTCAAATTATGTTTCTGATCTCTATCAAATCCCTCTGCTTTGCTGCAATCTGACAAAAACGTATTAATATATATATGTTGTTATCGAAAACAGATGTATCTTATATTCTTATTTTAATCTTACTATCTATTTTGTAGAAGCGTACAATATTTCTTTTAATATAACGTATTACATTTAGGCGGTAGGTATATGTGTATAGTTTAATTCTTATTTGTATACGAAGCAACATGAATTAAGCCCAGTAGCCTTAGACATGCCAAATTGTATAAAAAATTGATTTGTTTAATGGTTCACTAAAATTCAATAGACCAATGACCAATCATAAGCCACTAAATTGTGTTTAAGGGAGCTGGCTCATTGTTGATTCGTTATAGTGATTGGTTATGCAACACAGCAAATTTAGAAGAGAAAACCATCATTATTATTTATTGTAATATTTGTCAACTGACAAAGATAAACAAAGTGTACTATATTAGGTATAAACAAAAACGTGTGATATTATTATCGGCCATGATATCTTGATCAAAGATAAAATATTTAATAATTGTCGAAATAAATAAAAATAATTAAGAAGTGAGCGTTGTCTTGACAAAAGTCTTTAGAGAACAGCTCAAACATTTCAAATGGCTATAAATAGCATAAAATTAGTCTAGATATTTTGAAAATTGCATTGTGTATAGAAAATAATTGAAGTAATAGTGAAATGTTTTGAAATAATTAAAATAATGTATTAGAATATAATTCCTTAGACAAATTATGTAGGTATAATATCTACTATCTATGAAAAAAAACCGTTTTTAAGGGGCTTAGTATAGGCAATTTTAATACAATATCAATTTGAAATCGAGGATTTGAAAGAACCGATCATTTTTAACGAGTTCATTATAAAACTTTCTAAATTCGTGGATGTGGATCGTGCAAATGCATACGTAGTAAATGATTATTAATCATTAGTGCAAGTAAAAGAATTAATAGTGGAGTGATTTCGCACACGGCGTTGCGTGGGTGAACGGTAAAGTATGTATTTATATACTTTTTGCCAATTCTACCGATGGACTTATAAATGCCAATAACGAATTACATTAGTGGTTTTTAATTATTATTTATTATGTTTTATTCACTAGTTTATAGGTCAGGTATGCAATATAAATGTGTTAATGTATAAAATGTGTATACCTATATAATTCCAATTTGTATTGTTCATACTATATATTGGCAAGGGGTTGTTTGTTCGAAAATTATGTGCACGAATGAATATGTACGAATAAAAAGTTATATGTTAGAAAATTTAAATGTTCGAATATTATGTGTGAATGAGTGTGTCTGAATTAAAAGTGTTCGAATGTTATCTGTTATAAAGTTTAAATGTTTGAATATTATTTTTATTGTGGAATCAACAAAATGTAATTTTTCGGTATAAACATTATTTATTATTATTATTATTATTATTTATTATTATTTATTATTATTAATCTTAACTATACAATTAAATATGATATTATATTATCTAAAAAAAAAAAATGTTTTAAAAAGATAAATTATAAGCAATTCCCCTTAAAAATTCTAAAATATTAAAATCAGCATTGTCAGCATTGTTTTTACAGCTTAGAACAAGATTTTTAATACGTTCTTCTCGTTGTTGTTTGGACTCTTTGAACTTTTTTGGAAACCGGTTTTGAATCAACTGTTTGATCGAACTTTCAATGTTCCGATACGAATAAAATGTAATCTCGATTATCCGATATCGTTGTAGTCATTGGAATGATGACTACACACTTCTATATATACATTTAATATGGCTGGTTCATAAAAGTTTATCTATTATTTGGCTATTAACAAATTATTAGGTGAATTATATCTGTGACTATGAACGATATTCGTATAATGTTATTATTTTATTATGCGTTATTATGTTCAAATAGGAAAATATAACATTCGTACATAATACTATTCGAACACAATTAAATTCGAACAGATTTGTTCGAACACTCTTCATTCGAAAACAATTCATTCGAACACTCGACTAGTTCCCCTGTATACTATGTATAGGTACACTATATATACAATATAATATTATAAGATGCTCAACATAATGTTTTGTTAAAATGAATCAATTTTTTTTTATGAACGCATTATTTTTTTTTGTAAATGAAAATATGAACTCATTCTTTATGAAAAAATAAATTTTGAATGCGAATGTATTTTTTTTTAAATTAATGTTCCATACCCTGGTGTTTTGCACTAGAGTAAGGACATCAAACGGCGACCACTGCCGATGGGAGCGATAAAAGTTAGTCCGGGTTTGTAGCATCCACCAGAGTGCACAGGTGATACTGTTTGTACAATATGAAAATTATAGGACATTGTTGGTTTATTATTATTATTTCGTGCTAAGCGATAAAACCTATGTACAATATTAATACACACCTATAACATTATTTAAAGAGAATTTTTATTTAAAATAACGTGAATAAAGTTACAATTATTTAAGGTTTTTTAGAATACGAGAAACAACCAATCATGAAAACTAAGTGGTAGTTATCAATTCTTATTACAATATTTTGAATCATATTAACTGTTGGACATAGGTGGTAATTGGGGAGGGAGCTTGAGGGGGCTTAGCGCTCTCAAAACGTACAAACAGAAAAATTAGCCCCCTCAAAAATAATATAAGCAAAATATTAACTTTCAATTCAATTATTGTTGAAACGCAAATAATAAAAAAAAAATGTAGAAAAATATCTAATGTGTTAGTATTTCTGATTCCATTATTACCAAAGTCCATAGCGTAATACGTTTTAAAGTAGGTTGAATCTGGTATTCTGGATTCATCACAATATTATTATAGATAACAAGGTTGTTACTGTAAATTAATATTTAATAATATTGTTTTTCTTTATAATTTGTATAACTATAATTATCTTACTTATACTATATTTAATGTTAAAATTCAAGTATATGTACAAGTAAATTTATAACATCTATAGTATGTTTAAAATAAATCATGCTTAGTTGTGCATGGTGTTTAGGGTAATATTATATTTGCAAGTGCAAAGAGCGGCTTTGATATGCAATAAAGTATTTTTAAATTTTAGCCCCCTCTAAAACTATGGCAAATTTCCCGTGTCGGGTTACGCGTTCGAAAATGATGTTCGAATAAAATGTGTTCGAATGAAAAGTGTTCGAAAAAGCATACGTTAGGATGCATTTTTGTTCGAATGAATTTTTGTTCGAAAACTTTGTATTTATTATTTTTATATTATAGATATTAAGATATCTATTATCTATAGTATATTAATAGCCGTTTATTCCAACTATTCTACCGTTAACCAGGGAAAGACGGTTATTTAAGACTTGTATTTAACATTATGGCGCGTTTCCCTCGTCGCAGTGGCGCGTATGAACTTAAATAATTTAAACTGAAAAGCGGCGTACGATAAGCGTCCGTGTGAAACGGGCCTCCGGCCTAATATAGTATCTGATATAGAGCAATACATTTTTATTTTTATTATATTATAATATTGTACTAGGTTGATATCGAAACATATACGTGCTTATAAATTCATAACACTTCTTAAAAAAACGCAGAACGAGAACGAACAAGCTTAATTGAACAATTTATTCAAGGCAGAATTGCAAAAAAAATTAAGGTAACCCGACCACAACACGAAGATCGAATTAAAAATTTAGTTTTAAGATTTAAAAATAGTAATCAAATAAACATTGAGTTTTTAAGAGGCATTGCGTACAATTTAAATTTTTAACTTGAATATTTATAAATTTATACTAACATTTTTTTAATTTAAAAAATTTAAATAATTTATACACAAATAATTTGTTTTTTGAATGTTTATTTTACTTGAAAATATACCTATACATTCAATAATTTTAATATGTGTTTTTTTTAAGAATGAGTTTAATTATTCGAACTAAAACTCATTCGAACAAAAATTCATCCGAACATATGCTTTTTCGAACACTTTTCATTCGAACATATTTTATTCGAACACATCATTTTCGAACACATAACCCCTCGTCCAAATTTCCGCCCATGCTGTTGGAGTCTGAAACGCTAGATAGGTATCTAGAGGATATGTTTTAAATTAATAATTACTACGCAGTGAATTATAATACTTAAAACTGGTTCTTAACTGAAAAAGATAGTCAATACAACTTGTTGTATGTGAATATTTGATATCCATGCAGATAGCTTAACTTAGATATTTAAACGAAGAGGTCCGCAGAGGTCTGCTGCTCTAAGGGTTATCCGGGCTTACCGGACGGTGTCAGACGAGGCTTGGCTGTTGTTAGCCGCCATGCCTCCAGCTGATCTCCTAGGGGAAGAGAGACTAAGAATTAGGGCCCGAAGGCACGCTCTTGCACTTCCCGGGGATACACCCCCCCCCCTTTCCAAGGATGCTATCAAGAGGGAAGAAAGGAGGATAACCGTCGCTCAGTGGCAAGTTAGATGGTCTTCCACGACTAAGGCATCGTGGACACGGCTAGCGATCCCGGACATCGGTAGGTGGCTGGGGAGAACGGTCCCGGAGGTGCCTCTGTCGTATCACATGACCCAGGCACTGTTGCCACGGTTGCTTCCAGCATTACCTACACCGGATGGGTAGGGCTGATAGCGCGTGCTGCCATCACTGCGACAGTGACGCAGACACCGTTAACCACACCCTTTTTAAGTGTCAGTATTGGAGCGGTCTAAAGGAGGATCTTGACGGGTGCCTAGGCCACCCCCCAGGCGTTGAGGACATGCCGGCCATTCTCTGCGGCCCTGCCTTCGAGGACTTGCCGCTGGATCACTTAGTGAGGGCCGATGTTCTGTACAACGCGGAGGAGACGTTCAGGAGCTTTTATAAGATGGTTGAAGAGATCCTGACTCTCAAAGAAGAGGAAGAGAGAGCCAGACAGGCGGATGAAGCCTAGCGGACAGGCTATGAAGGAGGACCGCTGACAGAGGGGCGATCTGGAACGCGATGTCAAGGGCGGCGGACTCCGGTCGGCCCGAGAAACCGGCTCGGCGGTCCAACAAAGACTATTATTTGATAATAATGTATTCTTGTTTGTAATTATTCATTATTTTTAGTGCATAATAAACGATGGCGACGCTGTCGAAGTAATGCGCAAGTAATCCCGGCAGCGTCGTCGATAACAAGAAAAAAAAAAAAGAAGATATTTAAACGAAGAATAATGATGATGTTAATTTTTTCGTTGTAATTTATAATATAAAATATTTTTTGTGGGTACTTGACATTTTTAAAGTATATTATTATATTTTATACACACAATGATATTTTTAAATTCAATGTTTTCGGCAAAAATTAATTCAACCTACTGTATTATCAATATAGTAAAATGAATTACTTTAACAGCAATAATATTGCAGTCATAAAATATACTTTTTTTGAGTTTTTTATGCATTTTTTTTATTATTTATCTAAAAACTTGTTTACCGATGGTGGTATAAGGAATATCTAAGCTTCAAATTGGTACTTAAACCTTCAGGGAACTTTTGGAAAAACAGTGCAAAAATTCAGAAAATACTGCTTAGTTATTTTCTCGTTAGTGGGGACAAAATAAAAACCTTAAACCACTAGTTATATATATATGTAGATTTTTATTTTTTATTTATATTATTTCACTGATTTAAATGTCATCACATTGTATTTAAAAACATTGTTAATTAATTATTATTTGTTCATTTGTATACATTACTTCTGGTTAGGTTTAATAAAGTTTAAAGCTTTCGTCAATGCTCTGCAAGATACTATAGCTGCAGATACGTTTTTACTTTAACCAATGATGAAATCCAACAAAAATAATTAGTTTAAATTAATGTATTTTTTTACGTAACTACGCATTGAGTATAGATAGTAGGTACTATCTAAAATCAACAGTAATAATTTATAACTTAATAGTAAAACTTTATTCATTTTTTTTAATAAATTATGCTAATCAAATATGAAATGTAATAAATGTAATGTGAAATGAAATGTAATAAAAAAATATCAACATTTATTTTGTCGAAAACTGATAATAATATTTATTAGTTCGATAATAAATTATGTGAATATCGTAACATTTTTAATCGGTGAACAAGAGAAATGACGTTTTTATTGTTTTATAATAAGTCAATAATATAAATTATTATTTTGTATTGGTAATTTAATAAATTGGTGTTTCCCATGGTCGTATAAAACTCATCTCCAAAGCCTCGCAGCCAACTACTTTATTGTCTATATCTTTAAAGCGAATCGACAACCTATATTTTCCATAAAAAAAAACTTTGGGTAAGTTGAGATCTTCCAAATTCTTCAAGTCAAACCCTGGCGTTGTATATATTCCCTGTAAATATTTGGAAATAAATTGTTACAAATACATAATATATTTGACGGTGAAGTACACGCATTGCTATTATTTTAAATTATCATACTTTAATGATTAATATAGTTCAACATTAGTTTAAAAATATGTTAGAATTTTAGATTCTGAGCGGAGTGAGTTGTTGTAAGTAAAAATTAAAAAAAAATTGATATAAGCCTTTAATAGTTTTTTATATGCGTCCAAAGTTAAAATTTCTACAAAATACGTAAAAATAACAAAAATTTGCATTTTTTTGATTAAGAAATTCATAAAATTTTTTATTTAAATCTACGATTTTCAAATTTAACACAAGATTTTTTATAATATTTTCTACCTTTTTACAAAAACAAAAAATTTTCCGGAAAGTCAAACTAATAAAGTCTTTTTATAGGCTTTTGAAATTAGACATTGGATATTCACCCGTAATTCGTAAACTATCGATTTCTCAAGGAAGGATTGAATTCAAAAAGGAATAACCATAGACATTTGAAATTTTCACCAAATGTTATGATTATTTATAAATATAGATAAAAAATGTTTCGTTTGGTCAAATTGCTTGAAAATGTAATGCAAGATTCCTCATAAGTTGTTATAATAGCTTGATCAAAAATATTAAAAAAACATATGCACAAATTTTTTTTTATAAGCATTTTAACTTCAAATGTTGACCAAAATTCATTATTGATCATTTGCAAATTATTTTTTAGTTAAAAATGTATAAAATGTTCAATAATATCATAAAATACACTTAGTTATGTAAGCTGACAGACTGTCTTCTCTCAGAATCGTTTTTCGTATATAATGATTTATATCATTGAATTCAAATAGTTTAACACATCCATAAGACGGAACACGACTTCTACTGTACAGTACTACAGTGTACAGCAGAGTGATACCCACTTGCTGACCTTTTTAATGTTAATTTAACAGTTTTCAAATCATAAAAGGATTTACATATATTATGGTAATTATTATAAAATGATATAATTGTTTTTAATGTTTTTATACATTACCGCTGGCAGTGGACAGCTATCAGTTGGAATGTTAAAAGCCTTTATACTTTTATTCCAAGCTTTCCCAGGAGATTTTTCAGATTACTGCACGCCTTTTTTGTAACGATAATATATGCATTTGGTACCCAACCACCAGTTGAACCCCAAGACGAAAAGTTAATATCAAGCTATACAAATAAATAATATGTTAGCATAATATGTAGCATTATGTAAGATATAAGCAACGAACATTTACGATTCAAGTGGAAATAAAAAATTAAATAAATAAATGATAGGTACATGTTATAATCACAATAATGATTAATACAATTTGTGCTCTGATAAAAACAAACAAATTTTTACAAATTTAATGCTGATTTTCATTTTTACTTAATCTTCTATTAATCAGTGATATCGGCCATTTCATAGAAATAAAATATGCACTCCTTAGTCCTTATTATTATCCAACTAATGGAGTAGGTATGTAATATGTATGTATGTATGTATTACTACTTACTAATATATAGTAACACCATGCAATTTCCGTATAATGAACTTTCACATAACGACATTTTCTCATTAATTTAAATATTATAACCAAATAAATGTATCTATAGTTGATCCTTCGCACGACGTTGCCCGTGAAAAATTAGACAATGTCCACAAATTTATCAAATTTTAAACTCCATTAAATATAAATTACACAGATTTTTAACACAGTAATTTCTGTTATTTTGACCAAATATAAGGCACACGACTAAAATTATATGCAATCATAACAACTGTTTTATTTTTTACAACCATGGAATGGTAACCCTATGGAAACAAAATAATATTCGTTTTTGGTGATTCAACATAGCCCCGCTTGAGCAACTTTTTAAAATGCGAATCGCACAAAATTATTTCTAAGTGCACTTATACTACTACATTTTCTAAAATCTCAAATTAACAAGTTTTAAAGTTGTGAGTTGGATATAAATCAGTCAGTCTGGACTGCTTCTTTTATATGAACAGATTCTATCGAATAACATGTTTCTATATAAAGAACTATTTTTATTCTACAAATATTAAATAACCCATTATATACTTACGGTTAGAGAATCAGTAAAAGGTACCGTAGCGGTTATATTTCCTTTCAATTCAGTTATAGTTGATGTCTTTTTACTAAAATATACATTTAATTGAATTGAATTGTTTTTTGACGATTCACAATGATATACTCTATGATACACAAAACGGTATTCTCCCTGTAATAAGAGTAATTTTATGTAGAAATGTCATACATAATTTATGCACAACATTGATAATCATAGAAAATAATATACAATATACTCGTATGTTTAATAAATCAAGCAGATTATTAAGTTACCACTTACCATAGGCAAGTTCGGCATAAAACGATTCCGTGATTGAGACAATGAGTAAAGCCCAATAAATACGAACATTTGTATTATTCTCATTTTGTCTGTGATATATAATTTCAGTTTATAGTTTTACATAAGTTTTCAACGGTAAAAATGAATATAACAGCCATGAGTTATAAAATATATTGATACCTTTAGAGGTATTGATATGTTTGAACTGCAACCTCTAAGTATTGCCGGAAGTATTTATAAAATATTATTTAACAGGAAAAATACAATTAAGTTTGTTTGAAACTACTGTCATTGTTAGATTGTCTGCAGGACTGAAAATTAATATAATAACGCCCAGTTGCACGAAACATTTATTAATTTAATAGTTTAACACAATTTAATGGGCAAATTATGAGCCACTAAATCATGTCTAAGTGACCATTACCTCACTATTGTTTCGTTAAATGTTTAGTGATTGTCTATACAACCCGGCATAAAGTTAGGTAAAACACCATTTCTGCACTCATGTGACTTACGAAGGTATGGAGACATTTTAAATTTGTCTATAGTTAGTAGGTACAGTAAGTAATGCTCAAAGCGGTACTTTTTTAAATAAAAATAATAATTGTTTATACTTTGTAGAATTGATTCCACCATATCATGAGAATGTTTAGTCCTGATGTATCGAAAAAGTAATAATTAGAGCTCGAATGTTAGTGACCAATATTTCATTAAAATGTGCATTTGAAAATGTCAAAAATGCAATTATATGATATAAGATATATTAAATATACCTATTTTTTCAACAAATGTATGCAAAAAATATTATTCTTATAATTTATAAAATATATGCTACTTAATCTAGGAATAATCAATGTATGAATTTATTTGCTCAAAAATGTCAAATATGCAAAAATGTGCAAAATAAGTTTGCATATTTTTAGTCTAGACTCCATGAATCGAATTTATATCATACTTGGGTACTCTGATTGCGTGAAAAAAATATGCAAAGTCATAATCAAAAACATCTGACCTCTAGTAATAATAGTTGATATAATAAATGCTGTACAACTATGTAAGAAAGTTTAAATAACTAGAATACATTTACCAAAACAAATTGTTAATAATATAAATAGTTATTAATTTTAATTTGCTTTTTATATATATTGAGTATAATTTTTTCGATTAACATTGATACGTATGAGTGATGGCCTTAAACTACAAATAAGCATAATAAAATGTTAAAATAAAAAAGTAACAATTGGAATTTTTATGTTATTTTTCGTAATTTTCGATGTATTGTTAATTCTCATATTACTGGACATATTGTTCAAATAAATTGTTGAAAGTATTTTTAAACTGATATTATAACATTTTAAGTGGAACTATTTATTTTAAATTGTCAAGGATTTTGACCTAGCAAAAAATATTTATAGTGCAAAAATTAGCTCAAAAAGAGTCAACATATTTTTAAAATTATACCATGTATAGAAAATACTAATTTTAATATTTGATGAAAATGTCATACATTTTTATTTAAATCTCAAATAAAAAGTGTCTCCAGACATAAAAAAAGACGCATAATTGAAAAATCAGTATGTTTTCTCTATGCTCAGAATCTATAAAGAAGTTAAAAATATTAAGTATAACACTTTTTGTCTTGAATTGTTTGAAATATTATACTGTTCTAAATAAAATCTCCTACAAATCTAAAATTTGTTATCGATAATATTTTTTCTTCTTAATTACAATTTACCAAGGTTCTGGTTAATTTTTATTTTTTGTGGCGATGTCTCATTCAAGTTTATGACTAATATGTATAATAATTAATAGGTAGTCAAATATTACTCAGAGTTTCATATACTTCTGGCTTTCTATAAGTTCAATATTTTAGTATTTTACCCAAAGTTTGTAAATAAGTTTGGCTATTTTAAGAACATTGCCTGTACCTACTGCACTTGTTTAATCTTAAAACGTGTTAGGATCACATATAGTTTAAGTTTTAAACATTATTATAGTCTACTGGTGAATATATTATGACGAGCATTTATAATTTTTCGGATTACGTTCACACTTTGTGTAAGTCAATTCTATTCCAGGCATATTATAAAATACATCATCGTTCTAACTCCCGGTAATATGAGAATTCGACTGAGTAGACACGTTCATGAATTGTGATTATTCAAACGAGGAGCTTCTCGTTGAGAAACCACGTTTTTCGATTAAATTTGAAATTATATCCGTCTGTACTATCTTACGAACAACCGCGACGCATATAGAAACAATGAATGAGACTGAGTTTGTATAATAATAATATTATTAACTACCTACCTAGGTTTATTGCTACTTGCTATGCTATTTGTAATATGTAAACCATATATAATATTATATTATAATGATGCGTACCTAATATTACACAAACCTATAATATTATATATTATGTAGGTTTATACCTGTTATAGGTATATGTATATAACAATATATGCCATATGGTATATAGTACCTACTAAACTATGCACTAGTCTTACAACCGTGTAAATGGATATAATAATAAAAATGATAAACAATATTATATTATGTAGGCGACCTCCTGGCGAGACACGACTTTGCTGATAAAATAATATAGTTCGTGAAAGAAAATTAATATCGGTGTATTGGTTAGTATTATTACTTTATAAGTGTTGTTAGCGGTTGATAGGAGAAAACAAAAATAAATACACTGTGTGTTATTTAACATTTCTGTTGGTATAAATATCATATAATGGTATAGCGATACTTACTTTTTCGGCTGGTTGGAGCTTTCAAAGCTCTGTATAATTGGGCACATCCAACAATAGAAACTCAAACACATTACACGTAACACGCAGACTTACAGAATCAGTGAACCGTCCTTATTATAATAATTATTACGGCGGAATTACAGATTTAGAATTTGATAACATTTAATTGAGACTTACAAAACTTTACCAATATTCGATATTTGCACTTTAGTCTGATTTAAAGAGCATATAACCAGACATACCTGCAGATATATTCAGAAAGGAAAAATTCCAAGTTTCCGGAATCACTGGCTAAATCACTCAATCGGGAGTCAGGACCTCGACTCTATCTTTACCACAAATCACAATTAAACTCATCGTTGCCGGCAACTTACAATACTGTACAGTATCACAATGTTCATTGAGTTGTGTACTAGTGTGTATTTGTATTTAATATTTATGAATCCAATTTTTATGTATAATCCATATAAGGTTTTTAATAATAATAATAATAAATATTTATTGGCCAAAAAGAAAATGCATAGTGATTACATATAGTTAAATTACATAAATAATGGCCCATCTCACCACTGAGGATAACCTCTTATCGGTGATGATGGAGTACTATTAAAGGATTAATATACATTTATAAATTTTATAATAATTTCGAAATTGTTTGTTGAAAAATGCGTCATATTTGACTATAATTCAAAACATAAATAGACATATTAATCAGTAATAAAATAATAAAATGATAAATAAATATAAATAAATATAATATAATGTATAGAAGTACAACAAAAGTGGAATAGATAGGTAAATAGACTACATTATATTCACCGGTACATTACATAGGCTGTAGAACACTAGTATTATTTATCAACCATAGTTTAATAGAGTGTTTTTATATTTTATAGGACGTACTGTTAATAATTTGTATCGGAATATCATTTAATAATCTCAAACCCACTTGCGAAAAACATCGACTCGATTTTAATATACGAACAGTAGGGATTTCTAAGTTGTTTTTTTGACGTGTGTTATAGTATCTAGATTTAAACTCAATTAGATTAAATTTAAAGTTAACGATTAAAATGTTACTCTTCATGAAATATTTCTCTATGTAATAATGAAAAATATTATTTTTATATATATATATATATATATAGAATCGTGATACTAATGGTAATTTAAGAAGAGTATGATTACACATAGCGAACGTTACTGATGTAATTAGGTAGATATCTAGGTGCCTTATGTAAATGGTTTTTAGTTTTTACTTAGTCACTTAATTATTACTTATTAATTGGGTCTTGCAATGCTTTTTAGAGCCAGATTAACATGACATTGTATTAATGTTTGCCATTTTTAATACATTTCAGTTTTGAGTATTTACAAATTTTCTCTTTCTTAGTAATATTACCTATATTAATAATAATAAATTATAACTAATACACTGCTATAATCTTATAAAAATAAAATATTACAATTTGATATAATTATCAAATATTATTAAATAACAAAAATACTAAATAACAAATATAAAGCACCAAACATTTTTTTATTTTGTGTGTTAAGCTCATGAATAATGACTTAATGTGGTTATATTTTGTTATGTTTATATTGTTTTGCATTAATTTATAATGCAACTTATACATAGTATTCATACATAACGTTTCAAGCATTAAACATATAAAAGGTATACCTTTAAAAATGAGAAAGTAGGTAGCCTAAATAAAATATTGTACAAATAATAAGTAGGTATATAGAGGTACTCCTTATTCTTTCATAAAGTAAATAGAGATATTTAAAGTTTATCACAAAGCTGCACTGTACGCTGCATGATCAAAGACAAATCAGAACTTCTAGCATCAACGACCTATATAAAAAAAAGTGGATAAAACTTCCCAATCTACAAGTGACACAAGTAATTAAATAAAAATTGTAAATCGTTTCCAAATTTGCATTAAATACTTACAAACACAGAACTTACCAAAATCCAAGGAAATCTCCGATGCAGTAAATATAGGATGGATGTCCATCAATACCTACTCAAGTATTGTACGGAAGATATGGAAATTTTAATTTTATTCAGTCTGTCGACGAACGGAATCAATCTCTGACGGTCGTTTGTTTTTAACTATACAGTTGAGCGTTATGGAGTCTGGCGTATATTCTACAGGTCATATAATTTCGCCGATTTTGCAATAGTGCCGGTACCTAACAATCAGATTAAATAATTATACACACCAAAATTACTGTCTCACACGAAATACTATAGACTCTATACCTACATAGGGGAATTGAATAAAGACAAGTGACGTCTTTGGGCCAGGCTAACCGTAATTCCCTAATCTATCTTAAATGTGTAAAAGTTACTCACAATAACAATAATTTACTTACCTTTAAAGTCAATTTTCGAATTTTTGTTGTACATGTTTTTTTATATGTTTTTGTGCGCTGAGGACGTTAGTAGAACGAGAATTTGTCTAAAGTGTTTAGTTTTTTTGAAATATTTAAAACCTTATTAAAGTAGTTTACTTTACCTCTGTGACCGCCGGTGCATCCGAGTTGGGTCCCAAGTACTATAGTGTCTAATCGCAGGTACTACACTAGTGGGTGGAACACAATTGCGTACGCTGCTTATCGGCGGTACCTTTTTCAACCTTTTTCATAACACGATTGCGTACGTTATTTTTGTGCAACGTTGTCATGCTAGCCGGAAGTCACATATAGACGAAACTGGAAATATCAAATGATTATCGTGATTATCGTGATTATCGTGAAATAAAAGTTCACACTACTTATAACCGCTGTACTGCTGTAGATTTTATTAGTTGACTGACGAACGTTCTGAGAGTAGCAATAGTAGTATAAAAGTATAGTATAAAGTGTAGTATAATATTGTGTTATATAAAATGGAAAACGAGACAATAAAAATAATTACGTCTGAACGCGGAAAAGACTTGGCATTAGTTGGTACGGACAAATATCGTTTTATAAGACAACGAAAAGATGGGCAAGTTAAATGGTTGTGCACAAACAGGACGTGTTATGCCAGTATATTGTCAGACAGTGGCCGTTCAAAAGTATTGTCAATGTTGGGTAAGCACAGACATATTTTAAATACAAAGGAGAAAATCGAACACCAGATTTTACGAGATAATTGTAAACGTAAAGCAGATGACTCAATTTCAATTAGACCATCAAAAATTATCAGATCTGAGCTGATGGCAACAGATTTTGAAGTGCCACATTCAGATATAAAATCGATAAGAAAAGCCATGTACGATAAAAGACGCAAAAATTATCCTCCTTTCCCAGATTCGTTGACCTGTGCTATACTTCAGTTGAGAAAAATGGAAGAAAATGGTGGTATTAAATTCAAACAAGAAAAATTTGTTCACGCGCCAGACGGTTTGCAATTTATTTGTATTACAACAAAGACAAACATTAATGTACTGTTACAGTGTGAAGATGTATTTGTAGATGGTACTTTTGAATACGCACCCAAGTATTTTATGCAACTTTATACGATACACGGATTAAAAAACGGTTATTATTTACCTTTGGTTTATTTTTTTTTAATTGATAAATGCAAAGAAACTTATATTTAAATGTGGACGTATTTAATTGAATTAAGCTCAAAATATTCATCTGAATTGTTAAATATAAAACAATTGCATGTCGATTTTGAAGTTGCTGCTCATGAGGCTGCAAAAACGGTGTTACCTGACATCAAGATTATTGGGTGTCGATTCCATTTAGGCCAAGCTTGGTGGCGTAAGGTAAGTACCTAATATATGTTATAACATAAAAAATATAATATTACATTAATTATTTCATTGATTAGATACAAAACCACAATACTTTACGAACATCATATATTAATAACGACGAATTGGGACAGTGGTTAAAATCGTTTTTTGGACTACCATTTCTACCATTCGAAGAAGTTGAAGATAATTTTATTCAACTTATGAGTTCGTGTCCAAATGACACTGAAGGTCATATATTTACCGATTATATTTTAAAGACCTATGTTGAACCTGGCTGTTTATTTCCACCAGAAATATAGGCAAAAGAGCCATCAATTATACCTAGGTAAGTTTAATTAAAAATATTATTTTATAAATGGAACAGCTACAAAAATAAATTAAATCAATAGAACAACAAACGGTCCAGAAAGCTTTCACAAAATGTACAATGGGCAATTTCATAGCGCTCATCCACCAACACATGTGGCTATATCAATACTAACAGAAATCCAAGTCGAAACGATGACAAAAATATGTTCAATTTCAAAAGAAATTAACAAAAATATTGCTCTTTCTGATTTAAGACGGATTAAATCTTCAATTAAAATGTATGATGAGTATAAAATAGACAAAAATATTATGGTGTATTCATCTAAAATTGGCTCTATTTACCAAGGAAAACGTTTATTTTAATTTTTTTTAGTATTTTTAACTATATTAGGTACTGTATATTCTATTTTTAGAACGTAGCTTTTTTTTTTTAATACTACCCTTACTTGATGTGAACGTAGTTAAAAATTATAAAGTGTTCAATTTGTATAGCTAAGGATTGAAAATTTAAAATGACGATTCTCATAAACAGTTTATATCGTTGCTTATTTTAAATAATGCTTAGATTTTTTCTTATATATTTTTGAATTTACTTTTATATTGCAGATCATTGAAATATATATATATTGTGTATAATACACGGTGAACTTTTTGTATATTTATAAATTTGGCAACGTTGCATACGCAATCGTGTCGTTTTACGGGTTTCCATTGTTATACAGCAAACATACGCAATCGTGTTCCCAAAAAGGTAAATCGTACGCAATCGGGTTCTACCCACACTAGTTGGGTCCGGGACTATTCTAAGTAAGTAACAAAGCGTATTTTATGTAAATATACAATCCAAACGAAAAATATTAATGTCTTATACATTTTTACCAACAGCCAAGTGATTTTTTTAAACAATATTTTATTTTTATTTCTTTTATACAATATGCATTTTAGATACTGAGCGAAGCAATAAATGTATTGATTCTACAAAAATTTTTTTTTTTTGTATCTGTCACCACGATTAAGGACAGTAAAAGCGTTCCAAATTTTATCATCAGCATCTTTTCTGATAGGAAAGTAAATGTAGTTGGTACTTTGAGGGGTCAAAAGTAAAAATTTCTCAATAGTTTTTAATCACGCCGGAAAAAACAAAAAAATAAATTAATGAAAAAACAGGAATTTTTACGCGAAGCCAATTTTAACAAAATTGCATTTTATTTTTGGTGTAACAGAACAAATAATGATCAATACATCAAAATTTCACAAAATTTCAGCAATTTCTATACACAATAAATTTTAAATGTTTTGACTTTTTTTGAGCTATTTATAGACATAATTAATTTTATATTTTTTTTTCAAATTTTTTTTTTTTAAACTTTAGTCATTTAAGACAAAATTTGGTCAGCAGAATATCGAACATTTGCAAATCATTTTGTGGTTAAAAATTCATAAGAATTTTTCTATTTATATTTAAGGTTTGAAAATTTAACACTAGATTCTAAATAAGTTTTTATTATGACAACCGTAAAAAAATTTCAATAGGAAAACACTTAAAAAATGTATAAGCATTTAAAGTTAAAATTCTTACGAAATCCGTCAAAATCTAGAAAATATACAAACTAATTTGTATTGAAAAATGTATAACATTTTGAGAATTTATTCCTAAGGTTTAAAAATTTAATACAAAGTTCCTCATAAGCTATTATGTAAGTGGTAGTTAAAACAAAAGTGATGCGTATGTTTAATAGTTTTTTTTTTTTTTTTTTTTTTTTTTTATTTCATGGTAAAGCTTCAACTGCTAAGGTTATTAGCTTACAAAAAATATTAGTTATAGGTACAAAATTTAGTGTTATTAGACAGAGGTTCTTAAGATTAGTTTATACATGCCGATTTATAATTGATTGCACTGTAGAATGAGATGGGTCCTTAAATTAGGTTGTACATATTGGTTAGTTTGAGGAATGCGATTACTTGGTTGGTGTTGTCCTGGGTTGGGCTGAGGGCTTCGTACAGGTTATCGGGCAGTCCCAGACTCTCTCTTGCCTCTACATAATTGCGACAGTGGATGATTAGGTGTTTGACTGTGAGAGTTTCTCCGCATGTTCGACATATTTCAGGATCTTCTCTGCGCATAAGATGTCCATGGGACATCTTTGAGTGACCAATGCGAAGTCTATTGATAATAACTTCATCTTTGCGATTCGATGTATGAGGTTTGGGCCAGAATACGGTAGTGTTTTTAATTTCCCTTAGCTTATTATTAGGTGTACGTCGCCATTCAGATTCCCATAAATTAGTACAAAAGGTGTTGACGTCTCTGTGAATGTCGATGGGTGCGGAGTATTTGCGTAATTTGGTCAGAGGGTTGTCAACTGCTTCACGAGCTACTATGTCAGCTTTTTCGTTGCCATCTATGCCACAATGGCCTGGTGTCCATATGAACCGTATATTTTTGTTAGCTTTTTCGATTATGTTGCTTATTTTAATTGCTAGAATGCTTGAGTGTAAATTATATTTTAAATTGTTTAAGGCGCTGAGCGAATCTGAACAGATGTTTATGGTCGAGTCGGGTAGTTGGGTGGCTAGGTGGACTCCCTCCAGGAGTGCAAAGTATTCCGCCGTATAAATGCAGTTATGGTCCGGTAGTTTGTACGATATTGATTGATCGCCGTTTATTATTGCGATCGCAACACCTGAATTTGTTTTGGATGCGTCTGTGTATATTTGTGGGTTAGACGAAGAAGAGTCCATGATTTCGTTGAATAAATTTTTAAATATAATATTTACCGTTTCTTTTTTAGTAAACTCTGCCAAACTGGTATCCACTAGAAAGGTTGGAACCCTCCAAGGAGGCACCACACTGCATTCTCGTTTGATAATTAAATTTGGATCAATATTGGTACTTGACATTTCATTTAACATCCTCAAACCCAGTGGTTTCTTTAGATTGGGATTGGAGCAAAATATATTAGCAAAACGATTTTGAATTAAAAATGGAAATGTTGAGTTTTCAGGGGAGGACAAGATGCGAGCAATATAATTTAGAGCTAATTTGATTCTACGGATGTGAAGGGGAGGTTCTCCAGAGATGGATAAAATACTTGGGATGGGGCTACTTCGAAATGCTCCGGTTGCAACTCTGAGACCACTGTTATGAATAATATCAATTGTTTTTAGAATATTCGGATTTGCATTAGTATAACATATTGAACCATAGTCTAATTTAGATCTAACAAGAGATCTATATAAGTTGATTAAGATATTACTTTCAGCTCCCCATTCAGCATGACTCAATGTTTTTAAGATATTGATACTTTTGATTGTGCTTGTTTTGGTCTTAATTATATGCGGTTTCCAAGTAAGTTTGCTATCAAAAGTCAATCCTAGAATTTTTATGTTGTTCACAAAGGGTAAAGGTGTGTTTCCCAAAAACAACTTTGGTTTAGAAATTTGTTTCTTTTTGGTAAACATGATACATTTGGTTTTTTCTGGTGAGAAAATAAAACCTGAGTGGAAGCACCACTTTGACAGGTCGTTTAGGCAATCTTGGAGACGACGTGTCATTGATTCAATGTTTTTCCCTTTGAGATAAATATGAGTGTCATCGGCAAACATAATTGATTTGACAGGATGTGAAATTTCATCAGGTAGATTGTTTATTGCAGCTTGAAAAAGCAGAATGCTCAGGGGGGATCCTTGTGGGACTCCGTTCTCGAGAACAAACTTTTCTGAAATGTGGTCGTTTACATTAACTTGGAAAGAACGCTCATTAAGAAAACATGTTATAAATTGTAACATTTGCCCATTGATGTGCCATTTGCTCAGTATATTTAAAACTCTATGTCGCCAAACTGTATCATATGCTTTTTGAAGGTCTAGACTAATGAGAATCATGGTTTGTTTGTTGGCATAAGATTCGAGTATTTCCGTTTCAATTTTTACATGACAATCTGTAGTGGAGTGAAATTTCCTAAATCCATGCTGGTTTGGGGATAACAGATTGAATCTTTGAACATACCAATTAAGCCTGTTATAAATTATTTTTTCAAGTATTTTACTCAGGTTACATAAGACAGAAATAGAGCGATATCCTGAAGGTTTATGTCTGTCTTGCTCTTTTTTAGGAATAGGGGTAATGCTAGCATTTTTCCATAACGTTGGGATAATACCGGACAACCAAACATTGTTAAACACCTCTAGTAGTAGGTTTTTACCTTTAATGGAGATGTTCTGGAGAAATACGAACGGTATTTTGTCTGGTCCACAACTATTACTTTTTTTGCCTTCTAGACTAGTGTTCAATTCTGACATTGTGATAGGATCGTTGAGAATTGAACCTTGATTTGTTGTTATTGTGGGGCTTGGTAGTGTAATTAATTCTTGAGTTTCTTTAAATTTTAAAAAGTCAGGATCCAAACTAGAGTTACTACTGTTGGAGTAAAAAAACTGTCCTATTTCGTTGGCTATATCTATAGGATCTGTATAAACTGTTTGCCCTACCATCAGTGTTTTTATCTGTGTAAAGGGGATTCCTTTTAATGTCTTAATTTTGTTCCACATTATGGTAGGGGAAATATAACTGTTTAGACTAGATGTAAAATTTTCCCATGACTTTTTTTTTTCACTTTTAATGAGGTATCTGACTAGCGCTTTATATTTTTTAAATTGTATAAAATCTTGGAGGTCTAAGGTTCGCTTGTATCTATTAAAGGCAGTCTTTTTTTTCCGTATAGCTTGTTTGATGGTTTTATTCCACCAAGGGACTGGAGGTCTTTTGCCAGAGTACCTAGTTAACTCGAAAACGTTGGAGGCTGTATTTAAAATGAGGTTGGTGAACAGTTTTATCTTATCTTCTATATTATTAGTATTTGTCCAAGAAGTAGATTCAATATTTTTATCGATTTCGTTTTGGTATGTATTCCAATTGGCATTTTTTAATTTCCATTTTTTTTTGCCAGTATAATGATTGTGGGAGTTTGTGTGATTGAGTGATATGAGGATAGGAAAGTGGTCGCTGCTTGATATTTCTGGTATGACATCCCAATCTATGTAGGGAGTAATTGTAGATGATGAGAATGAAAGGTCGATGGCTGAAAAGTGTCCCGTGCTTGCGCTAACTCTTGTAGCTTGGCCACTGTTAAGTATATTGAGGTCATTGTTGCTGTACAGTGTTTGTTCGATTTTAGTTCCTCGTTGATCAAGAGTGGAGCAGCCCCACAAAGGATTGTGACTGTTGAAATCACCTAAGAGGATATAAGGGGAGGGGAGTTGATTTATAATGTTTTGAATATCGGATGGTTCAAAATCATGAGAGTTAGGTAGATATATATTACAGATTGTTAAAGGATTTTTTATTGAAACATTAACTGCGACCACTTCTAGATTGGTGTTAATGATAATTTCTTCGGAGTGATAGTTTGAATTTACATAGATTGCCACCCCACCACTGGCTCTGCCAGCATTAGTTCTATTTTTGTAGTATGTTGTGTAATTTTTTAGGGAGCCGACCTTATTGTTGATAAAATTAGTCTCTTGTAGACATATTGAGATTGGACAGTATTTGTTTAATAATAACTTGATTTCATCCAGTTTTGAGAAGAATCCATTTGGATTCCATTGAAGTATTTTAAGACTATTGTTAATTGTCATGATTGGTTTAATATTTAGTTTATTTGGTATGTAGTGGTTGTATGGTTATGGATCGAGCTAGTAGGTTTCATCATCATTACTGCTAGGATAGAAAGGCTGACTAGAATTTAAGTTTTGAACTCTTTCTAGTGCTTTTGATAATCTGGTTAGACGATTTTTAATACTTTTATTTGTTATGGCAGGGTAAATATTTGTAATGATTTGAATTATATTTTCTGGACTGCTATGGTGTTCCGTACATAAACTCTCAAGATCAGTGCAACCTTGTGAGTTTTCGAAGAAATCTTTAAATTGATCGAGAGATAAGGACATTGGAGGGTTGGAGTTGAACAAATCTTTGGTTGGATTTAACCCTTCATCGATATTTGAATAGAAGCTATCGTTTGAACTGGTGCTGGTTCTAACTTTCGGTTTTTTGTGTACATTTCCTTTGCGGTTTTTTGATGCCTGGGTTTCACCGCCAGGTGCGTTGGGGGGCTTCATTATTGAAGGTGAGCTGGATGCGTGCGAAGATTTTGGAGATGGTGGTAGAGATATGGTCGACGGGGCTGGACGTTTAACTAGGTTTGGAGACGTTACGTTAACATTTTGGTTGGAAGACAATTTGAGCTTTTCGGCTAGTGAATGTTTTTTGGGTTGATCGATAGTGATAAGATCACCATTTTCATTCGCTTGGTAAGGTGTTAAAGGATCGTTGTTCAGAGTGGAATAAATATTTTGAGCATTAACAATCGGTGGCGAGAGAGATGCATTTTTTCCTACATTTGAGGCTGATGATAAATGATTAGTTTCTTTTATGTCGGTTTCGGTAATATCGATGATATTGAATTGTTCGGGTACATTTTTTCATTGGCTTGAAAAATGTCCGGTTTTATGGCATTGAAAGCAAGTTACGGTATCATCGGTAATAAATATTCTAAAAGTGGTGTTTTCTACAGTTACTGTGATTGAACTGGGAAGTTTGGACACACTGTCTTGGTTAATATATACTTGTCTTCTAAAGCTTAATATATGCGCAAATTGATCTGTTGCAAATCCAGCTTTCATGTGTGAAATTTGAGAAGTGGTTTTAATTCCTAATTCGTGGAGAGCGTTTAGTATAAGTTGATTAGGGATAGTAGGGTAAACGTTGGACAGAATGATTCTTTTGGACGCATTTATAAGTCTACGGATGGGGATTTCTATTTCATTGACATAAATTGAAGAGTGAGTTTTGAGTAGATTTTCCATGACGGCTTGACTATTGAAAAATATGCAAAATCTATTATTTGAAATGCGTGATACAAATTGAATATTTTCTGCGGGTGTGATTTTACTGATTGCGGTAACGTATTCGATTTGTTTGATGTTGTTAATTGAGTTAAATACAATGGCTTGATTCATTTTCGGTAATGTTACATTGGATGCTATCTCTGCAAACGTTGTAGTATTTCGTATATGTTGGGAAGCACTGGTGTACATATCGTCAGATATGGTAATGGGCTTATCGCCCATCGTTATAGATTTGGGATTTTTATTTAATTGGTGTAATTAAGGCAATAATTATAATCATATTACCTGCAACGCGAAACAGACTGGTGTGTTACTGCTATCGAAAGCTATAAATGCGATACTATAAGAAACACACGTGTGCCACGGTCGGACGTTGAACACGAACTGAATAGTTTTTTATAAGCATCTAAAGTTGAAATTTTGAATAAATACGTAAAAATCACTAAATTTTGCAGTTTTTTTTGATTAGTAAATTCATAAAAAATTTTCTTTTAGGGTTATTATCTAAGGTTTTAAAATTCAACACAAGATATTCTATAAGTTTTTCTAGCTTTTTGAAAAAAAATTTTCCGGAAATTCCAACTAATTTTTTACGAGCGTTTGAAATTATTAATAATGGCAATATAAATATAATATAAAATACCTATGCTGGGCTGACAGATCGTTTCCGCTCAGAATCGTTTTTCGTATACAATGACATATTATTGAATACACATTTAACACCATCCATAACAGTGATCCACTTGTAACCTGCTGAACAGCAGAGAGACATCCACTTGCCATCTTTTTCATATTTGATTTATAACATTTTTAATATGTTTTCTTGGTATAGTACCTGCATGATATTGCCATTTATTATTACCTAAAATTCTAATAATTTATATTTTTAATGGCAAAGAAACTAAAAATAATTAACTGTAAATAAACATTAAAAAAAAAAAATTAGGGACCCAACTATTATAGCAATTTTTAATTCAGGATCCAACTCGGATGCAGCCGTAACCGCAGCAGTCATTTATCCGAACATGGCAACACAGTCGCAAGGCGCAACCACCCATTATCTCTTTTAGTATTTTTAATATTTAAAAAAAAACTATACATTTTATTGAAATTCTGTTACTTTTGTCATTTGAAGCACAAAAAAACACACGTTTATATGAAAAGCAAACATCAAAAATACAATTTTAAGATGGGTTAGGTTAGGCACAAACCATTGTGTAAATTGAGCAACTCTTACACGTGTAAGATAGCAATTTTAGCAATATCAAGTCCGACCCAATGACGGCACCCGGTCAATTTATAAATTGGCCCTTAAAATAATATTTTTTTTGTCATTGAATTTTGAGTAAATTATTTTTAATAATTTCAAGTACAAAAATGTAATAAATATTTAATACAAATTTGAAGAAAACATTTTTTTTTGTGTTGCGTTCTCCTTTAAAAATACGTATATAATATGGTGCCGCGCGGCTCGGTGACGGTCCCGAGTTGGTAACATTTGCGTTGTCAGTTTGTGATCGCGATGACCGAGAATGCCAACGAAACGGACAACGCGGTACCAGGGTCGCACGCGGCGGGCGTCGTCGTCAGTGACGGTGTCGGACGTCGCGTCGGTGCTGTGGTGACGATACCTATCACAACCTCAACGGCTATCGCGATCACAGCATAGGTTCCTGATACACATATTGTTAATTTTGTGATCGCTCGAATCTCGACTACCGTCACAATTATTTTTCTACATTTTTTCTACGTTCAGAGACAGGTTAGGTTAGAGACAGATTTGTCGACGCTCTCAGTGATTTTTTGTATCCAATATATCCAGACATTACTCTCATTATCAATATTTATACATTTCAAAAATAATTAAAATTGTAAATTAAAAAAAAAACCGGGGAAGCCTCTCTGCTGTATAATCTACCTCGTGATAGAGTGGGTAAATTTTGATTAATTATATATAATATATACACAGGGTGTAACAGGTCTATTTGACTAATGCAATAACTTTTTTTCTATTCAATATTTTTAAGTTTTTTTTTTTTGTAATGATTTGTAGAGCTCTGCGCTATAATTTGTATATCTTATATTTTATTTTATTTTTTTACAACAAAAATAAATAATTTAAATTTTGTATTTAATATTTTTCTAATTATAACATTATATAAATTTAGTTTGTTCATATTTGAATAAGTATATTTATATTATATTATACATTTATACTAATAAAAGAACAATTGTAAAATATTTATTTGACACAAATAAAATTATTGATAATATTTATTATTTAATTTATTTATATATTGTAATATTATGTATCATTATTCACCACCATTGGTTTAATACTGTCACACTAAAATTTTAACTCTAACCAGAAGTAGCTTGTATAGTATTTTAAATTGAGTGTCATTAACACTGTTTGAAGAAATCGGTGTAAAAGCATCTATAAATATAATTAGTTCATGTAACCCTTATTAACCAAATTAGCTAAATATCTTAAATTATTTAATTTACTGAACACTTAACTTTCTCCATTCTCCTCTATTTTAACTGTTTTATCCTTAACGTTCAATTATGTCACAGTCATAAATGTTGTAAACGAGGATGTGATCCTAATACAGCTATTAGGTCAATGTGATGATCTGAATTAGACTGAATTAGAATTACACAATAGTCAGTTGTCGGATGATATTAGAAAACTGAAGGATATTCAGGTAACTAAAAATATTTATAATAAAATCATGATAAATAAATAAATTATACTTCATTAGGTATACTTGTATATTTTAAAACAAAATTATAGGGAAATCAAAAAAAAAGAATACACAACTAATTTAAGAGCTCTTCAAGTTCTGGCGCAGGAAGAGCCAAAAAAGAAACTAGACACACAAAAAGAGCTGAATTTGTCAGCAGAAATAAATATATCTTTAGAAAAAGATATAATGGCATTAACATGAAAAACAGTAATGTATCATATACACAATAAAAATGTACAAGGTCAAAACTGAACATATTTGTGGGAGGGGGGGGGGGGGGTAAAATTTTTTTTACAATACATGCACATCACAATTTTGAGAGTAAAAAACATTTTTCACTACTATAATACATAACATAGTAAATTTTCCTAATAATATTCATTTAATAAACTAAATTAAGCTAAAACAAATAAATAATAATCTAAATACCATATAAATAATTGGTGTACCTAATTAATAAAATATACAATATAATCATGTCTGAATTTCAGGAACAAGTTGAACCCCCCAATACACTGCATTTTTAAATACAATTTACATTATTTATTTTAGAAAACTTATTAAATAACAAATTATAAAAATATTTACAAATACAAAACTTAAAATTAAAATATTTACTAACAAAGAATTAATTATGAAGTTGTTTATAATTATATTATTATAGCAAGAACTTCAACTGGCAAAAAATGTGAATGAGAAGATGATGACTGACAAAAAAAATCATGGGTATAACAAAGAGATATATGACAAAAAAGTAAACATAACCCTATATTTCTTTACATAAATTATGATAAGTTATTTACATAAAATTATTCTTCTAGTGTGAATCATGGTGGTGTGCTAAGCATTCAGACTTAGCCACCATTCATAAAAAACAGAATTAAAGTAAAATGTTGAGTTATTTTTTAATTGTTACCTACATATCTCCAATCTAAGTAAAAAACTTACTTTCAGCTATTTACCTATTGTCATTCAATAACATTCTCTGCTATACATGTATGTATAAGGTTCTTTCACTAGTGACGCTAGCTGAAGAAAAAAATAATAACCGACACCTAATAATATAAGTTAACAATTTGTTGGCTAAATGTTCAAAACAAATAAAAGTATAATTATAATATTACGCAACGGTTTGCAACTAGCAGAGTATTCATGTATAAAACAATACACTCTTAAGTGTTTCAAACAATTTAACCATCAGAAGGATATTAAATGTCACATATTATGTCATGTAGAAAATTATTTATTTTATCTGTTATTAATGTGAACTCTGGCAATATGTAAATCTTAAAAGGGATTTCAATTAAGCTTTGTATTAATTTTCTATTACAAGGAGATCTGCAATAAAACAACAATTAAGTGTTGCAACTATATTTTTTCTAGTAAAAATAAAAATAGATATAATAAATTACAACTTACATTTTAAATAAAAATGTTAGCTATATTTTTAATTTATAGTATGAAAATGTTTTTTTATGTTTTATTTATTAATGAATAACAAACTAAGGAAAATTAGTATGTATTTTATCTTTTATTCTGAAATTCTCAAAGGTTGAAGACCCTAGTCTTAAAAAGTACATGACAAGTTGACATTAAATACCTATTCGAACAATTTCAAATCATTAACTTAATTATTTCATGGGTTATTTTTTATTCTTAGTAATTATGTAAACATACTAACACACTATGAAATATTCAGAAAAATACTAAAGAAATGGGTAGTACCGTGTTTATCCATAACATTTATCTACACACTTTCAAGCCAATCAAAACTATTTCAGAATGCCCTTATTAGTTATTTTTCTGTTAAATTAGTTGTTATAGGCAGTGGTTGACTTGGGCGGGGGGGGGGGGTCGCGGGGGACTGAGTACCTCAACTAATTTTTATGATACTCAAGCGTACCCCTAATATTTATTAAATTCTTATATTAATATTTTTTTTTTCATAAACAGAGAACTATAAATATGGTTAATATTGAATACATAAAGTTCCTGATGAACTAAATGACTACATTTAAAACACTAATATTAGATATCTACTCATCTACTTACAGCTAACAATATTTTTTATGATCTACAATTTAACCATTTACATTATTTTTTTTAATAAAATGAAACATTTGATTTATGTTGTTTTATACTTAAGATGAACTGGTTACAAATGGACTTCTGGTGGTTTTATGTATAGGTACATACAACTAGTTACAATAGTAACTATAGTAAGTATACAAATGTAGTATTAAAACAGCAAGGTACTCTAAGCATTAATTATACAACTAACTGCATGTGATTGAAAATGAAATTGTTTGAACTTTCACCAAATATGTATAATTTTAATGTTGACATACACCTAGATTATTTTCATTAACAGTGAGAATATTAATATTAATATTAAAATGGTTAGGTTGAAGTATAAATTAATTTAATACAAATGATACTCACATTTTAACAAAAATGTTATTTTGCTATTCAAATTAAATTAAAATATTCAATTGTAGTACTGTGTATAGGTAAACTACATAATATTTAATTTTGAATATTTTTCTTGATAAGGAATTTGAAGTGTTGAGAATTTAAAATTTTATTATATGTATGTTTAATTTTTGATTTTTTTGTATCTAGTTACCAAAAGTTTATAAAGATATTAAAATAAAATAATTTTAACTTACAAACTAATGATAATAATATGTACCTGTGTTCAAAGGCATTTCCAAAAATATTTTCAACGAATTATGTTCAATCTGATAATTCCATGGTATTACTAAGTATTTCTCATAAATTTACTATAATAGAATTGTCTTAAAATATGAGAAGACAAGTCTTAAGGTTTTTAGTGATTACGGCAAAATGTGTTTGATCCATAAAATAATATTAAAACTTTAAATTTAAAAAGGACTTAAAGAATAACTATAATTAATATTCAAACCACATGTCATTTGTTTCATAATTCAAAATCAAAATGTTCTAAATTTGTTTAAACGTATTTAAATGATTGAACAATAAAATATTGATGAATGATGATGATTTAAAATAAGTAATAGTAGGTACATGATGTTATAAATTATAATCATATTATGTTAAATAATGATAAAATACGTATTAGTATGTGTCAAGATCTATGAAGTATCTACTTTATAGATCTTGAGTATGTGTATGTATTTAATATTGATTATCTACCTTTTAATGATAACAAATTTATTGTTTCTTGGAAAAAAACAATTGAAAATCGACTACAGCAGTAACAGTGATTAGCAAGAAATAAATTTGAATTTTAACACACTTTGAAAATTGTTTAAAAATTAACGACTTAACCAAATTAAAAGTTTTAAACGCCAAAATGGTTTTTAGATACTTATTTATGAAATAGCTATCTTGGATTATTAGAAAAATATTAAATACAAAATTTAAATTATTTATTTTTGGTGTAAAAAAATAAAATAAAATATAAGATATACAAATTATAGCGCAGAGCAATACAAATCATTACGAAAAAAAAACTTAAAAATATTGAATAGAAAAAAAGTTATTGCATTAGTCAAATAGACCTTTTACACTCTGTATATGTTATATTTATTGTATACTATGAAAAACGATTCCGAGTAGATATCAGCTTATTTTTAAAGATATTCTGTTATATAAAAACTATAATACTGTTATATTGATATAACATACTGATATTCTGTTATATTTTATATTCTGTTCATTTTTAGTAGTTTATTTTCCTGAATAATACGGTTTAACCAATTTTTTTTCAAAAACAAATCTCTTTTATTGTTTTGTTACTATTGTTGTCTAATGATATTATTTACAAGTTGTTATTAACTTATTGGTCATGCCGAGGTTTGTCTTAATAAATATTTTTAATTTAATCTTAATGTTTGGAATATTTCATTGAGTACAAAGTTTATAATATGCTAGGTAATAGGTACTTATGATATATTATTAATTACAACAAAATAACTTAATTTGTTATTTTCTGTTTTAATATCAAATTTTATCAACATTTGGATTTTAATGATTTCAAATAAAAATATGGGCAAGTGGATATACCGCTCTGCTGTACCTACAGCATGTGTCTAGAGGGGCCACAGTGATGGATCTGTTGATTTATTTTATTATCGATGGTTATACTAAAATACATACAAATATATAGAAGAATATTTTTGGCCAAAATATGAAAACTATAGATTAACAAATTATTAGTTGGGTGGCAATTTCTTATTTTGATAATTTCACAGAACGATCTAGAATATAGAGTGTGTAAATAACAGAGTAAAATGGAGTACTCAAAAATAGATTTCACACACAGTTTTTGATTCTGCATTATGAGAGAACGCATATCCACTTTTTATTGCCATACATAAGCAATTTTAACAATTTATTTAGAAAGCAAAAAAATATGCCTATTTTAATTAATTTTTTAAGTAATTTTTAAGTGGTCCCACAAGTGACATAATATAATATATTACACTGCATTGTCATGTAATAATTACAATTACAAAAATTGTTTCACTCGGAAAGTTTACAAGCAGGTACCTATAATATAATAGGTTACGGTCAATGACGAAAATAATGATATTTACTTAAATGACCGGTAATTCACGTAATCGGCAGCACATGCTGGTTAATGTTGAAAACATTGGTATTCTATAATAATTATTTACGTCCATTCACAACGCCTGTTGGACGTTGTTGTGATCTATATATGTTTGTATTGAGTATTGTATACGGCCATACGGGTCACTGTCAGTTTTTTATCAGCACACGTTGGTACATATTATTATTATATTGATATTATGTTGTCCTAATATGTGTCTAAAATCAAATAGTGATTACAGACAACAGCCATTCGCCAATCGGTTTGTCAAGATGAACGTTTCTAGACAAAAACTGAGCTTTTACCTATGTGATTTATTTAAACGTTATAAACTTATAACTATAATTCATCGATATCGATCGATAATCAGCGATATTTACTGGGGGTTGCAATAGGTTATAAAATGTATAATTGCAAACTCAAGTGCAAAACAAACATGTATTTGTTGATCAGTGGGAAATGTATTGTGTAACTCAAAATGTCACTGCAGCATACCACCATCAAAAATAAATAATTAATTATAAATAAATAAAATAAAATATTTATATTATTTAATAATAAAACAAATAATTATAATATTATTAAAACTGTTTTTTGCTTTGCTTATTTCTTAATAAATGTAATTTATGAAACGAATGTATATTTTCAATCACTTATGTAATTGACCAACTATATAGTCAATGGTTAATAACGTTAATATTCGGTCATTGAGGAAAAATTGTTTTATTTTGTTATATAATTTACAACAATAAACGATTATCTTGGAAACAGACGTTATTGTCCGGTAGATTACGAGAATGACCTAGCAACTTGGTTACTAACGTTAATGACCGGTCATTTACGTAAATGTTAAAATTTCGTCATTGAACGTAACATATTATAATATACAGTAGCTGCTCGAAGGAGGCATACTTGAATCACATGATTCACAATAATATTGGCGGATGTCCGCTATGGTCGAAAATGTAATTTGAACAATTTTTAAAGGTTGATAAATAAATTATAAATATAATGTTTATCCGAACACTTGTACTCTGCACAAGTCGTACAACAGAATAACAGCCAATTATATACCTAAAGCTTGATAAATAATTAAATAGAAATGTGAAATTTATTAATTCTTTCATCAATAACGTTATAATAGTAGGTTATTGCGAAAATAGTTGTTACTTATTGCTTGAATTTTTGCTTCCACGATTTACTGTATGTACCGATATTAAGAACCCATTATTTAACCACTTACAACCTAAGAACTCACTACTAAGAGGACAGTGAATATTTTTTTAGAGTGGGTTGTGTAACTCAATATAAAAATATTAAATTTGATCCAAGGAAAAAAAAGTTCAAGCGTATTGTTTACCTAAATCAAAATTATATTTTAAATTCCAAGATTAGTGATGAATGTATTGGTAGAACAACGATAGTTACGTCTTTTGTAGCAGTAATAAAGTAAAATAGTAAGAATTGTGGGGGAAAGGAAATTTCTATGCAAAACCAGATTTTGACAAAGTAGGTTTTTTTTTTGTTGTAATTCAAAAATTAATAGTTGTAAAGGTTTGAAATGTTCATTGATTTATATAAATCGTATCATTAATTACAAGATATAATTTTGTGCTATTTATAGACATTTAGAATTGTTATAATTTATAATTTATAAAGCCACTTAAATTGTTTATGAGTTATTGCTGTTCAAATGGTGATGATATTAGATAGTCAAACGTATGATAACGATTTATCCTCCAACGATTTTTGTTATATTGTAATTATTTAAAAAATATTAATCGTAGAAACTTGAAAATTTTAATATTATTTTAATTATATTTTAATGAATGCAATGTTTTTTGCAAAAGTTAATTAAAACTACCGCATTACTGCGCAATATAAAAACTAGAAATCAGGGACCAGAACCGGAACCGAAAAGAATCGGTTCTGGAACCGGTTAATCTTAAACATTTAGGAACCGAAACTGGAACCGGAACCTTTATTTCCAAAAATTGAAAAACCGTAACCGTAACCTAACCTTAACTATAAAAGGGTTATTTTGGTTAGGTTAGACTAGTTATTTGGACCAGTAAAACTATGGAATTACTATTTTGGTTGTCCATTTGTAGGTTCAGAAAAATAAAAGTCAAATCTTTTAATGTTTTTGTGTTGTACCTAAACTTGTAACTTGTTATTCGTCGACGTAAAACCAGAGAGACATATCAACACTCAACAGTAAACACTATAAACCAATTGATTATTAATAGAAATAAACCACTAGTCGTGTGAAAATATAAAGTAAAAACTAATAATATTATAATATTATTACAATACATATTATTCAACATTGAGGAACTAAAAATAGTACCTAGATAAGAAAATCCATTTATATGACATTGTCGAGTGTCGACGTGCGCCGATCTGGCACGGCGGCAGTCAGCACTGGAGAGGTCTGGTTGGTACCTATTGTGTTTTATTTTTATACAGTGTGTTGTAATTTTGTAAACTTGTAAATTATTATATAGCTTACTATTTCTGAGTTTATGTCATTAGTGACTTGTGTAGTTGTGTAGTGTTATATTCTTTAATTAAAAAAAATTAAACATGGGTCGACCAACTACAAGTGAAATTAGAAACCATTATGAATATGATAGAGTCAAAAACGAGTCAAAATGTAAAATCTGTTCTGCAAAACTTAAAGGAAGTACCTATTATACATTTATTTCTTTGTACTTAAGAACCTAAATCTAAGTTTAAAAAAATATGACCTAGGTAGGTAAAGTTCTATAAAATATAAATGTTTATGAAGTAGGTATTACCTAATCAAATGATAAAGTCAAAAACAAAATTGTATTTTTATTTATTTGAAAACTGTTAATAGGTATTTGAAAATAACAAAATATACTATCCAATTTTATCCAATTAACTTCTGATAATATTTTACTACATATAGGGTTAGTCTAACTAATACAGTACTAACATTGATTATAGAATATTAGAATAGATATTATTAAAGTCTATTCTGTAATCAATGCTACTACTAATATTTGCAATCGGCTCTCTGACATTCTTTTAGTACCTATGATTTAGTATGTTTTATTAAAAAAATGTATTACTCTATGATAAAAATCCATCTAAATATAGGTACGATTGTCGAATTTACACACCTCATGATTTCAATGTTGTTAAGTATATGACAAAATTAAAATACAATAGGTAAACACAGAAGTGTACAATACACATAATTTAATCAATAAACTCTTATTTAGGTACCAGAAGTAAAATACCTAAAATTCTATAAAAGCAGAAGTGAAAAATAAACTAATTTCTCTTAAAGTTGATGCTGCATCAAGAATGAACAGAGGGTTCCTTGGTATAAATTTACAATATTTTTTTGATGGTCATATTAAACTAAGAACTATTGGTTTAGTAGAACTCACTGAAGCCCACACTGGTTAGTACAAATTATTCATAGCATATCATAGTATTTCATTTACATTATCATGCAATATTTAATAAAGGTTTTTTTAACTGAATGCAGGAATTTATTTAAAATATGTGTTACTTGAAACATTAAGTAAATATGGAGTACACCCAAAGCAATTATATACCATCACATCGGACAATGGCGCTAATATGATAAAAGCTGTAGATTTAGTTGAAAAAGAAGCATTTATTGAGTCAGAAAATAAGCCAGAATCCATGCTGTCTAGTTCAAAAGAAAAAACAAATTCTTGTACAGCAGATGATACTTTTGACAGTGATAATGATAGGTAAGCAATTATATAATTTATAAGTTCATAAGACATAAACTAAAGCCAAACAATTACTTAACCTAAATATAGTGTTTGATAGTTTTATTTTCAACATCCAGTACTAGTTGTTTTGATTTTATTACCTCATGTGATTTAATATGTATTATAAGTTATACTACTATAGTATAATTAACTATTATACTATTATATTATGTAACCGAAAAACCCTGTAGGTTCCAGTCCCTGCTAGAAATATTGATTAACCTACAGTATCCGCTTAGAACCGTTTTTCGTATGTAATGATTTATCTTTGAAATCAAATTTAACACATCAAAGTGTCCAACTCTATGATGATACCCACTTAACAGCTAATATACATCAGTAGAGCAATTTTTCAAATTTTTAGTTTTTGAACAGTGAAATTTTCCACTAAATATGATTTATTTTTACTCATATATTAGTGATTAAAAGAATTTTCAAAACATAACAAATCAAATGTTTGAAGACACAAAATAAAAAACAGTATAACAATTTAAGCCATACAATTTCTAAGACACAAATATCAACAATATAATATGTTTATTGACAGTCGTATGTTTGGTTATTTGTTTTTGTCACAATAATATAAATAATTAATACCTACATATGTAATTCTGTTTTAAAGTTTCATTTAATGGTGAAATACTCAAAATTTAAAATTTAAATAAATGTTGTCAAAACAATATTATAAACACAAACAGTTTATTTTGCTAAAGAAATGGTTAAAAACAGAATAAAACTGCTTTCAAATTCTGTTTGTTATCCAAAGAGAAAAACTAACTAACAACTTTGGCATAAGGTGATTCGAACGTTCGCAAATGTGTTAAAAATGGCACGATATATTATTAAAATGTGTAAATGTTTATACAAAATTAATTGTATAAAATTAAAATGTTTAAATGTAGAAATAGTGCTTAATTTCATTATTTCTTATCATTTTAGCTGCGACCATTCTAGTTATACTCTATATCGCTAATGAAAATATGGTTCGGGGAAGCGGCGCTCACTGCACTCATACAGCGCACAAACATTTAATATTACCTATACTAAATCCCTTAAAAACCACTTTAAAAAAATATAAATACCTTTACAGAGGTAGGATAAATAGTTAATACTAAATAGATAAACCGTCTTCTAAACTCTTCTTATAGTAAATTATAGTATCGGTGTATCGCTATATAGTACATATAAGTATATAACTATTTATTAATTATACGTATTATATGTAATATTTGTTTGTGAAAGTGATAAAACAATATAATATTAAGCAAAAGTTAAAATTCTTATGTGTTCTCAGATAGAAAGTTTTAATTTACCCGTGGCAAGTTAGGTCAAATCCTCTTAAAAACCAAAGTTTGTTTACTTATGTTATGTTCGCCAAAAAATAAGTACTGCGATATTGCAATAAGGATTAAGGAATAATATTATAATCAAAAAAGGTTTGAGATTATAGTTATCATTTTTTTTTTCCAAAGAAAGCATATACAGTTTTTTAAGAATTTAATCAACTGTTTTAGTAAGCTGATTACATTATATTAAAACAAAACCATATGAACCATAAAAAAGTTGTTTTGAAATAAATCTTAAAAAAAATAATAAAAGTATATTTACTTATTTAATACTTAAACACAGGTTACAGTCTACAAATAATTCATATTGTATAATAAATTCAATAAAAATATTCTTATTGATATAATAAAAAGAAAACAATTTACAAAAGTTGGCCCAGTTGTATGTACACATTTCATATTTTATAAATCAAATAGCTTGATATAATTGAATGGGGAAATATTATGGTAATATTACAATATAATAGGGCTTTTTTTTATTTATTGTTTGATAATTTTCAATGAGCTACTTTTAAATGTTTAATAGTCTGTTAAATTCTAAAATCACAAAACAAAATCCTGAAATGGATGTTCGGGCTATCAGACACCATCAATATGCATTTCACTATTTACCTAAGTAGTAAGTGATAGGCTAATATGTTGTCATTGCCATAATATGTCAATCTTTAGGACACTACGGGAACAAAGGTTTACATAATGCACAAAAAACGAGACATACCCATAGGCCACCCTTATTAATATAGGCCTGTAGTCTGGTGGGAAGTTTATGTAATAAAATATTATCAACCATGATTTTTATATATTATTGTATTAACATTTAAAACACATGCAGAAATCAAACAGTACACCTCGTAGGTACACGTGTATTATTATTATTCACTTGTGTCATATTATTATGTCATGACAGCGTTGTTATGAACTGCTTTTATAATATTATTATTAAAACCATAGCTACATTAATTAATTAAGTACGGGGACTAGCGTATGCAGCATATGTTGCATCCACACATTTATCAAGACCGATCGGCCGCTGTCGCCAATTACGGGGCTGCTATGAATTTTGAAAAATAAAAAACAATCGAAAATACTTATGTGTATCACATTATACATATCTAGCAGGTATTGTTACTGTTAATAATTTGTTGCGGCAACGATGTGTAATTTAATTTTAATCGGTATCGCTCACGTATATTCTGTTTAAATACTGCCTGACAATTTTACGACATGGGAAACACGATATAGTAATATTTAAAAGTGATGGATTAATGAATTATGATTAATGCAGGTACTCTGTTTGAGTGTTTGTATTTCGTTATCAGAGTATCAAACCTAGACTTTATAATATTATTTGTGGAGCGTGCTATAATATTATGCGTAATATTTCGATTGTCATGATAAAATATTATACAGTAATAAATCATGATATTATAAAAGATAGAAACTGTTGTTTATCGAAGAATGATAAAAAACCGTAAAACTCCAAATAAACGTGAAAAGAAAGTTTATAAAATGTATTGTTGTTAAATGATATTAATATTATACTTATTTACATGTATTTATTAAGTACAACTCAAAAACGAATAACTGTTGCTACTTGAAATGTTCACCAAGTGTTTATATTTTCAATCTCTATAAGTACATGATAAAATGTTCAACATTTTTTTAATCATTTTGAGATATTGCACAATTGAGCACATTTAATATTTATTTTTCAATTTTTGATTCTAAGCGGAATGATAAATGTATTGATTTTACAATGATGTGTTTGGAAAAATGTGTTATTGCTATTTTTAAATTAGGTAAGAAAAACGTATAAAAAAAGTACGAAAACGTATTTGCTTGGTCAAAAATCTCAAAAATGTAATACAAGGTTCTTCATAAGTTCAATTATAGCTATTTATAAATCTAAAATATAAATAAAGACAATTTAAAAAAAAAATTATTTTAAGTTATAATTTTGACAAAGTTAGATATTTAAACGAAAAATAAGATTTTTAGTTATTTTTAGTTGTAAATTAATAATACTATTCATGGGTACTTAAAGCTCTTAACGTAAATTATTATATTATACTTTTATTATTTTATATTTTTAAGTGCAATGATTTCGGCAAAAAATTAATTCAACCACCCATATTAGTATATTACCTAGTAAATTAAATTACTTAATAATAGCAATATAAAAACCTATAACACAACATATACTTAGTTATAAGGCTGACCGTTTTTGCTCAGAATCGTTTTTCGTACCTACGCAATTGTTTTTATTGAATTCAAATTTAATACATAATCTATTATAGTGACTTACTTCTCAATGAAAATTTACAGTCGACATCTACTATACAGTAGAGTGATAACTCATTTAAACCCATTTTTTTAGGTAGTCTAAATTCATTTAAGAGTATTAATCCCCCGCCACCTAGATCAATCGAATATTTATTCTTGTCTGGGATCATATATTATATTATATCTATATATTCTTGTGATGTTGTGCATTCAATGACCATCGTAGTGTTTGTCTAAGTGATACTCAAGACTCGACTCTCTATTATTTATTAATATCTTATAAAAAAAAACCTACTCAGTTTTAATCGTTTTGTTCCACATCGCTTTTAAGGCTATTACGAATATACAGTTTTGTTTTTGTGACTTACAATCGAGATAGTGTACATTGAACGTAGTATATAATTAACCAACTGCGGTTTGTTGCGAGAGCAGAGGAGCTTTGTGCCTTGTAAGCTAGACAATTTTATAATGTTATAAAATTATAATAATATTATAGCTATAATATACTGTGTTTAATAGTTCAAGTGTGGAATTATAAATAATGAATGTTAGTGGAGGGATAATCGACAACTAAACATATTCGGTGTAATGAGGCAGATAAGGACATTTTGCATACTAATCGACACTCGTGGAGATGTGATACTTATAAAAAGTTTTCCATGTAATTTCCAATGACAGTAACAAAGAAATCAGAATCGATAACGTTTAACTTTTAACATTTAACATTTTTCTCAAATTACACTTGTCTGTATATTTGTATATACCTATAAAAGAAAAATTAATTGCTTTAAATATTAAGAACATACGAAACAATTTAAACCATTATGGTAAATTAAAAATTACACAATAATATAATCTAAATGGTTGTTGAATATAAACTAGCTTGGAAAAATTACTCTATAAATGTCACTGTAAAACAAATCTAAACTAAATGATTATTACGATTTATTTAGACTCATGAAGCTCATCCTCTTAGGTACTGAGGTATGTATATAGAAAAAGTCTACCCACTTTAAATAAATATTGTTATACATGATATTCTATAGGCATATTTTACGTAGGTAAAAATAGTATTTTATGTACATTACATAATATGTTGATCTGTTGGAGGTATACCTACACTCTTATTATTTTAGAACACATTAATATTAAATTGTACTATACCCAATTTTAAATGTAAATGATAGAGCACAATGTTCTTCGTGGTGAAGTTTTTATCTGCAATTTAAAACGAATATTATGAATTTAGTTATAGATTCTTATTTATTTGTATTCGTATTAGATACACCGTTATGCACAGCCAATCACATCCCAGCAAAAATTCCTTTACAAGGTATGTCTGGTAAAACGTCAATACTAGTGTGCCCTTATTGTACTCGAAAAATGGTATATAACTATTATACCTACCCGTTAATTAGGTACTGGTAAAAATATCTCATATTCGACTTTTATGATTCGAGGTTATATTTTCAAACACTCTCGTAATTTTTAACGAATTTGATTATATTATCTTCGTTAAATTTTAAAATAATATTATGTTTTGAAATTTTTTTATGAGTTATTTACTACAGTAAACGTCAGTATTGACATGTACCTGTACATGAGTGAGTTAATTCCCTAGACACGCGTACGACTCATACCGTGGTACCTATTTAATGTCACAATATCGATAAGTCAGGGGTAAATTGGTAATATAGATCGGCGCACGGTCGTTGTTAACCTCTTGATGCATATAATTTTGCAATTGGTTTTTAATTAAGTGTATTATTGTTATTATTATTATCATCAATAGCTCCCACATTCTCAAAAATCATCTATAAAATAAAATAAAAATTATCATTTGATAGTACCTAGTTTTAACTTTTAATATACATAATTGCATTTAATTTTTACTTAAAAATAAAATATTATTAAGCCATAAGCATGTACAAGCATTAACGGCAGGCTAGTCATAGATAAAATAATTACTCAACTTAAGTTGTGTTCCAACCACTATTCTGGAGGGGCTGAGCTAGTAACATTTTGTTAACCTTTATTAACTATCAAATGTATTAAGTTAATCACATACAAAAATAATCTTTAATATTATTTAAAATTGTTTGATAATTTATTAATTACCTACATATTATTTATTTATTTCTATTCAATCGGGCAAAGTCCAATTACAGTTTTAAATCGAAACATATTAACAAAACCATTCGCGTCCCATATTACAATTAGGTAAATCGCGAAAAAGAGTCAATTTTTCAAAGCTGTGTGGTAATCCTAGAACAGGCAGTATAATTTAATCACCTGTTATAAAAATCAAGGTTTTTCAAAATAAATCCACGCTAATAACTTTTATTTTCTGTAACCAATGGCCAGCCATCCTATAAACATATAAAAAAATATTCAATTTTCGAAAAAAAATTACTGTGTAAACCTATCTTTAAGATGTACATTTTTAAAAATTATAACTTAATTCCATTACCTACATTGTGATACGCATGAAATATTCAACTCTCTATCTATCATTGTTTTGGCTATACCTACTTTGATTATGGTCAGTTAGGAGTTTAGGACATATTCTTTTGTATATTATACCTACATATTAAATTTAATATTTTAAATGACGTCATCCCCTTAGGGTACGCGACGTTTGCAATAATTCTGCAGCTGCTTCGCCGGACTTGAATCGACCCGCTGGCCAGCTGAGTATGGCTCAATTCGAGGTTAATTCATTACGAGGGTTGGTCTCATTGAAAACCAAAATAATCGTAATAATAAAAACAGTCGTAGCAGTTAAAATAATCGGAGAATCGAACGGGACAAATCACCTGTTAGGTAGGTACGCGTGTTTCGCGCGAAAGGTAGGTGGTACGCTGTGTATCGTAAGATTCGAGGCTGATTTAGGGGTCCGACCACTTTCACAGAATTTAATACTGCACATCTGCGCCCCGTTAAAAATGTCATCGCCGTGAATCGTGGTCTTCAAGGTCGCCGCCGCAAACGAATGGAACGTGCATGGACGTGCGCCTGTCTTATCTCCCTTCTATCGAAAACTACGTTTCCGACGACGACGACGACGACGATGGCGGACGACGTCGCTCTGTCGGCGCGCGCCGACTCACCCGTCCAACACCACCCGACCACCGATTGCCGGGATTCTTAACTGCTCGCCTCGCCACCGCACTACACTTGCAATCGTGCGCCACACGCAGCTTGTTTTCCGTAGTCCAGCTCCAGATCACCGTCTGCCATATCCGCTTGCATTCGATAGTAGTATCATCGACGCTATCACTGCAATGTTTGACATTTATTCTTCGGACACGGAGGAGCCGCGGCTGAATATGTCGGCTTTCTATGGCCGTAAACGATTTTGTGAGTATGCCATATTGGTTGCCTATAACATCTTAGTACCTATTATAATATTACTAGCTGAATTACCCGGCTTTGCCCGTGTGTATTTTTTTTCACATTTACAATATTATTTTAGAATATTATGGGCAACATTGTTGAGTGCAAAATAGTTTTTATGCACTTCGTTGCTCATTAAAAAAATTAATAATGTCAACTCTATATGGATAATATGTTTTATTTTATAATATAATTTATATAACCTTTAAAATATACTAATAGTAATATAGTTACAACAATATTCAATTTAACACGGCGTTGCCTAAGCTGAATATTAAGTTAAGATTAACCTTAAGTGTTTTACATGCATCTAAACCACCTCATCCACTGCATTATATCACTGACAATTTATGCTAGCAGTATATTATAAGGTAGGCAAACCACCTTGCGATTGCGGACCCTGCAGCGGCACTTGGTGGGAACATTTGTGTTACCTTTGTTTTATTTTTTAATAACGATTCGAACCACTTATTAAATTTATAGGTACCTTATTAAATTTTTATTTATTTATTTAAAAATGTGAGCGGCGTTTTAGTAGCACGTTGCTAACAAGTCAGTTCGACGTAGACTGGTCAAGATAAGCGGCCAGGTGCGACAGAGCCGACCTTTATCGCCTTTCTCTTAATAATTATAATAATACTGGTAAATTTGATACAATAAAATAAATATATGGTGGTACTGAACAGACCCCATGAGGTACGTAGTGAGTGAAATCAGAATTAAGTAGGTACATAAAAAACATTGCGGTGGTTGCCCGTGCTAAAGATTCTTTTTTTCTATAAATTTGTTTGCCAGAATGTGTATATGATATACATCAATTATAACGTATATGTCACCTGCGCCCGATTAATGTTTGCGTGCATTGTGCAACAAATGTTCGCGTTCATGGAACAATTCATATCTACACTTCGGTATTAAACACATAAGGATAGGTTACAGGTAGCTGAAAACCCACGGGCCGCCGAGCGCCGTGCCGTGCAGGACAATACCTACGTATTGGCGGTGAATAACTATTATTAATTAATCCACTTAAACTCAACATTTTTTAAAATCCTTTCTTATTGCACGATAAAAAAAATAGAGGAACCACTATTCCAAATTTCAAGTCCGTACATTTAGTAGTTTTTGAGATACGGCGATCAGTGAGTATTTGGATTTTATATATATACCTATAGATAGTATTTTTTCATCGCTGCCGAAGTCACGTAAAATAATGTATTTCGGTTATTGCCATCTTGTTATCCATCCCCGGTAGGTTCTTACAATAGTTTTATTACGATCTTGTTTAGCACCCGCAACTTGATATAGGACTACGACCATCGCGCGCACTACACTTTGCTATACTCACATACATAAATACGAATATCGGAGAGCTTCACGGTTTTCCATAATATTTTATTTTCATACTGGTTTACGGAATTCCATATTTCTAAACTGAAGTTGGATCTTAGTCGACTTAGCCGGTGACATCGTCTCTTGCGTTCTTATGGCGTGCCATGGCGTCATAATATTAATACATTGGCGCAAATAACAACATTTTCCTTAGGGATCCTGTCCCATCATATTTTTTTAAGTTAAGTGTATCATCACTGGAGGAGAAAGTTGGGAATAATGAATTAAGTATTTATAACTATATTATAATATGTCATTTTTACATAATTACAACATTTTAGATTCATGAGTGGAACGATGAATGTATTGATTTTACAATAATGTGTTTTTTTTCCTTCTGTCACCACTATTTAGGGCAGTAAAAATTCTTTGATTATCTATTTCAGCATCTTTTCTGGTTGAAAAGTGAATTTAGTTGGTACTTTGTGCATTCGAAGGTAAAAAAATCCAGTAGTTTACAAAAGCGTTGGGAAAATCAAAAAAAAAAAAAATTAAGAAAAAACGGGAATTTTTACTCAAAATAAGTTTTTGACAAAATCGATTTTTTGTAGTAACTTAAAAACAAATAATGTTATAGATAGGTACTTTAAATTTTTACCAAAAGTGTGGATGACCATTTTCCATACACGATATAATTGTTTAGCTCTTTTTAAACAATTTATCGACGTTTGAAATATTAATTTTTTTTTACTATAAATATCATAAAAACAATTTTGGTCAATAACTTAATTTAATGTAAGTTATCTTATGAGTGGTTCTAAAAACAGTTATAAAATATTGAAGATATATTTGTATAAATAGCCATTTTTCATAAGCAATTTAAGTTAATATTTCGACAAAACTCATCTAAATCATGATAATGTGCAAATTATTAAATCAACCTACTGTATAACTGCTTTGCATAGTAGGTAAAATAAATTATTTTAATAGCAATAATGTCAAAAAATATACTTAAAGTAAAAATGCTGACGGGCCTTCATGAGCTGCCTTCGCTCAAATCGTTTTTCGCATACAATTATTTTATATTATTGAATTCAAATTGAACACATCTGTTGCAGTGACCCACACAGCCACATGACACCTAATGTATAGCAGAGCGGTACTAACACACAATTTTTTTTAAATAAACTGTATTTTTACTATTTTTATTGTTATAATTTTTCTTTTGTAAATGACAACATGAATTTTTATTTCATGTATTTTATGCATTTTATTCAGCAGTATTCTGATAATTTGGTCAACACCGACATACAAATCGACTTTGAACCTGTAATTAATCAGTTGTATAGGTACATTTATATGAGCGGACTTTCTGCGGAATGAAAGTCTTTCTTCATTCTATGTTATTATTTGTTTTTTTTTTTATTATAGATATCACAGTTTCTTATTCTTCTAATAATTGTAACAGATTAAACCGGAGTAAATGACACCGAAAAAAAATAAAAACGAGCCTAATATCTGCAAATCTACGTGACTTCAATTTAAGTGTTCCAATTTTTCCCAAAACTTATTATATTATTACATAGACGCATTGTGCATACATATATAGATTATATAATGCATTCTTATTAAAGTAAAATATAAAAGATTAGCATAGTTGTGGACAAGTATTATGTGTTCCTGTGCCTGTGCCAATCTTTTTAGCTCCATTCTTCTAAATTATAGATATGTATAGGTATAAACTTAAATAGTTATAAACAATGAATTTGTGGTTCAAAACTTGATTTTTCTTCTCATTTTAATAATATAACATTCGTATCTAAATAAATTTGCGTCAAATACACTTTTTTTTATTAATTATAATTAATTTATATTTACAGATTCTAATAATAATAAAACAAAAATGGCCGACATGGAAAAACAGACATTTTTGAAGTAAGTTAAAAATAATTTTATTTTTAGATTAAACAAATAAAGATAATTATTTATATCATGAACCCACAGTTATCGGAGTTTTTTTTTAAAATTTATATTGGATGAAAAATAAGTTTTTAGGTGAATAGCAAGTATGCTGTGTTTATTATTCGCATTTTAGCTAATTATGGGGTACATTTAATAATGGGTTGTAAAATATATTGATGTATTTTTGTACGTATACGAATTTAAGTTCATATGTATCAGCATTTTCGCATTTACAGATAGGATAGATGGTATCATATGTTTCGCTCCCTCTCTTTGAGTCAAGTATATCATATTATGACATACAGAAAGGTCACATTTTATCATAAATCATGAAATGTACACATCTACACAAACAGGAATGCATCCCGCATCGAGATTAAATGAATAAAATCCTAAGGGCCCAGTGATTAGGAATCTGTGTATGACGCATAGTATTGTGGTTTAAATCCCACATGGTGTGTTATTTTTGATTCTTGATTTCTGGACGTGTTTTACAACTATGTGTTTTTCTATCTGTTATACTTATCACGTATACGAGCAAACACTTTTCTTCAATATTCAACATTGATAACAGCTTCTTGTAGAAAAATTGATTTTGTTGGATTTTTGGCGGGGAGGGTGGTTAAAAAGTTATAAAAAATTCTCAGTTCTTTGGGAAAAAAACAACGGAAAAACAGTAGGTAATATTTACGCAGCACCAAATTTATTTCGGTTTTTTTTTGTCATAATTCATAAAGGAATCATAGAGACTTGACGTATATTTTTCATTTTTTGAGCTATAGTAGTCGTCACATATTAGACTAACGGATATAAGGTTCAGTCGCTCAAAATCTCCTAAAACGTTCCAGACATTTCAAATGCATTAAAAAATTCTGTTATAAGACTTAAATTTCGAAAGAAAAATCGTCGAAAATAATTGTTTGTGTTGGTTATTACTTATAACTGGTTTCTTATCATGTCATATACCTACTATGTATGTATGTATGCTTATGCATATTATGCATGTATGTACTATATATTTATAATTATTTAATAATAATATCTAATATGTAAATACGTAATAGGAAAAGTAAGTAGCAAAATAAAGTTAATGATAAATTCTACTGTATCTATAGACTTTTGCATTTTTTTTATGTTAACATAAAACGCAGTATTTTTTTTTTTGTTTAAAGTCTTGAACATTTTACACAATTTTCCTTATAAGTTGTTCCTATGGACACAAGTTCGGTAGTATAAGAAGTTTTTATTTTCGTCAATCAAACACTTAAACCTCAGCCACCACTATTCAAAAATTATACTGTTTTGTTATACACTTAATTACCAATGCGGCTATGCATGATTTAAAACTATAAGCGTACATACCTCCTGCATAGACTCAAAACCGCATGACCACGTGTGAATTTAATGCCTCAGGATTTAACTGGCCTAATCACAGATTACCGTTTCCGGCAAATGGCAATTGTGTTCGTTTAGTCTAGACTGTGGTCCAAACCGAGACAGATGATCGATATAAATATTTGAGTTATTGTTAATAAACTATTTTTATTCACTTATAGGGTATTTCGATCCCGACGGCCTGATAATAATGGTGGTCACCACACATTTATCAACAAATATAACTGCAGGTACCTAACCTACCTAACAAAAAAAAACATAGCACCATAGTGTGAATACTTCACAGTAAATTCGTTACCTAACCTACTGTATACATACCAACTTTTAAAAACTATTTAATTATAACTAATGTAATTTAATTCTTAAAAAATATCACATTTTTGTTGTGTCTTATAGTTTTACATACGATATGTAAGTAGGTATCTGAAATAATAATAGTTTAGCTCGTAAGAATAAAAAAAAAACATATTTAATTATTATGTATTAACATATATTTAACTAATGATTTGATTATTTTAGTTTATCCGAACAGATAAGTAGTTGGAAAGATTTAAAAATCTCTATTGAAATTGCAGTAGAAAAATTAAACCCAGGCAATATCAGATGCACAAGTATAAAATTATTTAAACTAAACATTATACGTGGTAAAGGCCTGTTGTGTCAATCGATCATGAAAGCAGTAATAATCGCACCCCACCTTACACATATGTATGCAATGTTGATTTCCTTCATCAATATCGAAGTAGACAGTTTTTATTTATTCGTTAAAACAATTCCGAACGTTGATACTTACGAGTGTTTTCATATGTTTAGTTTCCGAACGTTGTAGAACTGTTACTGATGCGTTGCGTTTACGAGTTGACCAATGCATACAGACGTAACGACGAGGAAGGGTGCATGCCACCAGTTATTTTGATTGCGCATTTAGTGAATCGCAATGTCGTAAGTCATATTAACCGACATATTGAATTTGAGTAATGTACATATTTTCTAATGACGAATGTCTATTGTTCATCTAGATTAAAGACCGGTTGGTTCTAGATATACTAAACGAATTATTACGTACACCAAAAATGAGCACATTGTTTATCGTGGATGACATTTTGAAAGTGTGTGGCAAAAAATTGAATTTTATTCCACAGAATAAAATAGAATTGAAATATATGTTTGAAACGCTGCACAAAATTTCGAAAGATGAAAAGATTAATAAATCGGTAAATTTACGTTTTATGCTTACTATTTAAATGACAGATAAGATTTTATACCCAATTCAAATATCAATACATTTTATATTACAAAAAAATTATTTTACCTATAATTTTCAAGGTCAGTTTAAAAATACTAATTGTTTAACTATATATTTTGTTTATTCGTTTTTGGGGACTTGTATTATTTTAACACATAGATTTTTTATTATGACCTGTTTACAACAAAACTTCATATTATTTTCCCAACATTAATACCCAATATTATTGTCCTGTTTTAAATTACTAGGCTGTTTCATAATAACTATCAAAGTATTATTTGGAATACCAACTGTCCAGTTACTTAAACTTTTTCAATGAATTTTTTTATTTTAAAGTTATTAAACTTAGGACCCTAAATATTATAAGTTAAAGAGTATTTCGAATTGGCACTTACTTTATTTGGAATCCTAATAAACATCCTGTAGGGATTTGTATAAAAGCTAGTTAAGCACGTGAGTTAATTTCAAATAATAAACTCTTATTTATTTTAGGTTCAATGTTTCGCAAAAATTATATTTATAACATATCGAGATCGTTACATAGACGAACATGACTTTGATTTAGAAGAACTTCGTAAACAGTACCCTCATTCATTGACATTAAATTGTGAATACAATCCACAATATGAACTAGGTAATTATTTATTATATATATTTAAACAATTTTGTTTTCATTTCCACAATTTTTTTTTTTTTTTAGATACTTTTATGTATGATCTAGACTACAAATCTAATGAAATTATGTATAACAGTTATATCAGGAAAATACTAAAATCAAAACTCAAAGGTAACGCTTTTGGAAAATATGGTGATTCTGATGAAATGGCTGATGACGAAGACGAATGTGGTAAGAATTTAAATAATAGCTAATAAGTAGTTGATAGCCTTAAAATATAATAACAAAATTATTTTGTTTCTTTACATTTAAAATATTAATTTAAACAAAAATCATATTTAAATCACATCACACACATAGAAGGCTCATTTTAAGCTCATTTAATACCATCTACAAAATAATTTTCCTATATTAAAATAAAATTAGTTTTTTTCATTATTCATTTTTTCAATAATTTTTTTTTTATTGAATAGAGCAATTACCAAGTATTATTGATTGTTATATGTGATACATTGATAATTTATTCCTCCCAACGTCTTTAAAATCTTTTGACACGTTCTATATACATATATAATTAAATGTGATACGTACTAGGTACTTAATGTTCAATAATTATTTGTTAACACAGAAACAGAGACAGACATGTTATCATTAAGTAATAATATAGCAATAAAAAAAGTCATTGGCATAATGGTAAGTTTGCAACTACCTGCATTGGACGTCGCTCTTGAATTAATGAGAATTAAATTGAAACCGGGCAGAGAAAAGAAACTGTGCAACATATATTTGGAATGCTGCTTCGATAATGGTGCTGTATACAATAAGTACTTTGGAGATATAATACAAGTAAAAATGCAATAAAAAAATAAAATTATTTTATTAAACTTGACACTAATATTTGTATCTATTACTATACACACAGTATAATTGTATCAATGCTTAAAACGACTATTTTGAATTAAATAAAATATATTGAAAAATATGTATGTTAGTATATCTATTATCTACACGTTCTACAATTAAACAAATGTTAATAGTTCACTTTTATAAACATCACTCAAAGACGACATGAGCATTATAGTTTCTTTAATAAGACGTTATATAATATTGTGCCATTGTGGTTTAGTCGCGATGTTTAATACTCAGTTCTGAATATGATTTAGCTACATTGTGTGTATAATCGATGAAAATAACAAATATTAATGTAAAGTTCTTTGGAATATTACTAAAAAGATAATTATAATTATTACAGTCATGATTTGTCATAATTTATTATGTCGATTCTATTTTTCAGAATTTTTGTCGCCTGAACCCTAATGTTCGCCAATCACTGGAATTCATTTTTATACAACGCTACCCAAATATCCATAATTTCCACCCAAACACATTTATGAATCTCGCCAAATTATTTGCTCAACTGTTGTATTCAGATTCAATTTCTTGGAATATATTTTCAACAGTACACCTGACTTTAAGTGAATCAACCTGTTCTAGTAGAGAATATTTGAAGGCCATGTTCAAAGAACTAATTTTACTTATGGGACGGGATGGTTTGAAAAGACGTATTTTGTGTCCGTGAGTATTTAATTTTTTCATGAATATTTAAGCAGTGGCTTCATTTTAGTATTTAATAGGAGGGGGGGGTGTCAAAATTATTGACCATCCCACGTGTCTGAGACAAAAATAGTCTCATTTTATGTTAAAAAGAGCTAAATAAGTATGGTATCTACCTAGGTGGCGTTATTTTATACGGTTCTAGAGGGGTCGAACAAATCAAATTACAATATAACACTGCTAAAACGTAATTAAAAATCGAAAATGTTTAAATAGGAGGTTCTGTTATAGAGTTTTTTTTGAAACCATGGATCAATTTAAAAGTGATCGTTTTTTTAAAAATAATTTTTATTGTATTTATTATTGGTGTCTATTTATATTAGGACAATATGGACACTATTGTATCATATTGTATATTATGACCTATTAGAACTAGAAAACTATAAGTATCAATTATTACCGTGACTAATGTTTTCTAAAATTCTAATACATAATAATAGTATATTTCCTCAAAATTAGAAAAATTATAGTTGTGTTATTACACCAAAAATTTGACTGCCTTTACAATCAACCAGGGGAAAACCCAATCTCGCCCCCCCTCAAATGATGCCACTATATTTAAGTTTCGTATACATATTATGTAAATATTAAATTTATATTTTAGTTCCCTACGAAGATCATTCGCTGGATTATTTCCGTTGAATAATTACGGTAACTCTCTACTTTGCGTTACTTTTTTCACGGACATTGGTTTGCATGACTTAATGTGAGTGGTTATTATTTAAACAATTTAAATAATTTAATAATAATAATACCTTTTATTTTAGTGTTCAATTCAGAGAATCTTTACAGCTAGGCGTACCAGTTTAACTATTCTACTGAAGACATATTATTATTATTGATTACAGTGACAGAAATCCTAACAATTATACATTAAGTACATAATTAAATATTGTATTCTAATTTTAAAACGTCACATGAATTATTATTATGATATTATGTTATCTATAATATTTTTAAGATTAATTTCATTATGATTTAACATTATTAAAAGTTCTTTTTTTACAAATGTTGTATCAATTATTTCAATTAAATTTAAGTAAACTGTGAACAGGGATGTTTATTTTTTTTTTATAGCCATTGAAATATGGAGCTATGGCACAAAATATAATACGTATCTATTATTGGTTATAAGCTATAAAGATTTTCAAAACCGAATACATATAACTATCCAATATTATGATAAATTTAATGTTATATTAATTAATGTCAATATACTTAATTATACATTTATCCATTACATTTGCGTTTTTTTTTTTAACAATAAATAGTTTTACTACATATTTAAAACTATGAACTGGTTTAGTTTATTATCTCAGTTATTAAACGAATCTGTTCTATCGAGCGGTAGTTACATCAATATTTTCAGCTTGGTCAATGTTAACGTCACTACATTTGCTATATCATGATGCTGACATGCTGTGTCTAGGAACATGAATTTAATGATTGGGCGGAAAGAGGTATCGTTCCAGGTGTCACATATCTAAAGGATTCAGGGGCTGCCGCATTGCTGTTCACAACTTATTTTATCACAATTGTATGTACTTAAAATTCAAAATTATTTTATTTATAAAGTATAATTTAATTTTTGACATGATGCTTGTGGTAAAATATTATATTATTATTGATATTTTTATAAATAAAATACAACATTATTTGATATAATCTGTGATATCGAAATTAGATAACTATTTAATTTAATGAACATACTTAAAATAAGTACTTGGTTCTCTTACATTTAATTTTAATTTTTTTTTAATTAAATTAAATTTCTATAACTAAGTGAATTACTTTAATGTTTTTTTCTTAAATCTTATTCTCAGCTTTATTGCAGTTTATTAATTACAGCTGTTGATTGTTATTTGATGTAATCATTGTTTTAGACTTTAATTGATAGAATCTAATCATTTTTTAATATCATAGAAACAATATAGCATATTAAAATTGCTAGAAAAATAATAAAACTAAGTGGTGCTACTTCTAGAAAATTATAGCCATAGAAAAAATTTAAAAATTACTCATTAATAACTTGTATACAGCTTTCCTAAATTAAAAAATTATTTAATGATTCGACCTGTTGGCCATACATGTCAAATAATTAGTGTTGTAAGTTGTAAGGTGTTGTATGTTCTTGCTGAAAATTTTTTGTGTAAAAAGTTGCCGGTGAAACTTTTTTAAGGCCCATTTAACCCACCGCATAATAGGACTGACTGACTGGCATCAAAACGTTATCTAGAGTGTCAAAACTAAATATGTCTGATGGTATCGAGTACGTATCATAAACATTTTATCTCGAACTGGATACTACTGTATACTATTGTATCATATTAGATTTTACTCAAATCTTCACAATTAGAGAGTGCAAGCGAGTTTTCACCTATTCTGTGATTTCAGTGTTGAAAGTTTGAAGCTATTGCAGTAAGGGGCATATATTATATAGATATAATTTAAAACTATTAGAAGAATAGATCTCTACTTGATTTAAGTGTAAATAGTGATCTAATATTTTCGTTTCCCGCGTTACACTACAAAGTAACGCTACTGCGCAGTCGCTAATCGATCGGATTCTTCACTCGCAGTCCTTCCACACCCAGTACGGCAGCGGAAACTGACAATTCAGACACAGCCGCCATCGCCACCGCCATCTGTTAGCCGCCACCTAACCAACAACCACTTAAAAAGGAAATCTTAAAGGTGAGTTCTAAGCACTAAAGTACATAATATTATATTCCCTCGAGTCGTTTTTCACTTTAATGTCGGCATAAACTTGTGTTGATTTACGTGATTCAATCATCTACGTTACAAGCACGTTTCATACGGTTTACATACGAGTTAATACAAAAAGTTAATAAAATAATAATAATTGTTTAATGTTTGTATTAAAAACTGAATACTTTTTCACTTGGTATTCTCCATAATTGCATACTACATAATGTACTACAAAACAATTTTTCTCAAATAATTGATCTCAAGATAGGTAGTTCATCGCAATAAAAGGTAACCACGGTTAGTTAACATGAATCAAAATTTATCGTAACTTACAACAGTACCTTAGTATCTTATAAAATGTTTAATTAATGTGTAATTAAATTATATTACAATAATACAAATCAAGTGTGAATAATTACATATGTATATATATACAATTTTTTCGATGACTAGAATTTTTTTTATCTAAGTGAAAAGGTAGAAAATGAATATACCTAACGATGAAAATCAACTTATTTAGTGGATAATGTTTGAGAAGTAAAAGTAATTTTTTTTTTAATGGAGGTATGGGCCTGGATCCAAATCACCCCTGTCGTGAGTTGAATACTAGTTGCGTCCCAAATCTTACTACAAAAGAAGGTCTTATCCGTATTGTAGCTCGAGTTTTTTTTTACGTAGTATTTAATTTGCAGCTGGTGAAAACTTTTTGAAGCGTCCGCTCAGATCTATTTAAAAAATAATTTGCAACTGGATCAAAAACATTTTATAGTCTACTTGTGTCCCGGTATCCCTATATTTGTTTTTTTAGGACAAATTTAAGTCCCGAAAAATTGTTACCAAAAATCAATTAATACTATAATACATTTATATAAAGAAATATAAAAAAATGTTGCATAATATACAATATACTATCTAATATATTCCATATAATTTAGTTTTGATGCTTTTCATTTAAGTAGGTACCTATTAAATACACACTTATTAAAAATGATAGTTTATATTTATAATATAAACAATAACATATAAATTTTATATGCAGAATAATATAATCAATATGTAGGACAAGTCATGACTGTGAAATCAATCTTATCTAATTACTAAACATGTTCTAAGTACATTAAATTGACATTAACATTTTTTATAATTAATTCAATATTCATAGTGAATGATAGTGATGCATAAGATAACTAGTTAAAGTTTTAATATATATTTTACCAATAAGTACCGTTTAGTTATTTCATAAGATAACGCCTAATCAATACTTATCTGTAACATATTATCTAATATTACGTACATTTTAAGTATATACCTACAGTTAGAAATTAGAAAATGTCTTTTTTCTTAGATAGTTAATTATTGTTTGTTAAATATATTAATAAATACTTACATTTTGGGAAATAAAATACAAAATTCTAAATATTAATAAATTAATAATACATTGATGCTTAGTAATAACTAATAACCATCGATTCATGTCAAATATCGATTTTAGTGACAAGGATAAATAATAATGATGTATCCAACTTGCATCCTAGAAACGGGATGCAAGTTACCGGTTGAATTAGTAAATGTCTACCTTTACAACCTATAAAGTATATAGGTATCAGTTTTTGGGACACAAGTAGTATTTAACCCGTGTGGCCTGGGTCAATTTGTTTTGCATTTTATCCGAGTTGCGGCCTGATTAATATTTACCATTTAATTTTTGAAGAATGTTATCTTATGTTTATAGTCTAGTACTGTTATACTTATTCTAAGTTTCTATTATGCATTCATACAGGGGCGTCATTTGGGGAGGGTCAGGGTGTGCGGTGGCACCCCTTACATTTAAAATATTCTCAATTGGCCTGCTGAAACAAGAGAATCCCCCCTTGTAGATCTACTCTATTTTTATATGGCCTGGTGAAATTTTAAAATGGCACACCCAAAAAAAAACTGAAATGACGCCCCTGCATTCATACCAAAAATATTATCGTTGACCTTTTAATAATATAATGCCAATCCTAAAGGTATTCACTATTCAACATATTTTATTGCTTATAATTTTCAGTTATGCCAATTATATATTATTACTGTTGACTGTTTAATAATGGTAGTTTAAGATTAAACAAATTTTCATTTATAAGAAAATATATTTAACAAGTTTTTACCAGTGCCATATTATAATTTAAAAAAAATGACAAACTGAAAACAACATTTAAAATTGTTATGTTTTTATAAAAAAGGAAAGAAAATAAAGTCTTAAAATGTATAATTTAATTTTTATGTTTCATATGTTTAATCATAATATGTATGTACGATGTACCCAAAAAAACATTGGCTATAATTCATATTTCATATATACTTATATACGATACAATAAAAGAAGACATTTTCAGAAGAAATTAGTCGACCTGATGCATGTTTTGATTCTCCTCATATATAAATTCGTACATGGTACATCCACAATATTAATACCTTAGTTTTATTATAATGTAAACATTATACATATATATATATATATATATATATATATATATATATATATATATATATATATATATAATTATCTTATTACACATTGAACCCCGTTGATAGTCTTTTTTTATCTTCATGCAAGGATTTGGATTTGAATCACGAGAGTGGCTAAAAGTAAAAACGTAGTGTATATGGGGTTGTACTGATACACGACGTGAGTATTATCGAAAACGAGTCTGAACGGAGCGACACCCCCAACCCCAATCCATCGTCGCGGCGAATCAGATGGTTCCGCAAACGACCTCAGCGCGGCCGTCACTATGCGTGCACACTTTCGCCCAATCCCTATTAAATATACCGAAGATCAATACTTCGCCCAGGCTCGGCGGACCGCTTCCCCGTCTGTCCGTGTCCCATGTCAAATCTCCGCTTTCCGTCACACACACTCGACACTGGTTCCCCACCAAGGGTGGACCTGTAGAATATTATGCGCAGGCGATTTCGTCGCGAAATCCCAGCGTAGCTATATTGCTGCCTGTGCCCACCGCACATGTTTGAGGGCGCTGTCGGCAGATCCCGGGCATCCGGATGTGATATTAAGATATCGATGTTCACAGTACTGTAGTAGTAAGAAGTTGTAAACAAAAGTATAGAGCCGGCAGAGGGTCCCTGTATACACGTGAATTTATTTGTGTCGTGGTAAGTCCGTATTATTTATCGTGTTGTTAAGGTATTATATTAAATTGTATTAATGTTGTTAATATTATTGTGTACCTACTTAAAATATTCAAATATTGGTACCTTTTATTAAACTCATATTTTGTATGATAAATATGATATCCTATATATATATAATTATATGTAGTATATATATATATATAATTATATGTAGTATATATATATAATTATATGTAGTATATATATATAATTATATGTAGTATATATATATAATTATATGTAGTATATATATATATAGTTATAGTATACGATATGGACATTTTTCCGGCTTTACTTTATAATAGGTTCTTATAGTATAAGTTGATATAAAATAAAGTTATTAATTTCTATAAAGTTTTCACATTATATTGAAAAGTCCTGTACACAATGAAAGACAATTTTTTAAAATTTCAAATAAAGAAATTAATAATTGAATAAACAACTTAAATTTATAAAGATTTACTAAATATATAGTAATTAAATATCATTGTAATCTAAGTTTAAACTGTAATGAAAAATCAGTAGTTACATTTGTTTAAAGTTATATAGATGTATTTATATTACTACCTATATAAGTAAATGTGTTTATAAAAAAATATATCTAATATAAACTATTTAGTATATATTATGTATTAATTATTATTAGTAGGAATTTCTAAGACTATTGTAAACTTTTTAAAATGCGTTGGTATTAAATTATTTAATCTTCTAAAATTCTACTACTATAATATTGTAATTTAAAAGGAACTGCTATTTATCATACTGTGTTACTGTTGATAAGTGTCTGTGCATGCTTGTTATATCAAAGTAATATCAATAATTCCATATTGAATTAGCTTATAAATAATTATACTGTAAGTACAATTAGTGTAGTTTTAATTTTTGTAAATTGCATAAGACAATTTGATCTAATATGAAAATTAAACTTGAGTAAATAGTCGTATGTATTTACGATTTTGATATTGTATTAATTTACAACTACAAATACGAAACTATACTATATTTTCAATGTAATTTGTAAAGGCTAATTTATTGATAAAATCTATATAGACCGGAGACAAAAGCGAAAACAATAACTATTCGACGACTTCGTGGAGTATAATATGTTGTTCGTTACCTGAACTATAGATAAGTAGACCTTATAAATATGGCCATAAGGATATGTTTTTACTATATAGCTTGTGCTTGAAGTGATAGGTCCAGGGGTTAAATTTTAGAGCGATCACTCCTCCTGCCCCCCTTTCACTAGTAAACTTTTAATTTGATACCGAGTAGTGCAATATCATTTATAAATTATAAACGAGCATCTATAAATGAATAAAAAAAATTATAAATATCTATCTTTTCTCCACATTAACTTGAGCTGGATCTTGGGCCCCTGTTCTCTGCGCAAGACCCCTGTTATAAAGACATCTCAATTATAACTGTATAAGTACCTAACCATTTAACGTAAGATATTCATTATTTCAAAAACCATTAAAGTTTTTAAAAATATATCTTCTATATAATTAAAGGCGTTACAAAAAAACAATTTTTAAAAAAATTATGTTTTTTCTATTTTTTATTAGTTTTTTTAAAAAGTTTTCACTATTTTGAATGACAAAATTCATGTGAAACACACATCTTTTTAAAATTAATATACTCATCGCTTCGCTCACAATCTAAAATCTAAAATTAAAAAAAGGTCGGCAATTGGGTACCACTATGCTGTACAGTGGGTCACTTTTATGGATGTGTTAAATTTGAATTCAATGATATAAACAATTTTATACGGAAACGATTCTGAGCGAAGATACTCTATTAGTTTACATAATTAAGTGTATTTTATGATATTATTGATATTAAAATAATTAATTTTACTATTAACAATACAGTAGGCTGAATACAGTTTTGGAGAAGACATTGTATTTTTAAATGTCATTGAGGGTATAAAATATAATAATATACTTTAAAAGATTCAAGCAACCACTAAAAATATTTTTTAACTAAAACAAAATTACTAGCATTCTTATTATTTATTTAAATATCTAATTTCGTCCAAATTTGAACTTAAAATGTCTATAAAAATCAACCACACAATATATTTTTAGACTTACTGGTTACAACATAAAATACTTACGAGAAATCTTGTTTTGAGTTTTCAATTCTTAGCTGTAAAAATTGAACATTTTATACATTTTTAACTACAAAATAATTTGCAAATGTTCGATAGTGAATTTTGGTCGTAATTTGAACTTTAAATGTATATAAAAAAATTGTGCCTATTTGCCTGTATTTTTAATATTTTGAAACTGCAATTAAAACAATAATTTATGAGGAACCTTGTATTACATTTTGAAGCATTTTGACCTAGCAATATTTTTTTATATATATTTATAGAAAAAAATATTTTAAAAATAGAAAATTTCTTAGGCCTACAATTAACTCAAAAATTGTCTAAAATTTTTTACAATTTTTTTAGTATATGGAAAATGATAATTTCAACATTTAATAAAAATTTCAAATGTCTACAATTATTTATTTTTGAATTACAACAAAAAAAGAAAATAGTTCCCTCCCTGCGAAATCGGTAATTTACGGGTTAATATCCTTACTAAAAAGGTGGATTTACTACTTAAATTATGTTAAAAAGATATTTTAAAGAACTTATATTGTTTTTGAAATAATGAGTAGCTGACATTAAATGAATCAATTGTTAATTAATAATTACGACATCCCGGATTCAACCGGAAAACACTTTTTTACGATGACCGTCACGCTGGTGAACTTGTTTTTCACACAGCCTAGTCCGCACAGCGTTCACATCCTGTTCAATAATATCGCTGTCGACTACAATATTATTATGATACTAATATTACAGATTTTCAATAGATATTTCTATAATGATGTTCATGGGACTAAAAAAAATAGGTTATAATAACCAATAATTAACCAAAATTAAAAAAATATTTTGAAACAAAACAGTACCATATTAGGTATTCATTCTATTAGATTTGTACCACAACATATTCTCTCTAATTGTATGTATACAATTTAAAATGTTAAGAGTATTTTTATTACACTATAAAATCCATGCATACAACAGTGCTATGATTTAGGATAATATAGTGTCAAACTATGAATTCGAAATCCTTTTTTTTGCAAAACATCAGTTAGTCAGGTTAGCCTAACCATCAGTCAGGCGATGGTGCATTTTTTTCTCTTCACTTTAAATGTACCTATATCTTATTTCAATTAACTAGCATTTTGTTATTCTTCTATTGAGACTCTACATTATATTATACCTACTAAACCTACTCTAGTACTCTACAAACATTATACTCTACTTACGCAGAACAATACTTTATTTGTACTAATTAATTACACATGCAGTTGAGTGTTGAGCTCATTATTATTTATTATCTATTTACTTTTAATATACAACATTAAGTCAAAATTCAAATAAAATAATATTTAATATCATTTAAATTTATTATTAATAATAAGTAAAAATTAAAAACTAAAATACACACATACATCTAGTTGTTGGTGATAAATTATAAATAAGATAAAATTACTATTTCAAATAGCCATAAATCTATAATACAGTTGGTGGAAATCATATTCTTTGCCTCTGCACTAACGACCCACCTAGCTGCAGCCCTTATCGTTACATTAGTATAGGTATGAATACATATTATGTACTAATTAAAAACTTTAAACTACACATTATTTTTAAATAATCGTCGGAAACACAAATGCTCCAGTGAAATACATAATAATAATATTATCAACCATTCACCATCCGGATCCGACGTAGAGATATAATATTAATATATCATTGATTATAAATAACTGTTATTATTATTATATTTTATTTAACTATTTATAATCAAAAGTAGTATAGGACAACATTAATTAAAAAATATTATAGAAATAGACAATAACATTCAAGACACGCGTATTAATGGTTATTTTGAGTGTCGTCGGTTAAGACGGTTCGTTAATTATACAGAACGTAATACTTAAGTATGTCTAGAACTGTTCATTTAAAAAAAAATTCATTATTTCTAATTTATTGTATGACATAGATTCTTTAACACAAAGTTTGAACGAATTTTAAATTTTGACTTATTGTAAAGCCTTTTTTAATTTTTTATTATTTCATCGGTATTTTTAATAATTTTAGTCAATTAAAACTCTTTACACACAGTTTATAAATGAATTTTTAAAAATGTTTACAGGTTCTGTCATTGGACGGACTTCTCAATCACATTATTCACAGTTATAAATTATAATATATTTATAGGAAAGTAGGTAACAGTGTATAAAATGTACTGTTTAGTACACGAATGTGTTATTTCGCTTAACGTCGAATTTAAAACATTGAAATGCTTTAACTTGTCAATTTTAAACGTGGTGATAGATTTATCATGTATTTATATTTATAAAAAAAAGCTTTCTCAATTTTGCAAAAAAAACCTATATTTTATGGAATAATTATAACAATTGTTTAAAAATATAATCGATGACATAATTTTTTTCCATGTATAATATTACCTATAATATTAAAATAACCTATAATTTTTAATTTCGGCATATCAGAAACATGCTCGAATAGCAAATTAATTTTACGGCACCGTCAAAAATATATTTTCAAACTCATTACATTGGTATTTAGACTATATATGTGTATTTATCGATAATCATAATATTATATTATCGATGGTTTGAACGAAAACTGCGTCGACTTAAGTACGTATTACTAGTGGCAGACCTACACTGAAGTAGTGATAAGAAAAACCAAAAAAAAAAATTATAAATGTCTATGTGTGTGTTTGCAGGGCTTATATAATATATTAAATTGTATATACGTTTAGATCACTGCAGACACCGTCCGACGGCCTAGCATAGCCGACATCGTACTCGTCGTTTTCACCAATACAGTATCAAATATTCGTAAATAGTCACATCACATTTGTCACCATCGCGGATAATATATAGAGCTTGACGATGTCGGAGGAAGTGGGAAAGTACGATGGCCATCGTTTCGACGATATTTTCTATGCATTCTCGGAATTGTTCAAGAAAAGATGTTTCACGAACGTATGCTGGTCAAGCGATTTTTACGATTCGAATTTCGAACAAATGGCTGCATTCCCCATAGACATCGTGCGTCCGTACGTGGAGCGTCTGTTGCAGGTGCACGGTTCGGGACCGCTGCTGCACACCATAATAGAGGCGAACTTTGAGTGCCAGCCGATGCCGTTCAACGCCGGACGGTTCGCTTTCATCGTACATAACGTCGAATACGCGTATACGATGAAGAACGACTTGGTGGGGTTGGTAGCCGCGTTCGGCCTGGATGAGCAAAAGGCATCGGCCTCTGCCTTTGAGTGCCCTCGGTGCGAATCTTCTGTTATAAAGACGATGAACATTTACGAATCGTTGCGCCAGCACGCGTGGGATTGCGAAATGTCGATAGACGATAGATACCTCAAACCGCTGACGAAATTTTGGAGGAAGTGCGACCAAGACTCGTATCTAAACTTCCTGCACAAAGTCGTGGCCCAGACCGTGCTAATGAAGCTGGGCTTGTTGATTGTTCGTCCGAAATGGTTTGACAAGATGCCGTTCTCTGCGTATACGTTCAACAGGCGCTTGTCACTGCGCTTGGCATTGTGGTCTCGCAAGCGCCCGCGCTTTAACGACGACGCTTTAAACAGGATGGTCCAGGCTGGTTACTATACGAACCCGTATCCGAAAGCTTTGGGATGGCGCGAGTTGAAGAAAAAGTCCGGGTTCAAAACACGCCACCCGGTTATGGATAGTAAAATCACGTGCTTTTGCTGCCACCACGAGGTCACCCTGAGTGCTGAGTTTATCAGTGATCCGTGGAGATACCACGCCAAGAAGTCGCCGTCGTGCAGATTTTTGTTGATGAAGATGGGCATGGACTACGTTAAGCAGGTACAGGAATCGACGTACGTCTTTCGCCCGAGGAACAAAATGGAGCCACCCGCAGCAGTGGTTGATACCGAGTCGGATTTGCGGCCAGGAACGGCTCCTATGGAAGAGTTTTTCGATCTATGCAAAGGCATGGCCGGTAGAAAAAAAACGTGAGTATAAGTAGTTTCCTTGATACAGTAAGTTGTGTGGGGGTAGGGGGTGGGTTAAATAAAATTGTTGTGCTACGAAAACTAGTAAAGGTGTATAAAATGACCAAAACTTAAGATAGCCCATAGGTATATCGTTATGCTACTGTAGGGACTACAGCTATACACCTGGATCTGAGCGTAAGTGTAAGAAAACAAAACCTATCTAAGCACTTGGTGATCTCAAACTACCCGTCTTTTTTTTCTTTTAATTGTATATTATTGTGAAAAATGAATGCGTTTGCATTAGCATGAGCAATGTCTATGTAATTTGCGTAAGTCTTAAAATAAATGAATTTATGTACTGTTCTGTCTTATACTGTATTACTGTATTAAGTACTGTAAAAATGTTTATAATACAAAAATAATTATGCTTTTATAGAAACAACACACCTTGTGTACAAAGTTAAATACACGTAAGTATATATAAAAGGTACAAGAAAAAAAACAAACTTTATTTTTACTAGTAATATCTGTGTATAATAATAATAAGCCCGCTGTGCACTTTATAATATTGTTATTATTACCTACATAATAATCTTTTTGGAAGATTATGTTTTTTTTAAATGTTTTTAAATATAACCTATATATAACAATACAATTATATTTGTTATTACAGGGAGTTGCTAGTGGCCTTGTCGGAGACCACCGTGCCCTTATGCACCGTGTGCATCAACGAGGTGCGCACCGTCGCTTTCATGTCGTGTTTACATATTGCGACCTGCGTGGATTGTTCGTTCGCAATCCGTGATTGTCCGCTCTGCAGAACAATTATCACCGGCTTCATGATGCCAGTATTTCAGCCTGATGGTTCGTTCTGGAAGCAGCCTGACTGCGTGGGCGGAAATTATTTTATGAACTTGCCGTGCCGCCACTTGATAGAGTCATGTGTTCCAAGCAATGTTAACCATTGCCCGAAAGCTCATGCCATGGAAGAGGACAAAATATACTGCGCCGTGTGTGGTATCATGAACTTGGGCAAAATAAAGGTCTACCTCTGAATATTAAGCAAGTATAAAATATACATTACGGTGTAGGCAGTGCTTGAATTATTTTTAAATAAATTATATGTATGTAACCTAACCCATACTTAAATACAAATGAGGACTCTGTTAATTATATTATACAATTTGAGTGTCCCCATACCACTTTTATACCACTTTGTACCGTATACCTTCTTCCATGTTAAAATATATTAAAAGGTAATTACTATTACTTATCAAAATACGTTTTTAACCTTAAAAAATTAAAAAACCAAGATAAACGATAACATAAACCATATAAATACAGAGATTTCTATACTAAAGTAAGTAGTTCTAAAGCTCTATAGTATAGAAATCTATGTGTAAATATTAATAATAGAACTATTAATTAATGAATAGCCATAACCTAACCGTCCTAACCTATATACTAACCTTTTTTTTTTTATAAGTTATTAGTGTAACGACCAAGGTGTATAGTGTAGGTCAACTGGCTGCTAACTAATTTTTTTACACACATTTTTATTACATTACAACAGTTATTATTAATGGCAAAAAAATCAACAAGATATCTGGTAAAAAATAAAAATACTATTTACCATACTACTTAAAAATATGTTTGTTAATTAGTCGAGGTATACGGTCCCTCCCCTATGTCACACCACCACCAATTCGAGCACTGCCCCATGTGTGTATATATATATATAAATTGTGATTGACTGTCGAGTCACAACAATAAATATGCATAGAATGGAATCACAGAATATATAAGTACTTGTGGCGATATTTTGTATAATTACAATAAAATATACTACGCGTATTTTAATATGTATACATACTATTATCATATAAATCCAACGGTGTGAATTCAATTTTTGTTTTAAGTCCATTTCTGAGTATCACTTTCTTTAAATTTAATTTGCACGTTTTAACATTATTTTTTTGGCGTTTTGTTTGTATTTTTAAAATGTACTTAAAGTATGCATTGGTGTGTATTGATAAAAAAAAACTACATGTAATACAAAATATATCAAACTTTTAACAGAAAAATACTACTTTTTTATTTATAAATTATTTAAAAACGTTAAATGTTATTTGTAATATTACAGGCATCACAAATAGATAAGTTTAGTAAGTACTTCAGTATTATATAATATAAGTAGGTGTATACCTTGTTCTCAACGATATGCAATTAATAATTATTTCGACGACCCACGCAGTTAACAAAAAAAAAATAGGTTGTTGTCGAAATTACCTGATATCAGTCGATATGGCCCGGTTTTTTTTTTATTATATAAATAATAAAAATCCAGTTAACGTCATAAGCGCGAGTTGTAGAAAAATTATATCAACTATAAGTTCAATAACATAAATATATTTGTACTTTAAATTGGTATTGAGCGTGCGTATTCGGGTAATGAACTAATGAAGTGTATTATATATGATATTATATGACTCATATAATATGTGAATAAAAACAGCGCACAACACAATTAATAATATAACACAGGGCCAGTAGTGTATTGGACTTACGGTGCCAGCCGTTTTTCCCAAATCAAAATTCCCGAATGAACTTGTTGTCGAAACGGTTATTGTTAAAAATAAAATAATAAATGTAAATGTAATAATTTCATATTTTAAAATTGATATATTAAATCACATACTTTTTGGAGCAATTGCCTCAAACAATTTTAGGCGGGTGGGTAATTTAAATACGGTGTACAATTAATATTTTTATACTTAATGACCCCGGTGTGTCTTCAAGGGACAATATTATTTTAGGCAATATGCAATTTCGTCACCACCACCCATGGCATTTGTGTTAGTCATATAACATAATACATAGAATGTTTATGGCAAACATTAATAAAACCTACTGTATTACTAATTGTAAAATAAATGACTATATAGTATAGCAATAGAAATATATCATAAAATATACTTAGTAATGCCTTTATTACTATCATCAAATCATGAAATTATTAGGTCCCTACTTATATTTTATCAAATAGCAATGATTCTAATGAGAAAAAAAAACATCCAAATGCAATAAAATCTTATTTCTTATTATTATTAATAATATTGAATAAATAGAGTTGTTTTTATTGACTGAAAACGAGAAATTCAATGCCTCGAGGGACACCGAATTCGTACTCTCGAACAACAAACGACCCTTTTAGTCGGAAATAACTACCCAGAGACCCCTGTGAACGTTACCCGGCCGTTTTTACGGATTCAATAGTAATCAATGCTGTCCAAAATATATTATATTGTACACCGCTGCTCGATGAGTGGGTACCGAATTTTTTCACCACTGCGTTACCTCAACAACCCACCCCCTCGACATCGTAGGGTCCATGGTATGTTTGTGCAGCTGCCCTCGGTTATATGGTGTCGTCGTCGTCGTCGTCGTCGTCGCCGGCACCGCCTCCACCTCCGCTTGTTTTTAGGGTCACCACCCCTCTCAAAAACCCGGATGACGCAGTTACCGCGGTCTCCGTCTACACGCACATAAAAATACTCGTATGCCACGGTTTCTTGTAGTTTATATTATTATTATTATTATTATTATGACCGTCGCTGCGTGCTATCATTTGTCACTATAATATTTTATGATATTATCTCCTGTTAGCAATCGTAGGTATGATCGTTTATACTACTTATATAATATACTATATATAGTGACTACGACGCGTCCCCTTCAATAGTCAAACACATTTTTGTTTTTCAATAAAAATAAAACAACTTGTATCGATATAATATACATAATATATTTTACAATTATATTTTAGTGATGTGTTTCGAACAAGTCGTCTCGTTTTGAACAGATAAAAAAAACTATACATATTGTTCGGCACTAAAAACGAGTGTAATGTAATATTTTTTTTTATATATATAATATGGCCGGAGGGTGTAACCAGTATCTTATTTCGGTTGGAAGGAGAGTTGGGTAAAGGCATTTTTTCTATAGATCATAATACGGTTGTAATAACTTAAGATGTTTACAATGCAGAGTAAATATAGAGTGGGACCCATATTTTTAATCTTAGGACCATTCTCTTTTGTAATTAGGTATTGTAATATATCTGGTATTTCTGCTCAAATACTCTTCTGAGGCTGTGATGTAAATTCTGACTTTGATAATAATATTTCTTCAATGTATGAATAAATTATATTCACGACAATTATTTTAACAAATGACACATTACGCCCTCGTTGGAGGTTTACGGTCGGTTTTCTTTAACATATATTATACAAGTCTTGTTCGTAAAAATAAGAAAAAGTAATTACCTCTAAATAACTTGGTTATAACCGTTTGTTTTATTAACTAGTTATGATTTATGGCGTGTAATAGGATCTAGGAGATTGTTATTGAACATAAACCAGATTGAATTTTACGGTTCGGTACGATTAGGCATTTTACCGGTTCGGCAATCAAAATCCATACAACGCTTATCCAAATCCAAGTGCTCACACAATATCCCTACAAAAATACCACGTTTGGGCGACATTAAAATCAAAGAAATATATATCTGCTACTACATACATTTTGCTAAAATAGTATATACATAATATATAGTGCATAACAAAAACCTATGTATTAGTTGATAATATTTACGATAATTCAAATGCACGAAGAATGTGTTACTTCAAATTTGTATGATTGTTAATAAAATAATAATCCTATATGTCTACTATTATTATCGCGATAAGCCCCGTTTCGCAGACACGCGTGTAGAAATATAGAGTTTTTTAATTTGCACATTGTCATAATATAGTTTGGGCGGCCCGTTAGCATGACGCACTAACGGCTTATCATTATTACGGATTTAATAAGCTTTAATATTTATGTTTATAATATATGATTTGTAACTATTATAAACTTATATATACATAACTTACATATAAAAACCTACATGTATAATTTGTATTATAGACTAAAAAAATCTACATGTACAATATTTATTATAGATTACGCCATAGTGCCCTGTAAACGTGTTACGACATCAGAAAACAAATGTGGCAAACCGTCACAAACCTATAACCATTAAATCCAAAAATTTCAAATACATTTTAAATTTTAACTAGATGGCTTATTTTTCAATCGAATGAAAATAGTTCATTATTTCAACAGTAAATTAAACTGGTTCAGTTCTCAAGTGATATGTCTTAATGATAAAATGAAACAACTAATTAAATGAATGCCCAATTAACCAATTAAGCAAAATTATCAAGCTTAAAATATTATAAAAAATTATTCGTATTTAATTATACTAAGTAATAAGAATATTGACTAATATTTTTGTGTATAGTTAGTACAATTTGACTTTCTTAAAATTTACTAAAAAGGCAAAACATTATTTAATTTGACACTTATTTCGAATAATCTTATTTTGAAATGGATATTTTAATTAATTTAGTTTTCTCTACCCGCATGACAAAATGCCTCAATAATTTATTTTTGACACTGATCATTTGAAACATAATACCGGTAGTCACAGGAACTCATGTCGTGATATATTATGTTATTTCATTTATTAGGTACTCCTTGTGTAATTTAATCAAAAGGAGACGTAATATGATTATTATAACTAGTACATAACACGATGTTGTACAAATATAGCTATTAATTGAATAATAAATTAGGAAATGTCTATAAAATAACAATCAAATATAAAGTAACACATCAGACATACAAATTAACAGATTATTAAATAATTTTATAATATTATGTAGGTACTTACGTAGTAATGTTTAATACATTTTACATACAATGTATGATTATAATTGATATATATTTTTATATTTTTGGGTGATTGACAAACACCGTTTGTATAACTTATATAAATAAATAATATTCTATTTTTGTTTATTTAAATTTGTGAAGCTTATTAAAACAATAATTTTCAGAACCAATACAATTTACATAAATGAACACAAATGGCGTAGGTACCTACTTTGCGCGTTTCCGTTTTTACTTGAACTTTTGGATAGAGGTTTAACCCTCGTTAATAATACGGTTTATTAATTTAATATCGTGTAATACTAATTATAGTGTGCTGTCCTAAAGTCTAAACGACAATGTTACTCCTAGAACAATTGTGTAGTTAAATTAGACTACGTATTACATGGTTCAATAAATTCAATATTAATCAAACAGTTCAATAAAAATAAGATGATTTAGACTTAACATTAAACTTTGATTAGTTTAGAAATATAGTATGTTATTGTTATTTCAATAATAATGTGTTGCTTGATTTTCATTAATAAAAATAGTATCTATTATTATTCATTGACGTGTATTTTAATTGCACCGAATAAAATTGATTGTGATAAGTCTATTCATATATTATATATCTAGTGCGTTACTATTGAACCATTTCAATTCTAATAGCAATTAATAATATCTACATACTAGAACTTAAATGTTGAGTAGAAAAGTAGAATATTGAGTTAAATACATTAAACGTTTGGTATTATTTGTTGTGTTAATAATATAGCGCAATCAAAAATGAACAACTGAAAATGAGACCAACTCGTCTAAATTTTACACACGATGAGTACATATTGTCAATGTCAATACACGCGTCGGTGTGACTAGGGATTGTGGATTTGTGGTCTTAAACGTTTTTATCCTCCTAAATGTTTTTAGTTTTTGCACATCTTGGTTATATGATCCAAACCATAGCATAAGAAAAAAAACTGTCATGGGTTAAATGTGTTAAGTATTTAATAATATTACGTAAAATGTACCTTTATAAGTATACAATATAAAAAATATATAACTCATATATTATATTAATACTGTGGAGTGTGGAAGTACTTTGTACGAATGTATATGTGTAAGGAGAATCAAAACATACACAACTAAAATAAAAGTTGAATATGGATCATTATAGAGTAAACCTGGGCTATGACCCAAAACAGATTCAGTGTTCAGTATAAATATTGTAGAAAGATAATTATCTATTAAGATTATAGATATTGATATTTTATAAAAAAATGCAGTGCATTTAAATTATATTTGCGTATACAGTCATAAAATACTTATTTTATTTTCAATGACGAGGAAGAAGGGCTGTTTTATTCTATGATTCATTTTCAACTTATATTTTACATGACACGTTAGTCACTGTGACTATACTAAACTCTAGTGACAGATGTGATGGAGGATGTGAGGGGCTTTGTACCCCACGAGTTATTTAGTTATTTTGAATTCTAGTCTTCTAGGGCTCTAGCCACTGTACCTAACTATTAAATCCTAGTTAATCCCATGTCCCATGTCCATACATCATAAATATAAACGGCTACAGCAAATAAAGTGAACAATTTCAATATCAATAATATCATTAATGACTCGTGTCCGTGTGTTAATAATTGTATTGTTATTTGTTTGTAGGTGTCCGTGATGAATAATTTAATAAATAGTGATAATAATATATAAATAAAGTTTGTTGAGAGTGATTTTTTTTCACGCATTTAAACTATTGGGCATATCTAATAGACACAATTTAACTATACAAAATAATCATTCACTAACTAAGTTATCGGTTGAATGTTAATGGTGTTTGTTTTACCATGGCTGAAACGAATAACTTGATAAACTCCATGAACTATGGAACTTCTTATCTTCATCCGCTTTTAGTTTATATCCGATCCGTCGTCGTTATAGAATTAAGTAGCGCACTGTGTGAAAGAGGCCTTATCGGCGAATGAAAAATGTTCGATTGTCCAATAAATATATTTTCCAGTTTTACATTGCAATTTTCACGAATATTATTACTATTAACTTGTACGGTTTATCGACTAACCCATGACGATATACCAACATAATAATATAATGTCACCGGTGGCCCATGTAACGGATATCTAACCTGTACGGCTGTACCTATACACGTGACCCGCCGGCCATCGATCCACCGATCTCTTGAAAAACAAAGATGTTTAAATATTATGGAAATTCAACGCCAACGACGACGTAATAAAAACAATAAAACCTAATCGGCGAACGACAACGATTTTGTACAATATGAATAGTTTTGTGCTGCTCGTTAAAATATTACACGAATATTAAAATATATGGATGTGTACTCTATTGTACAGCGATCATCTGGGAGTAATCTACTTCTGTTAACGGTCACACCTCTAAATAGCGGTCATTACTCATTGGTTCCTTTGGTGATAACCGCGTTTCACTGTTATGTATATAACAAAAAATAATATTATGTGATGTTTTCGTAAAAAATTATTTCAATTATTACTGTATTACTAATTAGTAATAAATAATAATTATACTAAATAGATAAATAAATTACTAATAGCAATATGATATGAATAAAATATAAAATAGCCGCAGAAATAGAGACTGGCTCAAATAACAGGTAACACCGTCTCTTCTTAGAATCTTTTTTTATGATATACCTACATTCAACAATGATTTATAAAAATACCCAATGACTGTGTTTTCTGGTTTTCTTTTCATTTTGACTCGTAGGAAAAAATCTTTAAGAAACATAATTTTTCATAGGTACTATTACGAAAGAATGAGCACAATATGCTTTTTATCTATTTTAGGTACATATTAAAATATTAACTACATTAAAAAAATATATAGAAAACGTCATACAGATATTTTTTTTTACCTTATTGATATATTTGATTCATATTATAATAATATTACATTTTTATTCAATCAGTTTCATGGAACATGTCAAAACAACAACTTTCAGAATCTATACATAAAAAAACATGACATCTGCCGCACTTTCCTGATGTCAATTTATTGCAATTTTCATACATACAGGTTTCTGTCTGTTCTTGAACTATTCGAAAATGTTCAACCTGCCTTCTTACAATTTCTTTTCCTGCAGACACCCGAGCTATAACAATAACAGTAACACAATATAATATTATTACCTAATTTATTATAGTACAAACTGTTTTTTCTTTATATAATAATATATTATTATCATTATTATTATTACATATTGGATTATTATAAGTTAATGAGGTAAAAGCCATCTTATAATATTAAGTGAGCACGTGTAAATTGTAGATAAGTTGATTTATGACTGGTTATTATTGTTGTAAATCTTTTTAGTTTGTCCTTATTTACTCCTTAGTGGTGTACACTACGTCACTACTGGTATATTTAGGTTGACCAAAATAAATTGATCGGAAATTGTATCAAATATGTAAGCTAAATTTATAATTTATAAAATTATCTGTAGGTACTATAGTATTATCTCCTTTTTACTGCTGTTATTTATTGCCGTATAAATAACATATTTGTGAGCTTAATACACTACTTAAGTCATAATAGTAATATACTACTTTCTGTAACTAAAGTCGCTTACCTATTCAATATTCATATTTATGTATGTATAAAAAAAAATCGTAGTAAACCTCGCGTCTATAACTCACAATTCAATAAATGGTTTGTGTGGAATGTAATATTTGTTCAAACACTCTTTATTTAATCAAAAACGTACCTATAAAGTATATATGTATATAATATTATTTATAATCTCACTTACCGATATCTTTGGCGAGCCTTCGCACGGGTCTTCGCAAATCTGCAGGCAAATTATACAGCATGGGATTGAAAAAATGACGATAGTCAAATTCATCTTCTATGTACCCGTCGTCGTCCGAACTGTTTCCGTCCATCTCCGCGTCGTGGTCCGAATCCACATCGACGTTTTCCGACATTTCAATGCGGTATGTATATATGGCGGCGTACCGCCTCGGATGTTCGAACAGTAACACTAACGTGCGGGGCCGACGTATGCGAACGGAACGGACCCAGAGTTTATACAGCCGCCCGTACAAACGCCGGACGTGTCGTATAATATTGTGTGCACCTATATACAAACATAATACATTATTATTTGTGGTACAAACCGTGCGGCGGGCGGTGTCATATGGTGCGCTCTGGACGGTTTTCACACGACTGCACGAATAAAATAACATCTGGTGACATCTGGTGACAGGACGTCTGAATCGTGATTCGTGAATAAGTGTTCCACATGGGACCGAGCACGACGTCGTCGTGAAACTCGATAAAATGTTTTTAAAAATGTGATATTGATATATAGAAACCCCGTAGGTACCAGAAATAATATCAAAAAACGAATCATACATATTAGATATTTCTATAAGATATCAAATTATTTATACCGAAAAAATGTGATCTTATATTTTATACGGAATACATCATTGAAATGGAAAAATAAATTGGTATCTGTACTTTACGTTTGCTAATAAAAATGCTAATAAAAATGTTATTCTCAACTAAAAAAAATAAATAAACAAATCATTGGTCATACCAAACATCAGTGACATTTTTTTAAGTGATGTATTTTTGTTTCCTTCGAAAATAAAATCATTGGTTCCATATATATCTTTAATTTTAAAAATATATAATACACCATACACGTACGTATACGATGTATAACATATACATTTTATTTAGAAAACGACAGTGCATATATTAATATATTATAGTTAAACGCGTGTAATAAAATTGTATCTAAGTAATATTTGTGGTCCACAACCGTGTATACATAATTTCTATAATCACTATTAATGAACTTATAAAATGGTTATAAACTTATAACTATCAATAAATTAAAAATCATTCGAGGTTGGTTAAACGAATATGCCTACCAAGGAAAAACACAAAAAACAGTGCCCACGATTCCTGTTTAATGTAATGTATTCTGCGTGTCTGCGTGATGAGAATAATTAAGCGCTTTATCAGAAAAATACTACGAAGTCCAAAAACATAATATTATAAAGTCACGTGGCACATTATTATAATTATTGTATAAGGTATTATTACTGTGTTTTTGGATGTCACCATTGAGGATTAACATACGCATTAATTCGGTATTAACATAATAAAGACTAATAATACTACCCAATATACCTAAAAAATATGGTATAATATATGGCATATATTGCTACATGCTATATATATAGCAGTGCTGGTATAGCCAACTATAGACTCTGCTGTCTAAAAAAATTACATTATTTTTAATTTCATGTTTTGTGTCCTATGGACAAACTCTATATAAGTACATCGTGAAATATTTTTGTATTTCACTAAGTGTGAAAAATCTGTTTCCATTTCACGGAACTTTTCATGAAATGATTGATTTCACGAAGTGACAACGACATAATATTACATAATAATATATATGATTTGAATGTCCTTAAATTTCGTGAAATGTGCTCTAAACCAATATTGTTGTGTAAAAACATCCATACGGAGAATAGTGATAGAGGTCTTATATAGTGGTTTTAGAGCAAAATCAAAAATAACAAATTTTAAACAATATTTCGGAGACAAACTCATATTCGTTTTTCGAAATAGGACATATAAATAAAAGTATTTTAAAAAAGTAAAATAAATGGAGTTTTGTATATTTAATTCATCAAGAAATAATTATTATTCAAGTATAGTAGAAGTATTCAAAAGCGGATATGAACTTTGAGGTTATCTTCAAAACATTATTAGTATACGTATTCATTTATTAAAAACTTATATGATTTGTATTTATACAAATTGTAAGACAAAAATAATGTATGAATTAAATAGTATTATCCATTTATAATTTATATGGATGATAAAACGAATCGCAATTTCAGACAAAAACACGCTGGTTACCACAGTTTGCATTTGAAATCGAAATTTTGTCTACGTTATTTACAACCTAAACGTTATGAAATATTGAAATTTTTGAGTTAATTGTTATTTAGAAGTAAAACTTATAAAATGTTTGCGCTTATTGATTATCGTTTATCGTTAAAAATAAGATATAATGCGGAGAATGGCCCGGATAGCCCGGAATGGCCGGGATACGGAATGTAATAATAATTATCGGATTGATCGTTAAGATTGACTGGTAACTCACGTGGAATAAATATTTCTACAAAACCAATATTATAACTTTTAAGTAAATAGATTTTAAATTATTTCATTTTACGTTATTTGTTGTATAATTATATTCTCTAGATAACGTTTTGTAACCTTATAATCATAAGCATAACATTACCATAACGTTTGCAAGCCCTGCTGGTTATACACGCACTAACACTATCATTATCCTATACATTAGGTATTCATTTTGTATTGAGCCGTATTTAAAATAAAATAATATTATTATACGAGTGCACATTATTTTATTTTGTATTACGTAATCACGTAGTCCTATCTCCCATCACACTGAATAATATTGTCCGTGTCTCAAACTAAACAACATTTTAAACAGCTCAGTTTACGTCTGTTATTTTATAATAATTATATAGGCTCGTCTCGTTTCGTAATCAGTTGAATCCGGTGCATTAGGTACTATATTCCGGATTCCACGTTGAATCAAATTCCCGTGTAGGTATAATTCGAGACAGCTAGTATTATTATACAGTGGTACTGTCGGGGGCCGGATTTATACGGTTCCGTATTCAAATTTCTTGCATCTCATTATTTCAACATACCTAATTTATAGTTCTCGTTAATTTTTTCCCTCTAAAACTATTCTTTTCTGTCTAATACTATTTCTCGTGTATATATTTCTAAGAGTAAATGTTCTTATCCGTCCAGGCGTGTGCTTCATTATCAAGATTAACAAATTTTAGTAATACGAAACCCACACGTGTTAGGTACATACATTCAAAAATTGTGTCTCGATTTATACTGTCCCGAGCGATATTCTCCTAAATTAAACCGTTCCTGAAAAATATGGTCTGGGGTTATTATTGCACTATATCATACTTTCTCAAGTTAATACCGTTTTGATAAAATATTTTTTTTTTTTAAAACGTTTTGTTCCTGGATAACATCTATCTTTTATTAAATCATTATTTCGAAATATCTTTCGGTTTTTTTTTTGGACTCTTGTCCAGAAATGCATTTAATTTAATTTGTATATATTATGATAATAATTATTTTTTATTGATACGTAATCAACCGAAATCCTTACGTACCCGCTTAATGCAAGTATAGTCTCGCTTGTGGTTTAAAATATTTTTGAATAACTTAATCTGTTGCATACAATATAGTAGGTTTACATTGACATCGTATCGGCGAGTATCGTCTATTATGTTTTATAGCTACTGTCACTTTTACGGCAGAGGTGGATATATGCAGCCCCGGAACAGAATAAAATTAATGTGTATAAGACACACAGACATTAGGTAGATAATATATGGTATACTAAATTAACCATTTTATGGCCCGATAATAGATTATTAATGTAATGGTGTTTCATGGTATAAATTCTAGTCGAGTAGTTTAGTTTCTGGTTAAAATGATTATTCGGAAAATGAAATATTTACCAATTGAAAGGACATACCAAGGAGAGACTATAATATATTTTACAACTTAAAGCCTAAATAGGTACTTATATATATTTCTCATTAGTAAATTACCATTGATTTATTAAAATAATGGTTTTGTACCAACTAAATTATTTTTTCCTTTCAAGAGGTCAACATACATTATGTACCTAGGTAGTAGGTACAAAGACACGAAGTTCTAATGAAATAAATATGTAGGTATGACTAATTTTTTTCAACACTTTTTTCATCTTTTTTTACACTTAATAGTTAATATGTAATACGAAAATAAATTATTAGTAATTTCTCATTAGATAGGTACATTTTTAATTAAATGGACAATGGTCATAACAATTTGACATTGTGCGTGTATCAAAATGTTTTCATTTGAATACGGAATAAAATAAAATTAATCACATATGCATGCATACAAGTAAATATCAACATATTATGTTATATGTAAATACAGTGAGTATATAGTATGAATTGCGGAAAAGTCCCCTTTGGTACTAGAAAATAATCTCCTATAAAAATCAATGAATTTAGTATGCTTAGACCTTAGAATATACGTCAAAATGAAGTTTCAAATAATAACAACACTTTTTTGAATGTGAAATAAATACAAATTAAATTATATTGAATTCACAAATAACAAATCCAAATATATAGGAAATACCTACGGGAAAATCAACGATACAATAACACAATATTAAATACACTGTTGAGAAGCACGACACAGCAAAAACGCAACGTTACATTAAATGTAATATAAACAATTTATAAGTATAATAATATACAGTGTGGTTTAAATATAAATTTTTATCACAAATGCTGTCCGTGAGATTTTTAAAAAAATAATAGGCGGCCCGCAGCCTAAAAAGGTGATGGCCCCTGATATAGTAGGTACCTATCATACAGTAAAATAGCTACTTTTTTACATACATATAATATTATTACCTTCTATATTTTATTTCAATATTGAAATTATTAATCATCATTCAGAAATATATTCGGAATAAAACTTGATACTTGGGATTTTTTTCCAAACCCTGTATATAGGACAATATTATGTGACAAACAATATGTACATGCCAGCATTACATGTAATACCCGCATGTGTTTTCTCCGTATTATTAACGTATAATAAAAACATAACACATTTTGTGTTGTTAGTTGTACTACAAGAATAGTGACCTATATTATTATTAAACTGAATGATAAAAAAATTACCTATGTTTGTATACTTTGGTTTTTTACAATATTAATTTTTTTAAGTCACTAACGATTAACGAACTTCAATTTAAAAATGCTCATAATTCGATTATAAACTAAAATATCGTACAAAACCAAATGTACAACTGTATACAAGAACACATTACCTCTACATTTGATAGAAGGTCCATTATTTACTCTAATACTTGAACTAACAACAAATTAAATAATGAATGATGAAAAAGGTGCGTTTGATATTTGAGCACGGAAAAAAGAGAGTAGGTACACATTCGCCATTTTGGACGGCATCGGTGAGGACGTGTGTATCAATATTATTATGTGTTCGATGAACATTCACTTCGAATAACTCGAACTTCGTGGTGTGTGGGTTTTCTCCGAACGCGTTTAAAGAACGAATAAACGCCGAACGCTCACATGTGTGCAGTATAGCCTGTTCGTGCCCACGTCTGCACCTTTAGACGTAACAAACTGTGTATTACAATACAATTTTATAATTTGTACGAAGATTACTGCAAATGTCTAAAAGTGTGCGACTTTACACATTTTATTTTTCTTTCTGTCTATTCTTAAACTACTAATTGGTTTTTAACAAAATTTTTAGCTACTCAAATAATAGATGATAAAAAGACGATAAACTAAAATGACTCACGCTTTACCGATAACTTTAAATGTCAACTATTGTAAATATAATACCTATTGTCCTATTGTATAAGTTCACATTCGACTAATAATTGATTGTCGTTAATTAAGTATAATTATCGATGCTTTAAGAAATATCGCTAGGTCACTCGTAAAACGTCAAGTCGGGTAAAATATAAATAATGAAAAGTGATGAGGTACCTCTTTACGCAAAACGAAGTATTAAATTTGTCGACAATATCTGTGGACCGCTCAAAATATTGGTCAGTTATGAGTTTTTCGTCGTAATTTTATTTTTATATGGTATTGGGAAATAAGTACAAATATTCGTAGAAAAAAAAAATTGAATCGAATTATTAAATCGCACCATAGTTAGAGCTACAATCAAACGTTAGGAGTCCAAAAACTAGGTGGATTGATACCTTGCCTATCCGGCGCTGACCACATAAAATGGACGCCAGATGACACCACTGTGAACAGGTCGTAAGAATAATATTATATCATCGAAATGCATCATTTTCTTTTAAAAATATTGTTAATTATATTTGTTTGTCATAATGTTATTTTCTCGCAATCTTGCCTGGTTAATACAATGTATGTTTCTCCTAAAATATAATATTAAATATTTAAATACGATTTCTATGGTCGATGCGAACGGTTGTAAGAAATGTAGATATTTAAAACCTTATTCATAAATATGTAGGTAAAATGAATAGGTATATAAAAATGATATAATTCATGTACATTTTGAGTAGACATCAAGCTACTCGCAATGTACATTAATTAGCTCTACCATATTACTTTCACAAAACAATTCTAAATTGGACACCTAAACATGCGACTGTATCGACTGCTAGTTGTAATAATCGTATTCATAATATTATAAGTTATAATTAACATATATATTGTATACATGCACAGTACACATACAGACACACACACACACACTAGCGCGCGTGATGATTCGTAAATATTTTGAACACCGTAAA